>BRZM01000002.1:9280591-9626506 GCA_033238685.1 Lates japonicus | reverse complement strand
CTCTGATGGATTTACTGCTGGTGATGGGGCTCTGTGACTTCCAAGTGTTTAACCAAGGGGTAAATTGCCGGTTACTTTCTGGCAACTTTCTGATCTCTGTGTCAAGATGGAGTCAGTGGTGTATCACTGAGAGCAAAAGCCTGTGGCAGTCTTTGAAAAGATTGTGTGGGAAAGGTGTACTGTGGGTTATGCATGTTTGTGTGGGGTTACATGTGTGTGTTTGTTGTTGTTGTTGTGTTGCTGTCACTCTGTGCATGTGTGTAAGACTCTGGCTCTCTATTTGCCCTCACATACTTTCCTGCCTGTCCCATCCATTAAATGATGCACAGCCGCATTTCTCGCTCAGTCTTAGCATAGTCCTCGGTTGCTTGGTTACTGCCTGAGGACACTGCCAACCGCACCGACTGAGCCCCATATGTTGCATCACCTACGGTGACCCTCCATATTTACCAGACGGTGCTTGAGGACTCTGTTCCTGGATGGATCAAACTTGTGAGGTCAAATCAGGGCCAAGTAGCCTTAAGGATTTCCAGCAGTCATTGGGATTCAGGCCAAGTAAATGTGTTGACTGCTGGTCACATACAGACATGCTTGGTGGAAAGTAACTAAGTACACTGATTCAAGTACTGTACTTCAGTTACTCTTTAACACTGACTCCATTTTCCTTTCTATTTTCCCTACCACTCAGTATTTTGTAACCCTCCATTCCCTCTGCTACAGCTGTTAAAGGTGCTATATGTACGTTACTGCCATCACTACATAGCCAATGTTAGCATAAACAGCTGTTTACTTACCAGTTGGAGAAACATTGGGAGTTCAGCATCAAACATGATCCCTTTACATGCTAATAGATGTCAATTACCAATGTTAATTCTTGTTTTTAATCTACCTCTATCTATCTGTCTACTTCATTTCTTCTGCTGAAGTTGACATGCTAACCAGCTAGACACAATCCTTCTCATCTTGTAGAGCCACTTTGTGATAGTAAGTCACTGTAGCATCCACTCTGCCCTCTGTCCAAAATTAGAGAAATTGTAAATGCAATGATGATTGAAGCTCTTGGTGAGTAAACAGCTGTTAATGCTAACATTGGCTATGTAGCAACAGAAAAAAAAACCTACATATAGACTTTAAATTCTCACTGAGCTCAGTTAGCAGTTCAAACTAGAGTCTTGGCTGTCAGCATGAGACTCAGAATGACTGCATGCACTTGTCATCTGTTTTTCTTATTTCTTTAGCCCCTTTCACGTTCATAAAGGATCTGACTACTTCTCTTCCACTCCTGTCGAGTTCTACATTCAGAGACATAAAATCAGCCTTGTGCCAGAGCTGCATTATCTGATATTTAAGATAATGACAGCATTCAGAAAGCACTCATCCCCCATAGCCAGCTGCTTCCCACCTACAGCTAACCAAGAAAACATAGGGAGTAGGATGCCCATGGAAACAAATAATTTGGATGCTGTAACACTAAATACATATTTAACAAGAAAAACACTATTACTTAATGTTGGAAGGCAAAATATTATGTTTATCATTTACTGGAAATGCTTTGTTGAGTTGATATTGATTATTCAAGTTAGACATTACTTCTCATCTTGTAGTATCTTGTAGTAATTTATCTACTTAACTGTCAAAAAAGCTCTTTATTTCTGCAATCTTACTGCAGTCTCCCACCGCTCACTAATCCTCAGTGACAAACACACTAGTCAATTCAACAAAGATTATTCAGGCCTATCCTGCAGCAAATAACCTCTGATAAAGGCAAGACCCTCCTTTAGATGTGCTTTCTCAGGCTTAACCTGCCTGAGAAATACAGGGAGGCACTTTTGTTGTTTCTTATCGCTTCCTTTTGCACTATTATTATACTTCCTCAAGTCAATTTCTGCCATTCACTATTGTTTATTCACAGCTGAAAGAACGCACTTGGAATGGTGGATTTAGTTTTGATTATCAATGTGGAGGTGGTACAAGTTATGTGGAAAAGGACACTGAGTTTTCCTGTCAACAGCTGTGTGCAAATGAACGCATACCAGCCCACAAAAAAAGCTGATGCTGTTTGCCTTTCAGCCCATAATGAATCCCTGGGATGAAGTGGCAGTTCAATGGCAAATGTAGTGTGTGTATGTGAATATTCATCGGCTGTTTGTACATTCTGTGTGTGGCTTTCTCTATTATCAGCATCTATGGACTCAATGCATCCAATTACTTTTCCAATAAACAGCCTCAATGAAAAGATTCTACTTCCCACAATGCGTATTGCTGTTTGTGTATACAGATAATGTGGCCACTATTTTCTTATTAAAGAATGTATATTGTATATCTGTAACAATGTACTATTAACGGTGATGCTCAGATTACTATTTGCATCATTCAGAGGAAGTGGTTGTGGGGACTCATCTTTTTTTTTCTTATCGTACTCACCTTGTAACTTCAGAATTTTGCCACAGTGGACAAAAAATTATTAATCAATATATTTATTTTGCATATTAGCTTCTCTTGCAGGTGACTAAATGCTTGTCATGGAGTGATGTGCTGTAACTATTTCTTGATGAATAACAGTTTATCTATCTGCCTAGCACCTCTGTGCAGCATCTCTGCTAGCTGTCTGGCAACCTCACAGTGATGACTATAGCCTCCAGGAAATCACTGTGCCAGGCAGTTGTTCACCTTGAAATAGTTCCAACACGCAACATAAAACCACAAATTGAGCTTTAGAGGTGTTGTTAGGTGTATTTTCGAACCTCAGACAGAGCCATGCTAGTTGTTTCCCAGTGTTTCCAGTCTACATTAAAGGCTAAGCCAATCACCTCTTTGCTCTAGCTTTATACTAAACTCACACATTCCCCAAAATGTCACGCTATTCCTTTAATATCAATCGCTTCACACTAACTTAGGATACTGAATATATTTATTAATAATTTTGTATATTTCCATTCATATATTTATCCTTACTTGATTATGCGATTATCATTCACATAACCCCTATTATATTTCATATTTGAACTTCTTTGGTCTGTGGTTTTACTACTTGGCCCAATTGTCATCACAGGGATCATTAAAGTTCCACATACTCTAATCTAATTTATTGGCATGATAAATTAAAGAGCTGCATAATTTTTATTAGGCTTTCAGGGGATAGTAATATGTTGTATCTGCATGTGCTGCATGGATTTCTGAGCACTCACTGACATGTGCAAGATCCCTTGACCCAATTTAGGATTTGTAAAAATCTGGTCATCCTACTTACATGATATTGAGGGTGATGGATTTCTTCTCCCAGTTTCAATCTAATCCCACTTCATCCAAAGTAATATTTGCGCTGACTTTGTGTTGTAACTTCTGCTGTGCAGTGGAAATGTTCAGACCCATATTCCAAGTGATTACGGATTTTTCATTTGCATATTAGATTCAGTGTTTGTGTTGATACTGTAGGTTATCCGTTTTAACTCAAATGGCCTGACACAAGGAAGATTTGTACTATTTGAGTTCTATTTCAGTATAATCTGACCCTCGCAATCTGCTGTTGCCTCTCTAGCTTTCCACTGTATGCTTCTGTCTACTTTTGATGTCCCAGACAATGAGCACATTGGCAGTGAAGTGAGAGAGAACCACTTAGATGCAATGATCAAGCACCATTCTTATTAAATGAATAGCTGATGTTGCTGTGGTGCTAGATGTCAAATTGATGTCCCCGGGGGCTGACAGTATTCAGGATGCACTATGTCCAGGAATGTCAAAGATTTTATTTTAAACATTCTCATGCTGTAATAAACAACATCATCAAACAAGTTCAAAACCCATCAACGCTTTCTTTGATGCTGTATTTACTGTGTAGGAATCTGACGTGTAATGCTTTGCTTTTTCATCAACATTAGTGTCGGCATATTGCTTTAAAGCCAGCTATGATCCAGGAAGAATGGTTGTAGTAGTGAACTGCCAATGTTAAGTTCGAGAGGAGGATTTGGTTTATACCAGGGGGTTTCTGATTTAATCTGAAGGCAATAAACGAACATAAAACAATTGTGATAAAAAAGAAGTCTAATTGTGATTCATTTTGCTCTTGTGAATGCTCTGGCATAATTGGACACCACGTTCAGGTGAGGAACATGGTGCCAACTGTAATAATACATCTAAGGATCTAATTACTGTGTTTTTGTTTGACAGGAGAGTAGTCAAAGGGTTATATTTTTTTAAAGAGAAACATTCAGGATTATAGTATCCAAAACATTTCAGAGATTTTTCTGAAACCTTTTTTCTTTTAATAAAATGTGACTGATTATTGAAGAGATTAGGATTTTAGTCCAAGAAAGTGTAATGTTTAGAGGGCAAGTAGTTGTCCATAGGATTTTCTGCTGCCCTTATTTTCTCTCTTTAATACTCATCTATTTCTTTATCTCCTGCTATTTTTACCTCTAAAGAATCTGGTTGGTCTTTCTTCTCCTCTTCTTCCTCTCGAGTCCTGCTGTAACTACTAACTGCTCACCATATCCACCAACTCTTTGCCCTTTTGATTGGAATCAGAACTACTTGAACTTCAACACAAGTTTTGGCAGAGACTGTTTCTTTGGTTGACATGAAGCAGATAAAGGAGACATAACGTAACCTTGTGTAAGAAACTGGAACAAATTACAACATGCTGAACACTGTAACAGGCCAATGGGTGAGTAATGAAGACAGACAACACTGATGAAGAGGACCAAAGAGAGCAATACTGGCAAGATTTCTTTCTAATCCTCTCCTTAACGCCCCTCTCTCTCCTTCTTTGTCTCATTGTCTCTCGCTTTTTCTATTAAATTTCACTCTCCCACAACAGTGCCAATGCGCTGCCATGATGGCCATTAAGATGTTATGGTTTTCAATAACGTTTTATAGAGTTTGGGCATCAGAGGCCTATTTGCAAAATGAACTGATGAGACATCAGTGAGGTGTGAGAAGTGCACTGTCATCATGTTAACTTTGAGAGGTTGAAACTCAGTGGAATGGGTCAATCAATTTATATAGTGCATTAGGGCTTTTGTTTTTGGCAACTGGAAAACAGGTGGGACATGTCATATTAGCATATCAAATATGCAAATGTCTCAGCTTGGGGAAATATTTAGAATATCAACTAAAGTGGCCTCCATGATGAATGTTTACAAAAAAAAAAAAATCAAACCTGATGTTTCGTCAACGTTGTGAAGGTGTCAACAAACTTGCCGAATGCTGAAAGCTGTCTGAGAAACTCATCCATCACACTATGTATGAGAGGATTGTAAAAATTACAACCATATGCTCTTTAATTGTTTTTTGGTAGCACGCATGACTAAGATGAATTAATGTTTCAATCATCTGACAAGCCTATATTCAAACAAATCACAATTAGTGATCAAATTTAGCAGTCAAAAATACTGTTACTGTTCAAGTCGTTAATAGCTTTTCATGACTGAAAGGAAGATCTTTGAGGAAATATCAAAAATGTCCCTCTTCTTCTCTGCCTTGGGGGGGTGGGGGGGTTATATGATTAACAAACAACAGAGCCTGTAGACTGAAAAACAGCAGGGGGAATGGAGAGAAAAAGAGAATGAGAATCACACCAGCAGCTACACTAACTGAAATGACACTGGCAGGAAAGTTTTCAAGCTGCTGTGCATGTGTGCTGCAGCTGACGAACTTATTAGCTATCCAGCCTGCAAAGTGATGGTAGCAGTGCACCTTTCCCTGATGGATGTGGTTTGGACACGAAACAAACAAATGGAAAATGTCATTTAATTTCAGTTGAACTTTATGGCTTTCACCTGCATTTACTCTAAGTACATGTGGTTTTTTATGTTTTCAGTGGTGATGTAAATTATGCAAGGTCTTTGCAAAAGAGTTTAATTTAGTATTACAGAAGCATTTAGTTGATAATGTGCACATGTCCTGTAAATGAGGACACAAGTAGGTCACTTCATCAACATTAGAAGTTTCACTCAGGGGCAATATTGCACCTCACATCAGTAGTTTTCTTCATCTGGCTCTAATGAGCTAATTACTGACTGAGTCTAATGCAGCGATTGTTGACTCATTGTTACATTAAAGTTGGTAGAAGTTTGATTTTTTTTTTCCTCCCAGGTCGTTTGTTTGAATTTAAAAATGGAACAAAAGATTAAGTGGGAAGAGTTTGACAACATGAAATAGAAATTACTACAATTTGTGCAGCACAGGCTATCATTATTTGGTGCCGTACCCGTCCAGTGCGTGGGAGATGTTTTAGTTTTTTCCTGTTTAGTTGCACATGTAAATATCTAGGCCCATGGTATTGTTGTGCAGTCAAAAGTGTTATTTCAAGAGATTAAAATCTCACCTTAGACCGTACAGTACGGTTCCGTCCGGGTGCAGTCGAATCATTCTATTTTTCACAGTGACACCATGGACAAACGATTTCTTGTCATTGAGGAAGTAGGTGTCGGGGACCCAGAGCTGGTCAGCCACCCGGTTATCTAGGGTCAGATTGAGGGGGATCTCAGAGTAGGACAGGCGCTTGTCTCGCCAGGCCTGCTGGAAGTACATTGTCAAAGTGTAGTCCTGTAAGTGCACAGAGGGGGAGCAAAAGAGGACAGAGAGGGGACAGGAGGGAGGGAGAGAGAGGGAAAGAGAAAAACAGAAGGGAAGGTGACAGATGAAGTGGGAGGAAAGCAGCCGGGAGAGAGGGGAAGAGAGAAAGATAAAATAGAGGAGAGATGGGGAGAAAAGAGAGAGAAGGGATGGTTACTCCAAAAAGCCACCATTTTTCCACAGCTGCGCTGTGTAATACTTTTCCACTGCAAAGCTCTCAAATTAGACCAGACTAGTCTTCAATATTGGATGAAGTTCACTTAAAAGCAAACAGAACAGCAGCAGTGCAGGCCAAAAAAAAGTTTCAGTACAAAGCAATGGGGAATTCCTTCTGTTCATAGAAACATGAGGTTAAGAAAGACAGTGTGAAAGAGTGTGTATGTGTCAGAGAGGGGAGGAGAGACAGAGACAGAGAGACAGATGGTTAGGGTTTGGTGTGTGTGTGCGTCAGTTTGGATCTGTTGATATATGATAAAGGGGGTGAAGCATATGTGTGTGGCTTGCTTGGTTGGTTTATTGTGGGGGTTTTTTGTGTGTGTGTATGTGACATTCATAAATACACATGGAGAAGAGGAAGAGAGGAAGAGAGAGAGAGAGAGAGAGAGAGAGAGAGAGAGAGAGAGAGACCACATGTTCCAGGCAAATGAAAATAACCTCAGAGCAACCTCAGAAATCTGTTTTACAAAATATCTCCTATATGCTCTATTTGCTTTGACAGTAGCTGTCTTTCTGGGATTAAGCACTGTTTGTGAAATGGGCTCACAATGTTGTACTTGCATAACATATTCACCCATTTTCTTCCCTCCCAGAACTGAAATGGTAGACCATCCTCTCACATCACATCAAATCGCGCACAGATAGCACATAGCCTTTGAGGGACTGTATATGTCTGCTTTACATAGCAGAGTCAGACATCAAAGTGTACTGGACATAATATGCATGTTTTTCAAAAAGGGAGAAGGCACGGTGAGGATGAAGAAGAAGCATGTCGAAACATCGGCACTACCCAGGCGAGCTTGCATAGATTTGTTTTATTTGGACACTTGAGGGTACCCTGCTGAATTTTTGACTGCTCGTTATGCTACAGAGTAATGTGTTGAGGAGTGTACAAGCATGTGCGAGAGGTTGCAAACTTACGTGCATGTGCATGTGGGCGGTACTATACATATTACAATTTCATGCAATTTTGCTAATGAGCAGTTGGTGGTGGTAAAGTCCCAAGAAATGTAACAGTGTGCCACAAGAACATGATGAATAGGGAAATGGCTAACAAGCAAATATTAACTTAAACAATGTGGGTTTTAAAGTATTCTAGAAATTAGCTTTGCAAATGTCTTTTAAGGAAGGAAATGCATTTGTTAGACCTCAAGAATATGCAGAATGTAAAGACTGTTTGATGACATAAAAACAAAACAAACAAAAAAAATTAATGCTAAATAGGGCAGTAATCTTAAAATTCTAATTCAAAGTGACTGATTGTGATTAAATTCAGGATTGGACTACATATACAAAGATACACATGCACACACCTAAAACCCGAAAAAATATCCATCAGGTTAATATTTCATAAATAAGCAGAGGAAGGTTGATAAGTTGCAGTAAAATTCCCTGATGATAAATCTAGGACACGATAAAACAGTCAAGCCAGCAGTCAGATGCTCATGTAGTTCACTGAAGTAAGAAGCCTACCAATCATCCATGAAAAACTAAGTTAAATAAACTTGCTGTCTCAGGGAACTTTTTTGTCATGACTGGCACATCCACTTCCTGGCAAAGAGGCTGAACATGCATTTTTGAATATGCCCGTCGGCTACAGATCTGACATCCCACAGCACCTTGGGAACTGGAGGCTGGGATATTGACTGGATGGAGTCGGGGAAACGGGAGCAGCTTTTCTTAGTGAAATCCTTGTTTGACTTAAATAGGTTTTGTCATGTTGTTGTTGTTGTTGTCTGTGCCTTATTCGGCTAGGGGTGCTGACAACCAAGAGTTTGAGAGCTGAGTTTTTCAAAGGCATAAACAGTATAGTGGCAATTCTAACATTCAGTATTATAATTGGACTTGGATTGGGAATGGAATGATTTGAGTAAATCCAGTATCAAACATAGTATGGGATTGTTGAATCTTTCATTTTTATAGCCACTTTTCTCATATATACAGTAAACACTGGATTGCCTTATTTAGGATGGTTTGAAGAAAAACATTTGGAATGGTATGTAAAGGCTTAATTAGATTTTGGAAGATTGACAAAAAAAATTAGGTTGCAGGGTCCTGCACAAAATAGTAAAATATCTGTGATGGGTTGTAGGTTTTTTTCCTTCTCCCTTTTAAAAAAATCACCCATCAAATAAGTGAATTCTTATATCTGGGTGGCTTTACACTTGCACCAATGGGTTCTTAGCTGCACGTGCTGCCTTCCCAACACTTCCATCCCTGGTCGGTGCTTATGTAACAGCTCACACTCTGCTCTTCCTCTCATGCTGTGCACCACAGCACGTGTGGCTGAAGAGATGCTTGTTGCCATGTCGTCCTCCTCAACTATCTCCTTTGCATCCATCAGTACGCACACATCAAACATATGAAACATCAGGGAGGCTACTCTACCCCTCTTTCAAGTGGGCAGGCATACACACATGACACACACACACAAACACAGCTCCTCTTCCTGTTTTGGTAGAAATGTAGACTTTGAAAATAACTACAAAAGTACATCCCATGTATAGATACTATATCAAAAAAATGCACTACATAGCTCAACAGTATGACTGTGTCTGTGTGTGTGTATCAGTGTATTTTGTGCTCGTGGGTCTACCTTGACAAATGTGCTATATGTGTGTGTGTGTTTTTTTTGTTTTTTTTTTTGTTGTTGTTGTTGTTGTGCTTCAGGGATCACAGCCCAGGCTGAAGAGAGACAGAAGAAAACAATGCAGCTGTGATTTTCACCTGGCACTGTGGATCTGTACAAGCTTTCTCTCTGTCATAGAATCCTTTGCAAACAGCAGAGATTAGATAGAATCATGATCACATGTAGTACATTATTCGAAGCTCTAGAACTCATAATAAGCAACATTTGTGAAAGCCATCATCCTGGCTGGCATAACAACAGCGTCCGCTTTTTGAATCTGAAGTACTCTTAAGTAGCCGTGAAAAGTTAGGGGAAAAAAATGACAGCCAGGTTATTTAACTGAGTGGACATTTCCATTGTCATCCCCAAGAGCCTATTATTGCCAGCCTATCTACTTGAAGAAGTTGTGGTTTGCTTTGTGGGATGGGCCCCTGTGTGTGTGTGAGGTACCACTGTGGCTAGTTTACAGTGAACATAAAGCTCTCCTCAAAGACACTCTATGGTGTGCATCTCTCTTTATCTCTCTGTGGGAGGAGGAGGTTGTAAATCACCAGAATAACTGCAGCGGCGGTGTTCATGTAAGTGCAAGGGAGGCTGTCATAACAACGGTCATAATGAGCATCAGTACATAAACTATGTTGGGGGGAGAAACAGAGAGTGAGGGAGAGATGGAAAGAGAGAGGAAAGGAGACAGAGAGTAATGCAGTGGGAATGATGTTGAATTTATGAGGGCAGAATATGCTGCACTGCCAAGCCGCCAAGGAGAGTGACAATACAGTGATCACTGTATTCTCACACTTCAGTTGCAACAGAACAGAGAATCAAATGTACCTAATAAAGTCCAGCTCCAAGGCATACATTTGTCCTCAGACAGAATATTTCTTCCCTATGAAAACTGTTGGCTTGAGATTCCAAGTGCTCAAGGCTCAAACAAAAGCAAACAGTGAGACTCAAGCATGGAAAGTGCCTAAGATAATTACTTGGGAGAAAAGAAAGAGAAAGCCTTAGCGTCTCTACACATGCCTACAGTATCTCCATTCTGCTGACCAGCGCCGATTAAAACGCAAGCCACTTGCACCAGGTTGAATGTCTAACATGACCATTGGTATTCAGTGTGTGTGTCCCTATCTGTATGTCCCACCTCTGAGTCACTGAATGAACCTCAGCAGCACTAGGTACACTGACTTCCCTCCTTTCTGCTTTGCCTGTTGGCTCTCCACATGGCAACTTGTTAATGTCAGCACTCTTTCTCCTATCTATCGCTGTCTCTCTCGCTGTCTCCTTCTGTCCTTATACAGAGGTGAGTGACCCCTGGGTCTTTACAATCTTATCTATATCCTTTTACCTCGAAGGCTTGGACTTTGGCTCCAACACCCCTGGGACAATGACCTTTCATGGGAATGTAATGAACACCAGCCACAGCTTCACTCATCACATGTCTGGCTCCAGGCCTAAGTGACATGTAATGTAATTTACGTTATATGACTCAGGAAAGCCAGCTACTGGTACACAATTTAATCATTGTACAGCTAACAGTGCTTACTTACTAACTACTAGAGGCTAGTCTACGGTGAGCTTTAGGGAGTACGCCCTGCAACATGTTGAGTCCTGCTTTGCTTTTGGACATCAGAACTGCTTCTGTGACCAATGGCAGAGGGCTTCATGTCTCTGGGCCCGCTCCGCATGAAGCTTGCATACCTAGTTTAGTGATTCATCTAAAGTCAGCTACAGGCCTGTGGTGTTTCTAAATGAGTTTCTGCTCTGTGACATTGGTAACAAAGTGATAAAACAGATGGTTTAAGACAAACCTGTTCACAGTTCTTATTTTAATGGCCCTGCAGGATTAAAACTTATATACTAAGTTATTACCTGTTAATGTGTCTGCTTTTAATGTGACCTTAAACAGAGCAGCAAAAAGTATATAAACCCAAAGCATGGATGCACCACTCTGCCCTCATGGCTAATAGGGCACTGTTGAATCAAATTCTCAGTGACATCTCTCCATTATACTCAACCCTATGCCTTATCTGTTCTCTAAGGAAAGTACACAGGTGGCTCTATCCTCGCACCAAAATAAGTGGCAGACAGAGAGCCAGATGGGGAGAGAAATGGAAAGAAAGGAAAGTGCTTCTACACCAGCTGCTATCCTGAAAGTAGTTACATTTATAGGAAGGGAGCAGATCAAAGATGCTGAAACCATTACGCACATGTAGCCTCTTCTTTTCATAGAGACTCCAGCGGGTCAGGTGGCGGCAGCTCCCTTTCACATTAGAGGTGTTTAGTATTGCAAACCTGACAAAGGAATAGGATGATCAAAGTTGCATGGCACACAGCTTTAATGTGGGTTTTTTTTGTGTGCGGGGTGGGGGTCCCTTGGCCATGTGTGTCGTCATGTTTGTGAATATGACCTCAGCCCTGATGAACTCCGAGATAACTTTTTTTCTAAATTTGTAGCCCAAAGGAAATAGTAGCAGTGGAGGAAATTGTAAACAAACACAACAAACTACAGACACATAGGACATGTACTACTAAGACTACTACTGTATGTCCTTATGCTTGCAACATCATGCCTCCTAAATCTTACTTGTGCCCTATTTTCTCATGCTGTTTTAGTTCCTCTGCTCTAAACCTACCCCCCAAATATTTCCAACATTTATTTGTTATGACTCCAACTGTGTGGTCCTTAACATTAAATAACGACCACCATTACGTGTACATAGATACTAACATCTTACATAATACTTGTATTTGATTCCTGGACATACATCCCATGTATACTTATAATACACATACTAAACTTGCAGTTACTCACACACACACACACACACACACAACCCAATGTAAGGCAGCTTTCAAGCTCCTGCATTGGTTACACAGAGAAAATTTGCCTTTAATTAGGAATTCAAGGCCACTGTGGAGGGCTCTGTGAACCTGCCGTGTGTGTGTGTCTATGGTTGTGCAGATCTCCTGTGGAAATACATGCAAACAGACATGGGCATCATCTGTTTCCCCTTTTATCTCTGATCATCAACATATTCTACAGGAGCACAAAGATAACAATATGAGCAACAGCCTTTGGGTGCTGCTGCCAAAAATACTCCAGCATGTAATCATTCCCTGACATCACGACGTGACTCATATCATAGTAATGCTAAAACAACTGCAACAGCAGCACACAGAGTGCTTTACCAATCACGATATGAAGCATAAGGAAGTTGCAAATGAAAATGTGCCAACTCCAACAGTAAAGGTCAACCACAGGAGGAGATAGTGTTACAAAAGGACAAAAATATGAAAATAAAAATAAAAATAACAAATGATAATGGACCTATCAAATCTGCATATTACCATAAATAACAATTTTGCTCAACTTGTCAACTAGTGACCTTTCATGGTGGTAAAATGCAGCCTTGTGTTTTTCTGTAAACTGTGGTGCAGTTCTAACATCTCATCACTAGGAGGTGCACTTGTATGAAACAAAACTTAATCTCCACTTCTCATATCCACAGCTCTCAAGTTCTGCCACTGTCACTATTTTTAGTAAAGCACTTACAAACCAGCCGTGACACCCAAATGTAAAATATTTCTTGTGAAGCAACATGCATGTCAGTATGAAATACTGCCTAGGGTTGAGACTTGGCCTCGCACTACAACTTTCTCCTATGAGGCATTTACGAGATGACCTAGATTTAACTTGTATTCCCTTGAATCACTGATAATTGTGAAGTTAGTGATGCCTGGCTGTGTGTAACAAATTAAGCAGCAATCACCTTAGGAGACCAAAAAACAAATCGTCCAACTATGTCAATCAATTCCAAAACCCCACAGAGGTTTCAGTTCATGCCATCAGCCCTCAAACAAGATGACCGTTTGCCTTTGAGCTCTCAAACCCACAAGTCCATGCCAGTGATCCGGGTAAGTGACACATTTACACAGACCTGCACAGAGAGGGGTTTCCCCGATGGTTTGGGAGGGTATTTCCCCTGGTGGTTTATGCATAGCACTGGTCATTAGTACAGAACGGGGACCCATTGTCAAAGGTAGAGGGGTGATAATGGCCTACTTACCATATTGACTTCTGATACCATGTCTATACTGGCTATGTCTATATTCATTCCCACTCCAACCGGAGGACCTGGGACAGATCAAAACAAACGGGTAAGCAACAGAAATACAGTACATCAGGTGCAGCCTGTGTGATTCACTGAAATATTCACGAGAAACGGTTACTAACGTGTGCGTGATGGGAACACAGATTAACACTTGTGAATTTAGCTGTTGTCAGCCGGGTAATAGTTTACAGTGTAGTGTTCATTTCGGGTGGGATTAGATGCGCTGAGCTGCGGTGACAGTGCCGGTAATTCCCCCTAAAAGTTGTTGACATCAAACCAAAACCGAGCACTAAAACATACGTCCACCACAGTGAACGGAGCGTTGATAAAAAGGCAGGATAAGAAGACTGGGGCATCTATTTGTCTTGAATCCCAATACGATGCGCACTGGGGAGTTGACAGCCACCTTTTATTCTCCAGTAGTGATTTTTCATTCAAATAAAAGCGCCGGTGTATTTTATCGTCCACACTCACCCTGGAACCCCCACCCCCCACCCATTAAAGTCGGTATTCCGTGTTGATTTGACACGTTTTGCCCCGACTGTATCACACAGAATGACACAGACTGTGGCACCTGCAGATGCCGAACACAACTGTCTCTCTTACTTTCCGAAACTGCAAAATAATTGAGTTATCTGCGGTTGTCGCACTGATTTAAACACTGTACTATTACACAGGCTGACAAGGCTCAAACTCGAGTAGAGTTTGGGTGATAATACGAGTTGATTTACCTCCGAAATCTGGCCTCAATCGTATGTCATAACCTTTCAACAGTCTATCCACCGTCTCTTTAACCAAAGACATATTGCTAGGGTCATTGACACTGGCACTATGGAAGACAGAAAGAGAGAACAGCAGCTTTAAATGCGAGATACTCTTTGACCGTAAAGTATTTTCCATGCCGTCTGTAACACTGTCACACTTAGTAAAAATGAGTGGAGCGTCCTCCGACCCCTTTCACTTACCTTTGGGCGCACACCACGGCCACAACGAGGGGGAACAACCAGACGCAAAAACACTTCATTCTTCTTATTCTGCACACCGCCATACTTATGTTATGTGTGTGTGTTTTTTTTTTTTCTTTTAGTGAAGACAGACGATGTCCAACTTATTCTTGCCAGTGCAGTAATTCCAATGCCGGGCGCATGCGTATTCCCGACCACAACATCAAGAAGCAGCGCTGCTTGCTGATGATGGTAGAGGCAGAGGTAGTACCCAGCCGGGGAAATTTAAAGGAGAATCAAGACTACAAGTTACTCAGGGGGGCTACACGGGTGTCTCCCTGGTTTTCTTTACGCCCCGGCGTGACTGTGTGTGTGTGTTTTGTTTTTTTTTGTTTTTTTTGTTTTTTGAGGGAAAGCGGTAGTAACCGTGAAGGGCTGTGTGTGTGTGTGTGGGGGGGGGGCGAAAGTCGGTGGTTCGAATCCACGGAGGCGAAGTGGGAGATACGTGGGTGGGGTCGCTCTTTTAAACACTCGTCGGCCAACACGTCTAGCTGTCCCTGAGCAAGGCACTTAACTCCGCTGCTCCGGCAGAGGTGAGGGGTGGGTGGGGTGGGGGGGTTCCCGTCCGTCTGAACTTGACATCATCTACTGTAAATGTATCCTGTATGTAACCCCTTGAGCGTGACGCAGAGCGGTACCGGGAAAAGAGGTTTAACTTTACCTCTATCATTAACCAATAGGAATCCAAGTTGACCACCATCTCAAACTTCCACTTTATATTAGTGATTCACACGTGAGACAATAATGAGACTAATAAAGGACGTTCTGTCTGTCTGTTTTTACTGATCACCGTTGTCAGACCGTACAAGCATGGGCGTGAACTTGCGCGAGTCAAATACCGAACAAGGGAGATTAAAGTGTTCTTGTAGTTTAGTTGAGCACCACCACTTGCTCACTCCTTATTTTTCTTCACAACGCAAAAATAAAGAAAGAAAGAAAAAGAAAAAAAAACGATCAGTTGATCAGTTGGTAACTGTCCATGGTTCTGAATTCAGTGAATTCAGTGACCTCTTTCGCTCACAAAAGGGGGGTTCCGTGCTATAAATGCATCATTGCACCAGCAGTTGCTCACTCATCGATCGACAAGCATTCATTCGGGGCCTCTGACGAAAAAAAAAAAACAAAAAAAAAAACGAGAAGCGTGGCTTAATACTCTGAGAGGCGCGGTGCCAATGCAGCGCCTCGGGGTTGGAAGCGGGATGCACGGAGCAGAGCAGTATGCACCGAAGCCTACACTCAGCACATCTCTCGCAGCCGCGCGCGCTTGTGGCTCCACGCACTAGTAAGCAGGATGTGCGCTATTGTGTAAACTCGGACGCGAATCATCGTGGATGTGGTGGGATCAGAGGCGGATGCTAGAGCAGTGAGCCCTGTGTAGGAGTTCTATAGCGGCTCTGCTGCCTGAGAGAGGAGGGGGACAGAAGTGATCCTACCAGGGAGATACTAAATGTACTGTAACAGGGCAAACGGAAACGATGACAACACGTAATGTGAATCTACTCTGTTGATATGTTCACATTAAAACTTGGAATCTATTGTATTTTGTTTTTCTTAAACAACATCACATTCTGCACCCGTTTGGCCTGATGGGGGCGCTGTAATTAAAAATCCAGTGTAAAAATTTGAAGCTTTTAAAGTCAAATTAAAAACAGTTTAATTTTATTAGTTTGGCAGCTGCATTTTTAACTTTTGCTTAATCCACCAGACATGTCAAAACAGTTAAAAGTCAAGTAAAATAAAGGTACAGTATGTTGCATTTTATTAGCTAGGATTTTTGCTGCTTTGCTGCTGAGGTAATAACATGATCTGGAACAGTTGTTTATGGGTTAAAAATTGGTGACAGTAAGTTTCTTCAAATAGCTTAATGCAAAGAAATGCACTGCTTGAACCTAAAGAAGCACAAGCAAGCTGTTAGTCTTTGTTGATGAAGCAGTGCTAAAGTAATTTTTAAAAAGTGTTTGCACTATACTTTGTCTAAATGTAAATTAGGTATATTTTGCCAGTCACAACCCACTGTAGATAAGTTCTGTCCACTGGGTTGTTATTCCCCCTGGTGACTAGAAGAGATTGATAAATATGATTTATTCATTAGGCATCTGTTGACATTAGTTAATCACTTTGACACCTATTGTATTTTAAGTTTGTCCCTAGCTCAGTCAAAGCCCAACTATAACCACATACCACAGACAGGGAGGACCTAGGGAAAGTGCAGATTTCATATAGTGTGCACACAGGTGAATGGGATGTCTGGTGAATGGTTGTTGTGATACCTGGTCACCCCACTGGTGGGGACACCGAGAACTCTGGTGTGTTCCTGAGTAAGTGCCCTGTTATCTGCTCCGGGGCATGCAGTGGGATCAGCACCATGGATAGCACTCATGACATTTGGTACATCTTTTTCTAATGGGCCTGCCACCATGTTTTATATCAATTATGTAATCAACCAAAAAAGGGGCTGTCATCAGAATCAAACTAAAAATTGTTGTTTTTCATGCAGCTTACATATGAGTGACTGACATGACAAAGCAAGTCAATCTATCTAAGAAATGTACTGGTTTAGCTGTGCAGCTTATGAAGCATATGACCACTATCAATCAAGGGTTTTACACATCATGGTCTCTTTGGGTATGCCCTTTCATATCTCACTATCTAAGTTCATCAGAAGGTAAACAGATGGTGGAACCACAGAGTGCTTTACCAATCACAATATTGTGAGTATATAAAAAAGGATTAAGTTATACCGTAACCCTTCAGTGTCAGCAGGTGAATGTTCACATCCCTTTGAACTGAGGCACTGAGACAAACCAACAAATATTTTGACCAACTATGCTGTTGTTAATGCCTGATGTAATGTATTGTTTAACATTCCCAAAAGGGCTTTAGCTCTCCTCTGTTCCCTCTCCATCTATGTCTTTCTGCATCTTTGCACTAAGAGGAATATAATAACTGCCTTTCTGAGTCTCTCAGTAAAATACCATGCATTTCGGCCAGTGCAATATTCTGGTTGCCCTGTGCTGGTGATTTAAAAAAAAAAAGGATGTCCACAATGTCTGTTTGGAGAAAAAAGGCATTTGTGCGTTGTGTCATGTCAGTAAACACGGGTTTGTTTGCTGGCATCTTGGCAAGATGATGGAAAATGTGCATGTACAGGGAAGAGGCTCGTGATCTCTCTCTTTCTCCTGCCCTGTGTGTATGTGTTTGTGTGCCTGAGTACATAGATAACACATCTCAGTCCATTATCTGCAATGACATTGACTTTTGTTTTTGCATTAAACAGTACGATGAAAACACTCGAATACTGGCCTTCGCTGTCGCATATTGAGCGTTTAGTTCGCCATAATATTTGATATGAAACAGTTTTTGATCTTCACACATGTATGCTCATGTATTCTCAAGAACTCTCTTCTTCAGTATAATAAATGAGTCCCCATATTGTGAATGGATGGACCGGAAGGATGTTTGTCCCCAAATTGTGAGTAATATGAGTAAACACACACACAGACATACTACACAACTCCACACAATTCCCCTAATAAAGTAATACAGATGCTTCAATAAGGATTCTTATGAAGCTGTTTGATCTTCTGGTGCTTAAAGATTTGGGGTTTTCTGAGACAATGTGGGAAGGTTTTGATTCATCCTCTATCATTATATATGTCTAAAGAAGCTATTTCATCACAAGAACAGGTTCATATTTATTGTAATGTGGGGTATATCCATGTAAAGTGGCGTGCCTATAATTCTATCTCTACCCACCACATGTCTCATTTATGAATGTTTCCTCAATTAAATCTTGCTAAAGCTGTTGTAAAACCTCGCCAAATACTGGCAAACTAATAAAGCCAGCGCAATCGGCTCCTATTTATTTACACATTTCAGGCATGTCCAGAGGGAGGGCGGTGAGGGAAGGAGGTGGATTACTATGCAGTGCTTAATAAACCTCTACAGCTTGTGGTCTTACTGTGGAGTTTGCACCTGGTATGTTCTCAGCAGGTAACACCTCCCATGGATAGACTGTCAGATATCCATCCAGCCCCGCAGAGATGGACCGGCAATATGCCAAAGCACATGGCCAAAACAGAGTGGCATCATTTCACCCACTTACTGTCATGACTGTGTCTTTGAAATGACCACAAACACTGTTGAGATGCAATAAATATACAAATAAATTGTTTTCTGTTCATGTTTAATTTTCTATCTATCTATGGAATTTACTTAAAAAGACCTCATAAAGTTGCACTGGCTGTAACAACATAAGCTCCGACAGTTAACATACATAACATTAATAGTATAATCAAACACAATTTGTCAGCCAGAAATGAAAATTGCACTCTGCCTTTCCCTGTAATTAAAACACCTCTCTGTATTTCTCTTTTATGTGTACTGCAATTACAGCATTGACATCGCTGATTAGAGCTCCTTAACTCAGCAGGAGAGCTCTATTAAAGGCCTGTGGAAGGCACATTCAAATGATGGCCTTCTAATTATTGACAAGGAGAGCATTTAGGTTGATCAGACACCACCAGAATTCAGAAACCAAAAAAAAACTGATGACCAGCAAAGTGCTGTGTAATTACAGTATAGTTGACAAGGAAATGACTGACGTTAATTACTTTATTTTTTTCTGGACAGGAAATGTACCTAACAACGTACTCATAGTCGTGCACTATTGAAAGAAATATTCAGACTCTTGTCTAAGTAACAAGTATGACAATGTAAAAATACTCCACTGCAAGTCTTGTATTCACTCAACAGAATGCACTTAAAGCATCAAAAGAGAAAGTAGAGGGGGCCCTGTCACTGGATGTTAAATTATAGTATCTAACATGATTTGATAATTTATGTATTGGTGTTTAAACAGAATTTAAACTGCTTTATATACTGTTGGGTCATTTAATCTGTAAGAAAGCATCATATTTTACAAATTTATTATATAATCTATAATCTATAAAGGGCCTAGTAACTACGATTTTAAAATAAATGTAGTGGACTGGAAAGAAATATATTTGCTAGTGAAACTGAATAGG
This sequence comes from Lates japonicus, assembly GCA_033238685.1. NCBI lineage: Eukaryota > Metazoa > Chordata > Actinopteri > Centropomidae > Lates > Lates japonicus. The sequence continues at coordinate 9,606,942 of BRZM01000002.1, read as the reverse complement.
AGTATAAAGTAGCATAAAATGGAAGTACAATGTTCAACAAGACTTCATGAACCTTAAAACTGTACTTAAAGGATAACTAGTTTCTAACAACTTTATTTTAAAGGCTCAGGTAGTCTCTTCCAGTTATCAAAACACTGCACTCACCATGGTAACTGCTCAGGTGACAGAATGTAAGCTAATTGTTATAAAAATAGATCTAATTGTGCAAAAAACACAGATGACCAGACAATCAAACAGGCAATCAAACTAGACGTAAGACAAAAAGTGATGTCCCCAGTAAGTCCTCATTGCACTGGAAAACAGTGAATGTGTACGACTACAGCAAATACTAAACTCAGTCTGTAACCTTTAATGTTTACAACAGGCAGTTTGGGTCTTAATTTTATGGGTCGCCTTTGTTTTCTCTTTCAGATAAGTTGTTAATAGCCTACCTGATTGTTACCCTATTGGACTCTCTCTGGAGCAATTACTTCAGAGCGTCGTTATTATAACATGTGGACTCGATAAGCATTGAAAATCAAACCTAAGTGATAGTAAACTGTAGTTTTCCTTTAAAGCTAAACTCAGTTGTGTGTGAAAAAAATCACAGACAAATTGCAGAAATTATGTGAAATATGGTCTTCTATATTGTCATCTATAGAATCCTACCACTCAACATATTAATCAAAAAGTTGATTAACAAAATTAATTTTTAGCACCTTTAATTGAGTACTTAATTATTTTTCGAGAGCAGAATTCAACTGAGGAATGTTAACTGTGTACACTTGCTTATTTTCTATAACAAGCAGGTTTTTGAAAGTAGATTTATCATATCCTGATTATTTGCACACTTAACAATGTTCCACTGAACAGTCCTTAAACCAACAGCAACCTCCATCAAGGCCTTGATGGTGTGACATGTTCACCAATGTCGTTCATGAATTTGCCACCATACTTCACAGATCATCAGTCCACTATATCATCTACAGTGGTTGCACCCCATCCATCACTGTTCACCATTACTGATGGCAAGACAACCCATCAACTTTGAAGTTCGAAATACTTTGGCCCTGAATATGTCCTGTTCCATGCAAGCCGTGGCACCACCAGAGGGACTGCTGTTGGCCAGGATCTCCACCTGTCCCCAGCAAAAATGTCACAGTGTTGGTTTCAACCTCTGAGGTGTAGATAAGCAGAACAAACACAGTCCATCAGCCAACCTTTATGCCTCATTACCCTCTCTCTACCAGAGGAGGCGCCACCTGCTACCATCAAGGTTGCAGTGTCCTTTCTTTGCCTAGCTAGCACCAAAACAGCAGATAGCTGGCCACTTCCTTGCCTACCTCCACACTCTCTCTCCCTCTCTCTTCATCTTTCTCTCAGTCTTTCACTGTGTCCCTGACAGACGTTGATCATCACTGCCAGAACTGCTGACAGGAGTCCAGGGTGAGTGTCAGCTTTAGCCACAGTTGGAAGGGGTGGAAAGATGGAGGGAGTGATGGAAGGAGGGGAGGATAGGAGGATTATTTGAGGGCCTCAGCCAAAAGCCCCTCTTTTGGTGTCTTGGCGTCAGAAGTGATGATTTAGCTGGTAACACAGGATGATGACACAGCAGTTGGCCCCTAGTGTTGCCATTCCACCATGCCACCTGCAGGTTACAAAGAGCAAGAGCTACTGTAACACAGTGAGACCTACACTTGAGGCTATTCAAAGGGTCACTTTAGTTTCAACACGGGATATCAGCTATTTAGATAAGGAAGCCTTACTCTTATAGAAAAGATTATACAGTATATAGGCAGTACAAAACTGAGAATTACTCAACGCTTAGTGAAAAACTCTCTAAATGCATTTTTTCTCCTTTGAGTATAAACCCAAGAAGCAGTCCAGTGGTGCAATATCAAGCATTATATTTAGGCAATAAAAAGTTTTGATGGAGATTTTTTTATTTACTTAAACTTAACCAATCCATATATGTATCCAGGTGAATAAATTGCAACCTTGACAGACAACCAGCTGTTCTGACCAGGTCAAGCTTTAATCGGATCAACTCAGTTTGAAGAGACAGCTCTGCAGAGTTAGCCAAGTACCACCTCTGCAGGCTTGCTGACTTTAACTTGACATTGATTATTTTTCCCATAACTACAAGATGTAACCATAGAGACTGAATACTAACTTTCTATTTTTACATCTGCTGAAGGAGAAATATCATATGCACAGCAGTGTTTAAGACTGTCAGAGCAAATTTAGCATCGGCTAAATGATGTGTGTGTTTTATGGGGGAACAAGCGTTGAAAGAACAAGGCATTTAACTCAAAGGATGCATGGCTTCTCTCCTCCGCATCCTGGCAGTTTACTGTTTGGTATTTATGTGTATGTGTGTCTGAGTGTATCTTTTGTTATCCACATAGTTTTGAAGCTTAAGTTTCAGACATCAGAGGGAGGATGCTTTTGTGAAGTGGTTACTGTGGCCATTCCAGTGGGCTTTGTTTAGGAAACAAATTACAGTTTCTGTGTTTTTCACATTTCGTAAAACATATGACTGCTTTGACTTTAGCAATGATAAAGGGAAATGTTATTTTCAGGGCAGTGATGCACTCATTAATGCATGAGTGATGGCCTTTTTCAGGACAAATGAAGCTTTGTGCTGCACAGCATGAATTGATGTGGTGATTACAGTTAATGTTTTGAGAACTGCAACACTGTTTCAGATAATGAGAAAGACTGTAAATAAGCTTTTCATCCCCAAGTGAAATAGAAATGGTACATTTATACACATATTTTTGCACATATACACCAATGCTTTTGAGACCAGTGTAAACATATATTAATAAATGTCTCATGTGCAGTACAAAACTACATAAAGTTAAAGTTGCCTATGTGTAACCAATGCCTCAGCACAAACACATCTATATATAACTCTGTTCTACACCCAATTATATTCAAAATATGAACTGTTAAAAGGAAGATCCTTATCTTAAAGTCTTTTGTCATTGTTCATTTCAACTTGTTTTCTGCCCTCTCTGTATTTCACTGGGGGCTGTTGGCAGTTTTGTGCTGTTTTCTTGCTTTTTTTCCTCTGCAGTTTACAGGTCAGCTGAGACAGAAAAATAAAAGTTTTCTTTGCTTTCAGATTTTTCTTGCAGTAAAAATGGATCAGTTACCACAGAAATGGTAACATTTTTTTTAAATCAGCTCCTGTAACATGTAGTATGTTTGTGTTATGTATTCTTATGTATGCTCATATGAACTCTACATGTGCAAATGGATGCTATATATATATATATATATATATATATATGTATATATGTATGTATATATATATATGTACTTGTACTGTTTGTGTCGGCGTTAGTAGGTCTGTGCAAATTTTGTGTCTGTGCATTTATGGTAAGATGTGCCCCGAGTGTTGTGTTGACAGCTTTGTGTAATTCGGAGAAAAGATCAATTATTATATGCATAACATTTACATTTCAATAGCAAAAACAAACCTTGGGGCAATGAAGTTTATTGAACTGACTCTGACTCTTTTTTTTTTTTTTCTTTTTTTTTTAACTGCCTTTATTTCCTCTCTCTGAACTGCAGGCTGTTGGCAGTTGTCCAACACAGTTCATTGTGAAGCTTTTGGCTGCAGTCAGGCGAGAGGTCAACTGAGGCAGTGAGGACAACTGTTTTCTCCAAATCAACATTTATTTTATCTTACTATGATATGGTTTGGTCTCCATGGAAACTGCAGTGGAATTTTTTTTCTCCCCCCGACGTTGAATCCACTGGAGGTGGTGCAGCACATCATGTCTAAGAAGGAGAGATTTTGAAGAACTGCTGTTTGGTCATGCCGTTGTGTACATGTGGAATAGGGGGACTGAGAGAGAGAAAAAGACTGACTCCCCCAGGCTGAGTCCCAAAGTTTTCAAATCACTTTGATTAACATGGCCTCAAGGAACCAGGTTACTGATGCAGACACAGCTATAAACACATACTTTATGTTCATCCAACCACTAACCCATGCGCATAAACAAGCAATCCATAACATCTGACTATCACTTTTTTATTGCCTGCATTTATTTTCTAACCCTTAACTCTGGACCTTTTACTACTACATAACCCTAATCCTCAATCAAATCTTAATCTGCCTGACCTGAATTTACACAAACCTAAACTTAAGTCTACCTTCACCCTAAACCCACACTGTGACGGTATTCAAGTCACTTTTAGAAGCACTGACCAGAAATTCCTCACCTTTCTATTCTTGTGAAGACATTTAGTTCTTAACAGTCCAGAAATACACACATACACATTTCACCACACATGCTGAATATCTCCTACTGTAAGTGGTTACCATAGATACCACATGGTGAGGCTCATGAAGTACAGTGGGTCCATCTCACGTGGGAGACATTGTGTATTTATAGAAGCACAGTGGTGTGGCCAGAAATGAGTTTAGACAATGCACACTTTTGGGTAATAACAAGCGATGAAGTGCTGTGGTGTGTAAGAGGTACTGTGAGGTACGATGTACTGGTGCGTTAGCAGTGACTTTGAATTGTCATTGTGTGTTGTGCTTCAGTGCAATACAAATAAGTTGGGTGTTGGAACTGTCCGTGGTGCTGAACAAAAGATGTACAGTAAAACATTCCGAATATTCGCTTTTTTTCTTTTCCTCACATCATACTCTTGTGTATATGTATGCAGCTTAACAAAACTCTGGCTCTGCCATCTGAGAGCTCCCCTTCCCTCAAAAAGTCAGCAAGTTTGGGAAAGTTTCTCGCAATAATCTGCTTGCTCCGCACCCAGCAGCTGCTTGAGAGGCTGCGATACGTGTTATGGGGGAATCAAATACAGAGTACATATCATGACATGTTTAATTAAATCCTATTTTGTTGAATAATGAACTAATTAACAAACTCCTACTGCAGGCTTTCTTTTCTCTCCTTCATCAAAACACACTGGATTTCGAAGTATGTTCCCTTATCTTCCCAAAGTAATTGTACTTCCTAAATTGACATAATTGAATTGCTACCCATCCTGGCATACAAGGTGTATTGTTCTCATGGAATGAAGCATACCTAATTGCAATCCATCATAATCACTAGCGCCTTTTTCATCTCAATTCAGACCTTAAGTCTAATGAATGGTTCAGTGATTATATTTTGTGGAAATATTGTCTATTAGATATAATGACCTCCCATTATTTAACAATGTTCACTTGACATAGGCTTTAAAACCTAATGACCAATTACTGAGAAGATATGAACTGGGTCATACAGAATAGAGAATGGGATTGTCAGAACATGGCAGTTATAGCAGGATAATCAATAAGACTGGTAAAAGGATTCACTTGAGTTTACTATTACCTTTACTGACTTTCAGGATCTAGGATTAACATCAGTTTCATATCTTCATCTGCATTTACATGACTCTCAATTTAGACAATGCAGCCATCTGCCTCTGTACTCCCTGCAGCACTTATTGTAAATGTTTGGCTGGGTGACTGACAGAGCACGCTTGCTTCTTGGCTTGGTATCCAAGAAGACAGTGATCCAGTCAGGGAGAGACAGGCATTACATTTTATTAGCTGTCTATAAGTCAGTCAGTCACCCAGCCATTTAGGAGATGCATATAGATACTCAGCCAACCATTTGCTCAATTGGCTATTTAGGCAGCCAGTCAGACACCAACCAGCCAGAAAACCTGAACTGGTAGTTAAAATACTACCATACTGACAGGAAATCAGGTAGGCAAACAGGCAGGCAAGACAGATGTATGCAAAACAGAAGAGAACTATCTCTAATCTATAGAATATTGTAAGACTGCAAACCTCTCTCTCAGTATCAAGTATGAATTGAGCATTGCACTGCCTAGTTTTGGTGGAAATACGGAACAACTTTTTTAATGGGTGACATGTCTAAAAACAGACTTTAATAATGTCTGTAGGAGTGTCCAGTGCATGATCCTCAAAAGTTACCATCTATAGAGGTGATTAAAGTACATAATAGATGGGCCTCCGCTTGCCCCATGATGTCAGGATTTGAATCGCGGGAGCATGCATGCTAAGCACATTCACACTAATGAGGTTCATTCTTGTCCTAGCCACCCGCAACCTCAGCTAGTGCCAACAAAGTGAATCAGGTCAGGAGCCTTCATGCTCAGCGCACTGCAGTTGGTCAGATGAGTTGACCTCTGCTGATAAGATCGCTGATCAGATTCTATGTTTGATACTCTGCAAAGTGGCTCTAAATGCACCTGTCATGGACCTTTGTGTGTCTAACCTAATCCAAATCACGTATTTAAGAGAAGTTATAAAATGGTTTCAGATCGCTACCGTGTTTTTTCAGCTTGGCATTTGAGGCTCTGGGCTCAGCGATCTCGGCAATCTGTGTGAAACCGAAGAACTTTGACAGGTTTTAAAAAGCTTGGTGCATTCTCTACCTAGCTGACAAAATATCAAATACTGCTGCTTTCTTTCACACTCATCCATTGATGCATCTATACATGTTTCTTTTTATGTCTTTTCTATCTTTTCAATCACTTATGCTGCTGCAACGATGTGAATTCCCCATTGTGGGACTTCATTAAAGGATTATCTTATCTTATCTTCTTTTTATCTATTACCTCTAATCTCCCCTACATCCATTCTCTCTTGTATGTTCATCCTCCGTCATCTCACCAGAAGCCTTTAGATACTTGTTACCAGATAAGCAAAATATTATAAACGCTTTGTGGCTTATTCGTCATCTTACTGGATGGCTTTCCAAGAATGTTTACAGATATTTGTCCTTTCATTTGTGTAAGCAGTGCGGGGCACGGTTGATTCTGTTTATGGACAGATTAGCATCCCCATGACTTTTTGGCAACCTCATCATTGAAATGCCATACGGCCTGACATTCTAGTTACACCATGAGACAGGGCTATGTAATGTGTCTGCACATTGGGAAAAACATGATGCATTAAACCTTTTCATTACTTTGTTATTTATACTACTAAGTTATACTACACTGTGTTAGACTATTAACAGCTTAAGCATAATAAGTTATTTCTTCCTCCAGATACCGTACTATCATATCATTAGCTTTATCGACACAGAACTCAATCCAAAACCAGTCCATGTAATTTCTTCCATGCATAGTATTAATGGCATCATCTCCAGAACTGTGGTTTAACAACATCGACAACACCAGTGCTTCCAACTACTATCATCTCTGCTATAAGCATTGAAATAATCGCAGACATTATTTGCCAAATGATATTTTACAGAGTTGAAATGGTAATCGCGTGAAGCTGCAGTTTTGTTTGCATACTTAAATGATGAAATGGCTTTGCTGTAGACCTTGATAGATTTGACCGTGTGTCTGAGTGCAGAAGAGATACTTATATCAATGGCAGGTCTAATGGTGGATATTTACCCTTAGATATTTTCTACTATGGTGCAACATTAGATTTCTTCTGATAGATTTGTGCGAGCAATCAGCCAGAGTATGTGTGTCCAAATCAAGCTTGATTGCAGTGGTTTCGCAATCAAGCCTCTCATTGTTATATTCATTGACAAACACTTTGTATCACAATTTCAGAAATGAGAGAAATACAAAAAATAAACACACACACCTTAATCATCTATACACTCTTATGCTTATCTGAACAGCACTAACACTGAGGTAAAAGTAAATGTAAACAATCACTTTCTCCATGTAATCTGTATATGTATGTGCCAAGGTTTTACTAGTCTATAATATTAATTATACCGAAACGTTAAGGATCACGTCTAGAGGACTTTTTGATATTTTTAACTCCATCATAGACGGGGTCCCATAGGGCTCATAGAAGGTAAATATTTAGGAAATATGCTTATTCCTACTCCTTAACAACAGTGATGAGGAAGATCATATCATGCTCATGTTCAGCATTAAATTTGAAGTTAGAGCCAAGAAGTGATTAGCTTAACTTAGCCAGAGGGAAGCAGCTAGACTGGCTTGTTGTTCGATCCCCACACAAACAGAAATGTTAATTAGTAGAGATGTAGAGATGGCAGGCATATTTGTAAAATTTGGAGAGAGCCAAGCTTAACCGTTTCCCCATGCTTTCAGTTTTTCTCCAAAGCTGCTTTCAACCTCCTGGGCTCAAGATCTATATTTAATGTGCCAGACATGAGCGTGATATTTACCTTACTGCACGCCCTGCAACAGCTGTGCTACATGTTTCAACAGTAGAAGCAAGGATAAAGACGAGCCCATCAGTACCACAGTAAGATGAGATGTGAAATCACAAGCACCACCCTTCCTAACTTCTGTCTTCCCTGTGTTCAGGCATCACCACTGTCTTGACCATGACAACACTCAGTATCAGCGCCCGCCACTCCCTCCCCAAAGTTTCCTACGCCACAGCCATGGACTGGTTCATTGCCGTTTGCTTTGCCTTCGTCTTCTCCGCCCTGATCGAGTTTGCGGCCGTCAACTACTTCTCCACCCTGCAGGCCAACCGGGAGCTGCGCAAGGCAGCGGCTATGAAGGCAGCGGCTCAAGAGGCAGCAGCCGCAGCTGCAGCTCCGGCTGCAGCAACGGGGAATGATGGAGAGGTTTCCTCGGTAAGTCTGCCCCACTGTTTCACACCTGTTGTGTTGGCATGCATCAATACATGTGTTCTGACTCAAGATTTAAAACCTGTGTGCTTAAGAAAGCGAACTGGGTGAAGCTTCAAGTGTTTAACAAACAAACAAAAATCGGGGGTCCGACTATGCATCAGGTCTTAACTACAAGCTGAGATATACTGTATCAACATCCTTTTTCAGCTTGTTCAATATTAATAATATTGTTTCGAAGGTTTATGAAAGTGTGTCATAACATGCATTAACCTTATGACTACAGACACAATCACTTTAAACTTGTCTTATAGATTACAGGCAGTGGTAGGATTACTGGTGTTGTGTACAGATGCAGGCCTTATAAATTGCACTTAGCTGCTGTGATCAGAGCTGATGTGGCAGTCACAGTAAAGGAAAAAGGCTTCACGTGACCTCAATGCATGCCTCTTCATCACATCACTCCACTGGATCTGCTTCTGTCTTTCTGCTCATGAGTCTAAACCGAGCCGCTAAACAGCATAACTCTACACAGAGCTTTTAACTCCACTGTGGAAAGTATGAGCTGCTCCCTGTTATTGAACATTTGTCTTGTAATACAGTGTACTTTGTCGATGTGCTGTAACTTACCAGCATAAAATGTTTGAATTAGTAAAAGGCATATCGAGACAGACTTTAGTAAGCTAACCGCCCACACTTCTGGTCTTGCAGCAATAATGTGCTGCTACCTGTAGATTAAAATGCATTGACGCAAATGTAAAAAGTGATGGTATCAGCAGAAGCTTTATGCATAAAAATGACTTAATCCCAGCAAATGAAGGGAGCACAGCTAAAGCTAAAATATATATTTTTAGATTTTGGTGAAACTGCACGTGATCATGTTTTACATGAAGATACAGTTTGCACTGTAATCATGGGTATAGAGACACCAGCAGTACGTGTATTGATCACTATTCATTGTGGTTTGCCTGGGTTATGACTGAGAGAGGAAGGGATGTGATCTTTGGGAAAGATTAAAATAACAGAGAATGTGCGCAGTATAGCCTGCAATACTGAGTCTTGTTGCCATTCTGGATATAAACTTTCTATCACTGTCATCTCTTTATATATATCTAGTTCTATTTCACACTCATCATGTATTTCATCTCTCTGGTTTGACCTGTTCAGTTCTAGTCTCTTGCTAAGCTTGTCTGTATTTCTCCTCCTGTCTGCCTTGTTCTGTTTCTCTCACTCTCTGTCTAAATTCATTCTAAGCCCAGCTTTGCCTGAACTATTTCAATCTCAATGTTCTATTCTTTTTCTATTTTAATTTGCCGTATTGGCATGACATAAACACATATGAGCTCCAAAAGCATATAAAAGGAAAATATTGGATCAAGAAATTACATATCTCGAGTACAGGTGTACATCCAGTCCAACTGTACAAATACATTCACATCATAAGCTCTGTATGTGCTGTTAAAGAATTTTCAAAGGTTGGTTATGATCTGCCTGGCTTGTGTTGTGGCAACAGGTAGCAAAGAGAGCTGCTAGAGGTGCAACAGAAAATCAAGTCTTTTTAAAGATCTAATAGGATTAGACAGTCTTTCATACTATTAATCTCTTTAGACACACTGTTTAAATGTTGAGGTTGCAGTAGTTACAGTTACAATTCATCTGATGACTTTTGTTAAGATCTCACCTCCATTCAGACATTCTGCCCATTGAATTTCTCAGTTAAGGGGGTTGGTAGTAGGTCACTTTGCTGAATGATTTGTTTTCTTCTCTCCACTGAGTACTGGAAACTTCTTAAAGGTGTTTTGTAAATGCTTTGATGAATGAGAGACTGCTCTGAGGCTTTAAGATTGCAGTAGTCTGAGTGGTGAAGGTCGTAGCCAGCTGTTGCAGTGCTTTTACATTCACATAGCACTGATTACCACTTTCTGACTTGTTCACAAGTTCCTATTGTGCGATGTAAATAATGTAAATAATGCACATTATGCACAATCTCTCTTTTATCCTTCGTCTCATCCTGGAGAAAATCATAATCTCCCCCTTACATCACATATGTGCATATCCACATCCCTCCTTCCTTTCTTCCCCTTCATGTGCACACACAAAAATGCGCCAACATTTAGCCTGATCCATCTTTTTCTGCTTCTTCTCTCTAGCCCCCTGCTGTGCTGTTCATGCGAACGCTCTATTCCCTCTTCACACACACTCGCTCTCTCACACACATACATCTCTTGACCATCACTCTTTTGTTTGCCTCTCTCCCTGTCTTTTTGCTTGACTGTACTGACCACATATACACACCGAAACACTCCACTTCATCCATGCTCGTCCTCACATTCCTCACACAACTGCACATAATCTGCAGCACACTCGAAACACACACACACACAGCCTCGTATATATGCATGCATGTAATCTGCAGCAAATTACGTCCCTCACATCCGCACAATTCACTCATTGCCCCACACAATGTCTTATCCATCCATCCATCTATCTACAGTATATCTATCATCCATCCCTCTCTCCTATGCCTCTATTCTGCCCTGTAACTGTGTGATAACCACAGAGACTGACACGAAGAGACAGCCAGTGGCTCTGCAAACGATGTTGCCACAGATTATGTAAGGGCCATAGATTAAGGGAATATCCAGCAGATCACTGCAGGCTCACAAGAAGGAGGGCAGCCACCACAGTGACGTGGAGTGGGAGCTGAGAAAGCTGGCCCAGTCCTTTTTTTTTTTTTTTTTTTGCGGAGCAAGATGGAGAGATGGATGTTGAGGGGCCAGTGTGGTTTGTTTTTGTGTTTTGTGTGAGTGTGCGCATGAGAGAAAGTTACACTGAGAGAAAGAGAGAGTGGGAGGGATGCATCATGGAAAATGACTGCTTTCACCAAATATGTAGGAGGGAAGACTCTTCATTACACAGAGAAAAATGGAAAAAAAAAAAAACAAAAAAAAACAATGGTGTACTACTGGGAATAGAAATAACCATCCCTCAGTCACGATTTACTGTAAAACACAACGACCTGCTACGACTGTCGGGTAAAGCCATAACAGGAATGGAAACCTCACAACAACAGAAGTTAAATGGTTCATTTATTGAATACAATTGTAAACACAAAGGGGAAGGAGGTGTTTATCAGTGAGTGCGAAGGGTGCTGCATGCATTGTCAGTGGCGTGTGTGTGAGTAGGTGGTGCAGTGCGTGGTGCAGGAAATTAACAGAAAATAAAGCAGTCGTAGGAGGAAATAAGGAAAAGAGAGAGTGATAGAAAGAAGGGAACTTTATTTATAGTTCCCAGCCAAAGGTGCTGGTAATCATAAGATTGGTGATCACCACTTGGTGTGAGGAAACATTCTGATTAAATTGGGGCGGTTTTGATTTTCGAGCGTTTGTCCCGGCGTCCCGGTGTCCTGATAATTAGACTGAATGAGTGTTATGATTTTCAAGCTCAGACAAGAGTGCTGACAACAAAATATACATACTTTACAGTACTAAAAGTCACCTGGTGGAGTTTTCTTGCAAACAGGTTTATGTTTACGTTTGTTTATGTTTGTGTTTCTCACTAAAACAGTGTATCCTTGAGGCCGGACAAATGTGCTGAAAACGTTGCATGGTTTACATCAGCTAGCAGTCTTCCCTTTCTCTACCTTTTTCTGGCTCTTGATGTGTTATCTTTACCAACTATAGATCAGTGGATTGGTGTGAAACCATGGGACTCCCCTTTCATTATTAGTAAACGTCAGATTCATTTAACATCACATTTGGCATCTTGGTGTTTTCTTATTTCTGTTTTACGGCCTCCGCAGTCAACAGGAAAGTGTACTGTGTCAACCAGTTGCTAATGTGCGTGGGTCTTTGTGTGCTAGTAGAGCATACAGTCACGTGTCATTCCCTGCACAAACTTTATAAACATTAAACATTATTTTCTACCTGTTAACCAGCAGCAGTGTGCATCTTAAAAGCTATTTTCATGATGATCAGATGCCTTGTGTCTGTTGGGAAGGGTAAAATGTTTGCATACGCCCAAACTGACATTTAAATCCAGATGTTTGTGATCTGCTTTGACTTTTCCCAGAGGCAGATCAGTATGTGACCGAATCATCTGCCGATTTTGTCAATCGGGGTCATGCTGTCACCACAGTGACATAATAATGTTCTGCAAAAACACTTTTCTGTCAAAAAAAAAAAAAAAAAAAGCCATAACTCAGGAACAGAAGGGGAGACCATATATCCAGCAACTTAACTGGTTTGGAGGGAGTATACAACCACGAGGCAGTAATTCTAGTTGTCTTACTCTCTAAACTGTAACAATGAATGAGTGTCATAGCAGTTATAATGAGGATACTTAGTGCCTTGATTCAAATACACTAATATAAAGGAAGCCATTTACATACAGATATCCATCTCTACCACCTCCTAACATTCATCCGCAAGCGCATATACACCCACTCAACTCCCACAGAGATGAACCTACCCGCACTTACTCCCATGCCAGACATATTGGTAGTGCAGTTAGCGTGACCTTATTTCATGTGCAAAGTATAAAACGCACGTAAACACATTTAACACGTAGCTCCCACCACCCCCACATGTGAACGTTCACACCCAAACAACATCCGTATATCCATCAGTCGGTGCCCATCCACCGTGCGTCAAAGTGGGTCTGTTGAAATCTAGAGCAGTGGATAAAGAGAAGAGGCGCTGATCCCTCTGGGATTTGACCAGGAAGAAGCCAAGCAAGCCTGTTGTCATTATCAAAAATAGCTTGTGTATCGGATCAGCTGCACATACATACAGTGCTCCATGTTCCCATGCCACACGGGCAATGCACACGTGTACTCAAAGCATGATCTGAACCATTATAGTGATAGGTAGCTGACATTTGAAGCTGCAGAGTGGTGTTGATGGAATTTTTGTAAACAGAAAACAAACAGACCTCTCAGACCAACTTCGTGTTTGAACATACATCCTCAATACTCACATCAACCTTGATCTTACAAATGAGCAGTGATAGAATAGGAGGACACTGACAGTACCTCGCTCACAGATAGGCCACATATTGTAATTCACTGGTGAGTGAATTTAACATCTTGATGACCAGCTGTAAAATCAACTGGAACCACTCCCTCACAGCCATTCCCCCTAATGTATTACTAAAGGGTTACTAAACTTCAAAGCACCCACTTGGTCGCCACTGGGGTTAGTGTTAGGTGTAGGGTTAGGAGTTAGGGTAAGGGGTAGAAGGGAAGATTAAGGGGTAAAAAAAAAAATCTATTGTTTTTTTTTAATCCTTTCTTATGGTTCATATATCTTCCACATTGCCCCATGACATTTTTAGCCTTATGTCTGTTGAGACTCAAATGTGGATAAGATTGTTTTACAGAGAATTGCAGTCCCTTACAGAAATGTCTCACTAATGAAGCCTGAAGAGGATTGAAGGATTTTTTAATTCTTTGATCACAGTGCAGCATCCTTTTTTTCTCTTTGCTCTCACTCTCCCTCTTTGTCACACTCTGTACTTGGAAACTATCAGCACTATATCCCAGTGGAGGATGATCCTGTGTTTTAGGAGTACTATGGATTGCAGTTATTGTTTGACAGAGATGAAGAAAGATAATCAGTGACTGTTTCAGAGCAGGAGTCAGTTACTGTAATATATGGTCAAGAAAAAATCATAACATTCTTATAGAGGGCTTTACAAACAGTGCAAATATAACATAATCTATCTTTAGACCGTTTAGAAATCAGTTTGGATATGAAAAAACATGCTAAAAAATGCTGGATTTTTCCCTCTGTTATACGTCTCCATGGTTATGCTTCTGACATCAGACCTTCAAACAGAACTGTAACAATATGGATGGCTCAACTGTGTTGAATGGTTGTATGCATTGTATGTGGATAGCTGCCATATAATGACTGATGAGGTTAACATAATCTTTTAATAGGAATTCCATACAATTCTTTGTATCTTATTTTAAGTTTTGTAAAAGTAATAACTCAGGGACTTCTCTAGTCTGATATTAGGTTGGCCACCATGCATTTTTGGAAAGGTTCCCCTCAGTCAGAGGATTGTAACAGTTTAATAGTTTCTCAACCTGTAGAGGGACATGTAATCCTGCAGCCTGACAAATCCAACCTAAATCTCGCAAGATCAGTTTTTGCTCCAAGATTCTAGTCTGGAAAAAAACATCCCCTGTGTACTGAAGTCCAGCCGTGAAGCTGGACTTGTCAGTGAACTAAAGGGAGTTTATTTCCTAAAACTTGTACAAAGCTATTCAACCTTATCTGAGACAAAATATATAAACATTGTATGTCCCTTTAAATATTGTAGTATCTTAAGATTTCACAGGACAACATATAAATATTTGATTATGTTTCTTTTCAACGGTTTTCAATGCCTATTTCCTGACTATATCAGAAATCTGTGGAGCCATCAAGAAGTAACTGTTCTATTTCTGTGGTGCCCCTGTCGATATAAGATTTTATACAATTTCTTTGGTTTAAAAAAAGGGATTGCGCTCTCTTTTATTCTCCCTCTCTGACACTCTCTGACTCTACCTACAGGCAACACGCTGTTCCTTGACCCATTTCCCAGATGTGCACTCCCTTTCTCTCTGTACACATACTGTATCTGATTCACAAGTATTGGAGGAGGGAGCATGTGCTGAGATCACACTGGTTTACTGAAAGTTGATGAGGCAGAGCCACAACCATGTGTCAAAATACTGTGAGCCTCTTTTGTTTAATATGTTTTGTTTGCTTCCCTCAACTGCATCAATTTTAATGAAATGGACTTGATTGAAATCACATCAAATCAGAAGCAAAAACATCATTGATTTCCTTTGTTGAGCTTAATTACTGTGGTGCTCATTAGTATTCTAGACGTACAGTAGTTTTCTGCAGACACACACATTCCCCACATGCACTGATCAACTCACAGCTGTGCAAATATGGCACTAACATCAGGGTATAACAACACAGCACCAGTTTCATTATTAATACCCTCATATTACATCATGCAATATTCTCTTTAATGTGAATTTCCTCTCACAGTTCCTATATTTTTCCTCTTTACCTCTCCAAGGTGGATGCCAGTAGCGTGCTGAAGAAGAGGATGAACTCTGCTCCGCTGTTTGACCGCCCTGCCAAAACATTTCCCAACCCACCTGTCAATGCCCAAGCCTTCCTACAGCAGGGTTCAGCTGTACCAGCCAACAACGTTCTGACTGGCACCAGCATCATCGACAAATACTCTCGCATCCTCTTTCCCCTTTCGTTTGGCGCCTTCAACCTGGTCTACTGGATCGTCTATCTCACCAAGGACACCATGGAGATGTCCAGGTGAACAGATGGCATGGTTGTTACAAATAATTCCAGCAATTGTTTTGTTGTACACAGAGCATGGGGTGGTGTTGATTGCATAAGGCAGAGTGTAACAGTGGGACTATTTTTGTGCAACTACCTCCTCACTGAAGATAATTTGTTTGGGTAAATCTTGCACAGCTTCAGCCAGACTACAGGAAAACATATGCACAAGCTCTGTACTGTGTGTATATTAAAATAGGCTATTTATAACCCAGGACAGAACAGCCAGTCAGTTTAGATACCTAGCAAATGGGTTGCTGTCAACTACTGTGTGGGATGAAACAGGGCCAGACTTTTAACCTTTTTCAACTCCTAATTGTCATAGAAAACATTAACAGTAGTAACTGTAGTCGTTTAAAAATGGCTCAAAATGGTCAACACCATGACCATCAAAATGTTTTAATGGATTACTTTTATGAAATAAGTTAGGATTTCAAAAGCTTACTGACATAGTTGCTGCTGAGGTTCATGAGCTGCCTGAATTCATAACACATTGTTGAAGCTAGACACTTGTTTCTTTTTATTTAATATAATAATAATGAGCTGTCCAAGGAGGCAGGATAATGCAGTTTGTTAACAAGTACATCAAGGCAAAAAAAAAAAAAGGCTACACCACATACTGTACGGTACAGTTGTACTATGTTTATTAGCTCTATAGTTGTGTGTTTGTGTGAGTATGTGTGTGTCTATGTATATCATGGGGGGTATCATGGGGATGTACAGTATATATCTGTCCGCATTATATACACTTCTTTTTCTTTTATATGTGTGTTTGCCAGCCTCAGAGTCCATATATTATTTAGCAGCCACACAAAGCTCTTACACTTACAGCTATAATTATTTACCATATGGCTTTTCCAAATGTGTCCAGCAGAGTGGTCACAGGCTATATACAGTAGTTGAGTTATAGTTGCAAAACAAGACCACCAGACAACACTGGCAGGCTCTGTATTTGTCATTCAATGTTTTGCAGTGTGTCTGGCACTCTGCAGTGCCAACGGGCTGCAATACTCATAGCCTGTAGGTGTCTGTGCTTACCATATACAGTGAACTATGGGCTAAATGATGGCAAGAAAATGCACACTAACTTCTAGTGTGTATCTGAGTAAATATTAAAAAAAATACATTTCCTATATCTATCCAGACATAGAAACACTAGTACACAGCCACGCTGGCTATCTGTAAAGACTGCACTGAGGCCTGAGTAATTGCTTTGAAATGAATGTGTCAGTGGCTAACAATGAAAATGTTGGCGATTAATGTCTCTGATGGTTGTCACTTTAGCATTTTATGAATAATATTGAGCAGTGGTGTGACATAGTTTGTTAAATACCCAAAATATCATAATATTGGCAATCCAGCTAGTATTTGAGATACTAGTCTGGACCAAATTAGTTGACCAAGTGACTGACAATTGCCCCATCAACTTCTTAGCATGGAAAAGCAGAGAAATGTATTCATTTTCAGATAAGCATTTCAGTTTATTGTAAAATATTACTCATCATTTCTCATGACAAGAGGTTAGCATCAGATTTCATTAGCTGTAGCTCATTAACATATTCAGAACCTCAGTATTTGGAGCTAGTTCCTCTGAAAATTAAATTATGCAAAAGTAAATAAACTACACATATTGTTTCAGTGTTTAGATTTCATTTTACTGCTAATTAGACCATCCACTCAGAACTTCTATAGTGTTGGCCAGTAATATGTGATTGAACATAATAACTGAATCTTTAAGTTTTTGGTTGTTAAATGATTTACAGATAATTGGATCCAATAAAAGGAAATGAAAAGTATCAAACCTAACCCTATGTTCTTCATTTCAACTAAGTGCCACTGAACTACTTAATATCTGCGTTGTAGTGTAGCCAGTATTGTTCAAACGCCACACAATACAAAACAGCCTTGAATCAACCAAACAAACAACTACTGTGCTTACTTAAGGTGAACTGTAATATTGGGCACCTCAAGTAATTACACCACAGAGGTAATTGTCTTCATATGATAGAGATATACACTACAACGCAGATATTAGAAGCCAGTTCGGTGGCACACTCTGGTTGAAGGTAAGAGAACGCAGGGTTCGAGGTTGATACTGTTGTGATCACTGCTCTGTAACATTTAACAATAAAACAAAGGTGAATAGCCATGTTCAATCGCCTGTTACTGGCCAACACTGCTATTCTGGTGAGCCTGTTAACGGTAAATAATCTGGCTGCTGAAACAACGTAACATTACGCATATATTTTTTCGGAGAACGCTCAAATACGGAGGATTTCTGAGCAATGACTGCAACAATAATCACGATGTGACGCTGTCGTGATGGTGACGCTGGCTGGTGGCTGTCTGGTGAATGCGTTTCTGCCAGCTTTCCGCTGGCAACACGGATACAGATGAGCGCTGTCGTGATCATGCTGGTCGAACTGATCTCGGAAATGCTGGCTGGTTGCCAATGATATGTTTTGCGGTGATAATGAAACTGGTCGACGGTCGCCGTTCAATATCTGGCAATGTCGAGCGACCTACGTGAACGTGCCTGCTGGCGACCGACGACACCGACCTGGCGCATGCCTCGGTGATCTTGCAGACGTGCTGGTGTTTCTTATGCGACGCGAATATGGGAAAATGTGTTTTTAATGTTCTGCTCGAATACGCACTGAAGTTGGTGTGCATTTCTTGCCGTCATTCAGCGGATTCACTGTGAAGCGCAGACGCCTACGGGCTGTAGTATTGCGGCCGTTGTTGCGGAAGTGCCAGACACTGCAAACGTTGAGATGACAAATACGGAGCTTACTGCCGGTATCACCAGTGATGTATTTTACGGTCAACTATATGTAACCTGGCGACCCTTCTGCTGACACATTGGAAGAAACAACAATGAATAATTGTGGCTGTGGTGGGCTTGTGAGCATGTGGACGGGCGACACACATAAAGAAGAGAGTGTATGTGCGGGACAGAATGTACGTCCCCATGACCCATGTTCACATGGTGCATGCTCACCTGAGGCTTGCCTGTTTTGAGGCTTGAGCATGTGCTGTTCAGCCGTGCGGCCTTTTGGCGTGATGCGTTGACAGGCTGGGTGTCCTGCTCGTGGACGGCTCGTGTGTGTTAAATGAGGGGGCAGTGGCTGGCCTCGGCAGTGTTGTGATTCGGGCGGCTCATGGTTTCCTCGGCGGCTGCTGTGGCTGGAAGTCTGACGGCTCGCAAAGCAATCCGTTAAAACGTTTGATGACCGTGATTGACAACCGTTACAAACGACTACGATACTACTGTTAATATTTTCTATGACAGTGGGAGTTGAGGTTAAAAGTATCTGACCTGTTCATCCGCGATATTAACGGCACCGACGCTGGGCATCTGAAACGACGGCTGTTGCAATCTGGTTATAATAGCCTGACTGTATGCGCACGGTGCAGGCTTTGACGCATAACTCATTTCTGTGGTCTGGCTGAAGCTGTTACCCAGCTGGTAATCAGCCGTGAAATGGTGCGCAAAAATAGTCGCGTACGCTGCTGCGCTTCGCTGTTCACCCCATGCTGGCTTAACAAACAGTGCTGGCGGGTATTCTCGCCATCTGTTCACCTGGACATCTGGCACTCTGCAGTGCCAACGGGCTGCAATACTCATAGCCTGTAGGTGTCTGTGCTTTCCATATACAGTGAACTATGGGCTAAATGATGGCAAGAAAATGCACACTAACTTCTAGTGTGTATCTGAGTAGAAATATTAAAAAAAAATACATTTTCCTATATCTGTCAGACATAGAAACACTAGTACACAGCCACGCTAGCTGTCTGTAAGACTGCACTGAGGCACAGTGGTGCTTTGAAATGAATGTGTCAGTCGGCTAACAATGAAAATGTTAGCAGGTAATGTCTACGGTGGTTGTCACTTTAGCATTTTAGCAAGATAATATTGAACGGTGAATTGTTGACACTAGTTTATGACCAAATACCTGCAAAAATATCATAATATTGGCAATCCAGCTAGTATTTGAGATACTTCAGTCTGGACCAAAGTGGTTGACCAAGTGACTGACAGTGCCCCATCTAAAACTGTGCTGCTAGCATGGAAAAGCAGAGAAATGTATTCATTTTTCAGATAGCAAGCATTTCAGTTTTTAGCTAGCAAATATTACTCATCATTTCTCATGACAAAGGTTAGCATCAGATTTCATTAGCTGTAGCTCATTAACATATTCAGAACCTCCAGTATTTGGAGCTAGTTCCTCTGAAAAATTAAGTATGCAAAAGTAAATAAGCTACACATGTTGTTTCAGTGTTTAGATTTCATTTTTTACTGCTAATTAGACCATCACTCAGAACTATAGTGTTGGCCAGTAATATGTGATTGAACATAATAACTGAATCTTTAAGTTTTAGTTGTTAAATAGTTACAGATAGTGGATCAATAAAATAGTATCAAACCCTAACCCTATGTTCTTCATTTTCAACTAGAGTGTGCCACTGAACTACTTAATATCTGCGTTGTAGTGTATGATATTATTCAAAACACCACACAATACAAAAACAGCACTTGAATCAGCAAACAAACAACTACTGTGCTTCGCAAGGTGAACTGTAATGGCTGGGAAGCACCTCAAAGTAATTTTCCCAAGTGGTGTCTTCCATATGATAGAGATATACACATGACTCAGTTCTTACTAATAGCAGATATGCACAGCAGTCCTCCTGACATAGTTATTGCCACAGCAATATGTCTGTTAACAGATGAATTCATGCGGCAATGTTTTGATGACATCAAGGGATATTTGCTGCTCTCATACATTATCTCTACAGATCCTGCAGGGTTTGACACTGACAGAATGCTGAGGGTTATACTAGCTGATGAAGAAATCTCTTTTTATGATGTGTGTGTGTGTGTGTAAATAAGTTTGTATGTTTGGTTTTTCCCAGCCATTTGCTCTAAACTGACGCATATGCCTGGTTGTGCATTTATGTGCTTACTATCAATGTGCACCACCGAGTCTGTGGGTTCAGCTTCTTTCATTCCCTGCCTTGCTCTTTCTCTAAAAAGGGAAAAGCCCTAAGGCCTGAGCTGAGACAAGTCAGATGACATGACAGTGTTGGCAGGCATCAGGATAACTCTGTGTGACCAACCCTCTCAGTGACAGTCTCTTAACCGTTTCTATTAATTGACAGGGATTGTAAGCGAGAAGCAGATCTTGACAAATTGCTTTTAGGAAAGCAGCAGAGTGTTGGCCGTGCAGCTCTGGGAATCAACAGGAATTGAAAATAAGAGAATAATATGTAATATAGAATGAATGTGTGTCCCTGTCTGTATTTGAGCACATATGTGTGTGAAAAATACAGGAATGTCTG
Source organism: Lates japonicus (assembly GCA_033238685.1). Taxonomy (NCBI): domain Eukaryota; kingdom Metazoa; phylum Chordata; class Actinopteri; family Centropomidae; genus Lates; species Lates japonicus. The sequence continues at coordinate 9,585,689 of BRZM01000002.1, read as the reverse complement.
CACATATATTCTACTGAGCGAGTGCAGTGAGTGGGGGGAGTGATAAAAGGAGGGAGGAGGTGATACAACACACAGTGCCCTAGGGCTGATAACTGAGAATCCCAGAGGTGTTGGAACCGGCCAGAGCAAGAACAAGTACAACTACAGGTTGTCACTGTGATCGATTGTGGTCACATTTACCTTGCTGTAAAAGTCAAGATGTCTTGATGAAAACTGTCACCGAATATAGTTGCTGCAGATGGTGTAGTAGAATTTACAGTCAAGTTAATTTTAACTCACAAAATGGCTGCGTACCAACAAGCCTAAAAATCCAACAGCTACGTCTGCATCGTTGTGGGCATAATAGTGATTTATATATTAAACAGAGTGCTGATAAAACTTGAATTTTTAACTGTCTTTGCCACCAAAGGTGTTCCCCTGTAATCAACTTGATGTAACCAGGTCCCGGAAACAGGTGAACCACAATAAAATGTCAACCCTTACAAACCAGACTGCCAGAAACTATACTGTGTGATCTTCCAGCCACATATAAAGTGACATGAAATGAGGGGCTCCATTGATTTCAACATAAAACCTTCATTCACTCGGAAGGTGCAACACGCTGTTGTATAGTTAATCTGATCCACAATCAGTGTCACCACTAAATGATCTGTATAGGTGAGGGAGTGAAGTGAGCCCATGATGATGAGTCAAACAGTTTCAGGTACATTACTAAATCTAGGGCTGGACCAGGGCCAACCCTCCGGGAAAATCTAGATCTACTGCAATTATATTTGAGATCTGGCCAATGGAAATGCAAATGTGTAAACAAGAGTTAAGCTAACAATAATGTCCATGTGATTGATGGTTAGTGGACACTAGCTCTAGTGCAAATGAAAGCATTCCTGCTCAGTGATATGGACCATAGCTGAATCACAATCCACCGTACAATGCTTCACACTTCCACAGTTAACACTGTACATTTCACTTCTATTTTTACACAGCGCCACCCACACTAGTGACCCCTTCATTCTGAGTTAGATCCACCTTAATCCAAATATCACAACCGCTAAATGAAAGTGGGCAGTCCTTTTCACTCCGGAGAAATAAATATACAGCTCCAGTGGCCCTAACTGAAAACAGATAGCGGTGTATGCGACAGACCCTTTTTCTCTTTTTGTAGCTTTCCTTTTATTACAGAAGGCCCTCCTGCAAAGATGAGCTGGACCAGAAGAAAAGAGTGTCTGTTTGTGTGAGTGTGTGTGCAGGTGGATTTGTGTGTGCATGTCTACTTCTGTGAGGACACAGGCGTACAAGTGTATAAATGTGCCGTGGCAGCAGTGCCTACCGACTGGAGGCTATTTTAATGAATAGCGCCATTCAGGGGGAGACATGAAGGAAACAAATTTGCTGAAAACACTTCCTCCCATGAAGGGCCGCAGCTGGTTGGCTGACTGGTTGCTGGCTGGCTGGCAGGCTGACTGGTGTATCTGTGTCAGAGTAGGTACAGCAGGCGATAAGCCTTGCTCCTCTTTATTGCCCATCAGAGTGCCACGCTTGAAAAACAACTTCCCCATTGTTGCTCATAAATCAAAACCACTAAATGCTGTTTCCAACTCAATTCCTATTTTCGACTGTGGGGCCGTAGCCATAACTTTGGTGTAATGATCATTCAATTACAGGCCACTCAGTCAGGAAGCGAAGAAGACCGATATAAACAGCGATCCCCTATCTATCATATTTTTCTCTGTGGCCTCGTGGGAATTACTACACCCGCCTTTGTCACCTAGTTTGTGTGTGCTTGCATGAATGCATTTCTCACACATCTACCTGTGCTTATATGAGCATCTATGTGCACGCTCAAGTACAGACATGTGAACATTTACAAATCCTCAGGAGACAAATTGCTATCACATAAGAACACTGCTATCTGACTGACTTTCTCTTCACATATACATGCTGTTTCTCTTCTACTATCCCTCACACTCAATTGCTTCCTCCCTTTCTCACTTTATCTCAGTGTCACTCTCTCAGAAACACTCTCTCCCTCTCTGCTACCCCCTTCCAGTCTCTATACCCCTCCTCCACCCATCTCTCTCCCATGGTGAAGTGTCTGTACTCTGCCTCCTCTTTCATAAGACAGGGTAGTCCAACAGGCTTAGCAGAGTGCTGTCCTTTTACCTCATCTACTCAGCATTAATCACCCAGCCATGTAGGAGCAAAGAGAAATGTTCTGTCTATTAGTCTTCTTTACCCACTGCATAGATGCATACTGGCCATCTGGTTACTTGGGCAAATACAGTTAACGTAGCAGGGCAGCCTCGTCAAAAGAGAGATGGTCCCATCACCCAAAGGTCACAAGTTCACTCTATGCAAGGAGTCAATATGAGTCTGTCATTGGGTGCATGTCCTGTCAGTGTGCCGTCAGGCAAGTAACTCCCTTTAAGTCACACGGGATACAGTTATGACTTATCACTTGCACGTGTCTTAAAAAAGTATTAGCTACTAATATTTGAGAGCCTGTCAACAGTAAAGACTGGCAAGTGCACAGACAGCATGGCAGTACAGAAAGCCAATGAAAGTGCATTTTTCTTGTTGGCTTGCTAGTGTTATTTGAAACTGTTCTAATGTTCTAAAGAAGATTTTTTTTAAGTCAGCACGTAAAATGACTAAAACTGGAGGTAATTAATATTAACAAAAGTTGTTTTATACTGTGTCATCAGTTATAGTACAGGTGAAACAGATCTAGAAAGAGTAGTAAGAAGTCATAAATAAGCAGTGTGGGTCACAGCACTCTACTCCAGATACTTAAATGTGTATTATTGCATGTATGTATTAATATGTATATAATTTTCATATATTTATATTGTATAATTAATTATACCTAACTAGATCAAAATGAAAAATGTTATTAGAAAATAGAATGGTTACATCAGTTTCATATGAGCTATTGTAGATGGTGTGAAATGTTGATGTTCTATCAATCAGTAATATTTTGTCAATGCATATGGATACAGATATACACATTTGTATCAACGCTGTTTTAAATTGAGCAAATTTAGTTTGCACCAATGTAATCAATACAGTGTCCTGCTGTAGTATTACAATATTTTGACACTTGTGGCTGCATAAATCAATACACAATATTTGGCACGTGACCAGAGTGATTATTTCTCAGCTGAAATGTCCATACAATCTCACAGTCAAAAACACGCATGTCTATACACGTGTTAGTGCGCACTTACAATATTCAGTACTAGAGTTTAAGCTGAAATGGAATGCCAGTGCTCACACCTACAGATACAAAAACACATTGGCACATGCTGAATGTGTTGTAGAAATCGTTTTCATTCGCTAAATCAATCAAATTCACCATAATTGTGCCCTCACGTTTGCCCTTCAAAGCACACGGACACACAGTGCCTACTCTATCCCCAAATGCCTCCTCACCTACCCACCAACCAAAACCACACAAAGTTGGCAGATTTTTTTTTTTTTTGCCAGAAGCCATGTAGTTCTCTGGCTGAAAATGGCTCTCAGTGCTGTCAAAAGTGTCTCCTGCTTCAACACATCAGGCGGAGGAGGTGGAGGTGTGAACTACCTGGCAGAGGTTCCCAGACAAGTTTCACAAGGTCTTTGTGAACAACACTGGCAGCGAGGGATGGAATAATGAATTCAGATTTTTTAAATTCAGCCCAGAATGGATGCCAACAATCGCAGCAAGACTGAGCAGGAGCTTTACTGTTACATCACACCAATGTTCATTTGTGCTTGTGTGCGGGCAGATGTGGACAGATGTGAAATGGAGTAGGGGTATGCGTAGGTGTTGGTATGCATATATCTGTATGTTTGAATATGATAAAAAATAAATGCAATAAACCTAAGAAAAAAAATTTACTCAAGGCAGCGTACCACACACATTACACACGTGGTGTAACACAGCTGGCATTTTTGACTAATTCCTTCTTCCCTTCTCTTCTGTCTGTCTTACAGGGATACCGTCTAAACCAAGAGTTCATCATTCTGGAAATCACTCACAGTCACAATCGCACACACACACACAATAAATAGATGACAGACGCTTGCCAAGCACTCTTTTATGCCGCCTCAGTGCATTGTATTTCTTTTTAAGTACTCCCTTGGAAAGTGAGTGTTTTGAGAGCAGATGTACCAGCTCCTATTGCCAACTTGACCCGGGAGCTCACAGCCTGTGGGCACCAGGCACTGGAACCATTTCAAAGAGGTACTACATCTCTCATTTCTTTATCTGTCCTCCCAAATATAAAAAAAAGGAAAAAAAAGTTACGTTATGGCACTTATTCAGTGTCCGTCCTGTGTGTCCCCTGCCCAAGTGGATGGGGAAATATGTAACAACCAAGCTAGCTAGGCTGCAGAAGCAGAGGAAGAGCTCCTACTTTTTTATGTGCATTTATTTCTGTATGCGTGCAACAACCATGCATTTCCACACATAAAAGCAAATTTGCATGTGTGTTTAAAATGACACATTCCCTTCTCTGATATTTAGAACACACTTGAGGGAGTGTTCCTGTTGTCCTGACCGGATCCAGTGTGACTGACTCGCAGGAACTCTCTCACTCCTAGTTTCTCTTTCCACTCTTCATCCATCCCCACACCCCCAAACACACTACTTTTTTGGTTCATTGGCTTAATTTCCCTCCACTGATGGGAGTACAGACGATGTGAAGCAAAATCTTCAAAGGGTTTTTATGGTGTGTTCCACAGATACATTGGACTGGTTGAATATTCAGTGTCATACGCGTGTCATGTTATGGAGAAACGTGCACATGTAAATAGAAAAAAAAAAAGGAAAAAAACACTATGCAGACATGCCACTCACGCACACTTTGTGTTTTCCATGATTTCCAGGATGTCCTATATTTCCTGTAGATATAAGTAAATGTTGAAACATCAGTGGATGATTTAATGACTAGTAAATAACTTGTTGCAGCTCAAAGTTGTGATCCAACATTTTTAGGAATAATCACAGAAACACACAATACCTGCTTACAGGAACAACAGAAAAAGACAAACTTGTTGGGAACACAAATGCTAAAGTTTGCCAGGTATTTAATGTGAGCCAGAGGAATTAGCTTAAGCTGCCAAATTTCTGACATAAATGACACTTAAGTGCAACAATGAATGTAAGCACAAAGGATGAAAAAACAAAAATAAAGAAAGAGAGAAAGAGCATACATTTATCCCACTACTGCACATATACTTGCTAGCATCCCATACAATAAGGTCTTTATGCATCCTGGCAACAACCTGTCTTCCCCCACAGAAGATTTAGCCCTTTTAATGCTAATATTGTAATCATTTTCTTTTTTATTGTTTCTATTTATTGTAGTCATTTTAATTGATGTTAAAGAATTCCTACACTGGTAGATAATTTCTCGGGATGACAGCTCTGGCTTCTGGTTTTCATTTTTAAAAAAGCAGCAAAAAATAGAAAGCTAAAGCTATCATCATCAATTATACGAAATGCCAAAACATATTCATTAATAATCCACTTGGGTGGATTTGCATATGATTATGCACTGTTTCCAATTAAGTAGAGAGGCTAACATGTTAAAGCCATGTGGTGTCTAAATATAAGCTGATGTGTTTTTGCTTCCTCACGTCATCCATCATCCATGAGGATGCTCACATTAAAGGTGCCTCTTATTAACACAGGCACCTTTTGAAATGAAACGCCTGCACAGTGTGCCAAAGGATTAAAGTAGTCTTGAAAACTGTGCACTTCCTGTGGTTGTTTAGAGGGTACTTGATTTTGATGAAAACACAAACTGTTAAAAAATCAGTACAATTGGTGTAAAGCGTCCCTGTGTTCTTATTCATTCATCATTCGTCAGCCGTAGAAGGTACTGAACAAGAAATGATATGGTTTTCTGGTTCTTAAAATACTGTGTTAAGATTTTTAGAAATTCCATTTGGGAAGAAAGCTCTTAATTTGTTGTAATTATGTGTACTTCTTATGAGCTCTCTGATTAGTGAACAGACCAGCATGATAGAGCTCAGTTCAGCAACATTGATGTAGTAAATCAATAATGCATGATTAAAACTTTACATCTAAAACATTAGTTTTTTTTAGAATAAAAAATATGCAATGCAATAAAACAAATGCAATATAGACTCTGGTTGGAGCCCTTGGGATCCATTGCTTAAAACCATATCCTGAAGTTGCAAAGCTTTCATGAACTAGTTGCATCTCTGTCGCCAGACAAGAACATCAGCATTGAACGATTTTGTAAAAACTCTGATTCCATCCAGTGCCAAGGATTTTAAAATTGTTGCTTTCTACGATATCTGTGCATGGCAGCTATAGTGTAACTAAGGTAAGGTTAGGGTTAGGCTACTAAACTCTTTGTTAAGGGAAGACTTTGGTCACCGTTAGAAATAAAAATCTAACATGCTAGATTTAGACACACAACTGTGTACTTCAAATCTCTGTTCAGTCAACATTGAAATGATGTGTATCTATGGCCTATTGTTGTCATCTATGGAGTGCAAAGGATTTATTCATTTTAAGGCCAGTTGTTGCATGTTTTGTTTTTTTTCATGTGTACACCAGAGGACTAAAAGAACAGTGGTGTCAGACTGTATGAACTGTCTTTGTATCCTCCCTCCTCCTCTACTTCAGTCATCACCCTCCTCTCCTCTGTCTTTGAGGCAGAGGCTGAAGAGACAGGGCATCTCAGCAGTTATTGCCCTGTATGTCAGCCTCTATTGTGGGAAAACCTGACTGCCAGTGAACTCAGACCACTACAGAACTGCTGGCTCAACCCCAGAGGAGCCTCAGAAAACTTGCGACCTCCCACTTCCAGCAGCGACTGTGTTCCTGCAGAATAAACTTCCAACTCTCAATACAGTCAAACAGAAATAAGCTGCAGCAAGGGGGTGTGAATGTAAGTGTATGTGCGCGTTTTCTTTTTTTTTTTTTTTTTAAACATGACTGAGCTCGTTTGCTTTTATCAGTGACCTGACTGATCTGCCCTCTGACCCCAGCCTAGCTGCTCAGCTCCATTGCACCACCGGGAGAACCGCACTTGCATGACCTCCGACCCTTTATGTGCTTGTTAGGGTTGTTGAATGTAGAAGGTTGTGAACTCCATAGAATATAGAATTCTATTGCTATGGTGACTGCAGCCATTAAATGCCCTTTAGTCATTTTCATTTCATTCCACGGGCATGGGCTTTATTGATTCTTTCATTTAGCCAGTGTTATCCCCCCTTTCTTCATTGTCTTTTGCCTAGACATTGACATTGTGGACACAGTTTAGAAGACAATGAATGCTTCACATTGTTATTTTATGTGTATATTTTGTGAATATGATTAAGTATTTCTGTAGGTTGCTATTTGTATTCCAACTGTATGACCCTGCTTGATGATCAGCTGCACTGCATTAACCATTTGTACTGGTTTGGCAGACAAACCACAACTTTTGTATTTTAGCAGTTTAGTTCTTCCACATTTGCTCCTTGTACACATTGCTCTCCATTAGTTTTTAATGTCATGAGGATGGCCTGTTTATTGCAACAGAAGAAAATATTTGCATATTCAGGTGTTCTGTCCCCTGTTAATAAATGAACTCCTACTCACTTTTCTCCCCCAGGATTGTATATTACTATGTTCAATAAAGCCAGATTATGTATATATATTTCTTTTTTCCAGGTTTCTTTGTATAAAACCACCACTGTGCAGCGAGAGATACTGCCTTTTATAAGTACCATTTAGGGCTCTGGCCAATGTGGGATTCTGAAAACACAATCTTTGTTGGAAGATTGTGAATATGCAATCTCTGCAGGCCTTCCCAGCAAGTCCCAAACAAAAACACAATTACATTTCTGAATATTTATTGTAGTTTGTCTTCATAAAGAAGCTCACGGTGGTTTAAACTAACCACTTTAATTTACTTTAAAGCACACAGTATGATAAGTCTCATTTCACACATGAATGCCACTGTGAAATACATATGACTCCTTTACTTTCAGTAATCACAGTAATGATGTGATATGAGATGCTGTGTGTGGTCAGTGACTCACACGTTTAAGTTATTCAGACTCAGTATGTTCTACGCTGTGAACGGGTTGCACTACAGTAAACTAAAGCCTACGACACAGAGAGTTGGTTGACTTTCTGCACATACACACAATCATTTTTTACACTGCTATACATAAACATGAACTCATATATAGGCAATGCATTACCTGGGTAAGTCGAAGCTCTTTGCCATAAAGGCGTGCATTTAGCCCTACAGTGAGCCTCAAGCAATGTTAATGCTCCATTCATCCACCCAGAGTGGTGTAACACACACCCCCCTCCCACCCCATCACACCCTCCTCTCACTCTGCTCTCATTCCTCCACACTAAGAGTCGCCGGCAGGCAGAAATAACCAGAGAGCTGAAAAACAAAAGGAAGTTTTATCATCCAACTTCCTGTTCCCGTTCGGATTCAAACGCATGTGCTTCCAGACCTGTCTCAGTCTGGGTCAACACAGCCAATCACAAAAGGGTAGAGTGCCACCTATTGGTGCACAACCTGAATCCACTCTCTCCTCTCCATCACCACCTATCCTCTCTCCCTCCTCCAACAGACACACTGGCGCTCAACTCCTACACACTGACTCACCATATGTTTTCACACGCGCACAGAGAAGAGCTCACAGTTTGAGCGCACGCTGTCACCACACGCACAAACACCACAGACTGACATGTAGAAATATCTTTGTGTGTACATGTGAGGATGCACACAGATGCTCATGCATGTGCTAATATGTATACAGTCACGGCACAAAGATTTATTGCTGTATAAAAACTGACAAATAGTCACACATCAGCAACAATCACCAAACTCAGTACGTGCACAATAAATTTGAGTTGAGTCAGGGCTTAGATTAAGTTACACAGCTAAACAATGTAACAAGAACATTTCTATGTATGATTGTTTCAAACAGTGCTAAACCTCAGTATCCCTATTGTCTCAATATTGTTGCATAAAGTTTGGCCTCAAGGTTTATTGATAATTTAAGAAGAAATCTATTCACTATGTAGGACCTCTAATTAATTTACTCTACATTTTTAAAACTGTATTTGTTCTTAATAAGATAATATTTCAAGAAATTTAAATTTATCAAGGAAACAAAAACAATGCAATTTAGAGTATCTGAACAAATAAAGGCAAAAAAATGTGACTGTCACTGAGTCGAGCTTCAGTGAGAAAGAGAGAGGCAGACCGTGTTTTTTTTATTTTTTATTTGTCTGTTTGTTTTTCTTGCTATGTGAAAGCTGTGCACAATATTGGCTATGGTAAATAAAGTTTAGACTCATAAACATCTAAAGTTGAAAATAATCTTATCCAGAGTAAATCATTATATAATGAGAGTTTTGTGAGAGTTCAGTGAAGCTGCTTGACTTTCACAGTCATGGTGATGTCAACTCTTGAAGTAATAGCTGTTACAGCAAGGATGATACGTGTGGGCAGAAACAAAGGAAGGCAGCTCATTCTGCTGACCTTTGACCCCAGGGAAAAACAGTTTATACACACGCGCACGCACAAGTAAACATATGCTCCCCCTACGCAGACACACTATCGGCGGAGTGGAGTGAGGGTAGCTGGGCCAAAGTGTAGCTGTGTCTCAGTGCTCCTCCACTGTGAACGATTTCCACAGCGCTGTCAGCGGGCACCATATTAACCACATCAGACTCACTCAAATGCCAGACTGTCACATGCAGTCTGATTCATCAACTTTCCACACTGTCAACCCAGGAGAGAAGAAGATAGAGAGACAGAAGGAGGCAGAGAGGGGAGGGGGACAGAGAGGAAACAGAAAAGAGAAGGTGAGAGGAAATATTCAAAAACGGAGAGGTGGGGGGAAAGTCAGAAATAAACTAAGAGGTGGATAGTGAAGAGAACCAGAAGGAGTGTGATATTATGAGCAGAGAAAGGGAGGGGGGACAGGGGGATTCAGATAAAAGATGAATAAATAAAAGGGGCACACAAGCAGAACTCCCGCTCTCTCGTGCCTGACATGCCAAGCTGGTGTTCGAGAGGAAACATGACGGCACAAACCAGCCAATAACCCGGGAACCCAGAGTGTCACACAGATGGGAAACACACTGAGACCTCTTTCTGTCTCTCTCTGTGTGACAGAGCCACGGAAACACCAGTGGCAGTGTTTTGTGTGGAGGTGCCGGCTGAATCTCATTTCATTTCGTTCCATCTCCCTTTTCCTCTGAAGGATGTAATGCGGTGTCATGCACACAGATCTCCAATCCCATTTGCTGTTCAGTGGCAGTACGGTATATGAAACAACGCTTAGGAGGTTTCACTTGATGTGGAGTATCTTGAATGGCACTATCAGACCGGCGTATCACATTTTAGCTTTCGAATATATAGAAAAATATGGGCCTGAAGTGTTTTGAAGAGCATTGATCCGGTGAGGCTTTTGTGGTCCTTACGCAGTCAATCTTTCATCGACCCAAGGAGAAAATCCTCAGTGTTTAGTGATATTATGCAATTGTGTCACTGTGTGAAATGTAAATGAGGTCTGAAGAAGCTCATCACAGCTGGAGTGACTTTCTAACTGTCACTTGTTGCAAAATAATTTTGAACAAGGAGAGACTGCTCCTTAGGCTGATGACAACATAAATGATGTGTCTTATTTCCATGTTTACTTCACACTCACACTCTCAGGATACTGCAAGTTGGATTCACCAAACTCTCTTAACTGCACATATTTGTCCTAAATTGTTTGTTTCAAAAGCGTGTGGTCCTGCAGTTTGATCTAAGCATAATCAGTGCTGCTAAAAATGTCACGATCACAGAGTTAATATACCAGAGTATTACAGCCTACAGTTGGTGATGTTACACTGTCAAGTACAACAGATGATACTGGACAGCAACCTGTATGAAGACCCTGAGGCAGCTGTTGGAATTTCTTTAACAACTACTGAAATGTATAAGCCGTTGTGATGAACGTGTTTTCCCCTGCAAAGAATATCAGAGTGGTCTGGACCACTCATTAATTATGTTTGTATGTAGGAGAAAATTCTAAGTACAAGAAAAATGGCGAATGCCACAAATTCTCATAAATCACTCGTGTTCATGTCCCCTAAATGTGATTACACAGAAATGAAAGGACAGAAATGTAACCATACTTCATATTTTGAGATGAATATGCGTCACTTAATTTTTAGGAAAAATGCATTCGTTCGTACAGCTGTCATAAATACTGAACTACTGACCTAAAATGCAATTATTCTGGTAATTGTGAAGAACACAAGAAAAAAAAGTGACATGAGCATAGACGTTTCATTAATTTCAAATATGACTTTGTCTGTGGGTTATTGCCTCATTATGAAGTAACTAATAACCTTAACCTCCTCTGATTCTAAGCCATTAGTGGAGAAATTGCAAAATTCAACCCTGATCTGCATTTAGCCCCAGTAACACTCCTGTGTAATTGACCTTAGTCTGCTACATCATGGTAGGGTCTATGTACAGACCCAGTCTCATTTCATAAAAATATATTTCCTGGTTAATTTGATGAGGAACATCCTGTTCTGATTAGACCTTCACACGGGGGATGGTTAAAAATAACCACAGAATCAGTGACAAATGACCTCCTTCAATACACTCCAGTGCTCCACACGCTCTTGGAATGGAACACCATACTGGGCAGATGAGGAGGTTCGATGAGTATTTCAAATTAGGATCAAAAACAGTATCTGAATGGATTACAGTGATTGAATTTGTCCACTGTTCTCTTCAAACACATTGGTTAATATACCCTGCGCTGTATGTTATAAATTGAGTCGAACTTCAAAAAATCTGTAAGTTTCTTATTTTCAGATAAATACCTTGTGAATCCATGAATACATTAGCCTGACAGGTTGAGCATAATAAAATAGATTTGAACCCCACCTCCAAAAAAAAGAAAAAAGAAAAACAGAAAAAAAATGACTTAAAGGTAGGAAAATAAAGGAAACACTTGAGGTTCCTGGACCATATTGCATAATTTGCCTTTAAACACTGTCCCTATATAATAAGCTGACACTGAAGATAACTTCTGCTAATGTAAAGACTATGCTCAACTGATTCTAGTGTGTTTTGACCCTGTGTGCTGATTTGACTGAGAAAAACTGGCAAACAAACTGGAAACATGTATAACGCTCTGCAATAAAGCCAGTGCTGTATTGTCCTAAATTATATCAATTTTATATTATATATATATATGCTAGATGCACCACCACCTGGGCCCCATTTAAAACAAAGCACTGTTCTAATCACTGCTAGCAGTTCAAATAACCTATTGCCATACAGGCATAGAGATGTGGTGCACTCTTAGCAGCATTAAACTGTCTCTCTATAGCAACGCCTCCAAGCATATCATTAAAATCCCTCTTGATACCATGGCAACCATTTTTTTTTCTTATTGCAAGAGGTCAGTTGGAGCTTGTAGAGAAGATGACAGGCTACCAACGGCTGGGTCTCCCACGCTGGCAGGTGAAAGGTCACATCTAAACTTCTCCAAGCAAGCAAGCGTGTATTCTCCTCCGACAAATTACTCATGAGTACACATCTGTTTCTTTATTCGTGTTACTCACAACCCAGCCACATTTCCCTGACACTTAGTAGCTCTCATCAACATTCAGACTTGTTATTTTGGTTCTTGCAGTGCTTCTCACCACCATCACAAACATCTTTTGCACAAGACTCTGCGCTGTCATAAAGAAGATGAGGAAAATCTTTATCTGCTCCCAGTAGTTTCGTGTTTCATTCATTTCACTCTGAGAGTACAATTCACAAATATCCGATTAGCGAGTCCCTATGTCAATTAATTAGACCATAAGTATTACAAATAGCCTGTGCATGCCACAGTAACAAAATGGCATGCGGTGTAACAAATTTATTTGAGTCGAAGGCTATAGTTTCATAATGAAGTTGCTGCCATTTGTATGACGAGTTCCTTATGAGGAGAGATTAATAGATGCAGTTCTGTGGCCTGGGCAACTAGCCAAATGAATTCTAATCAAAACTATCTTATTTAAACAAGGTATTACAGATGAACACGTCTTGGCTATGAACACCCTCTCTCTGTTTGTTTTAGACCACATACAAGACAAAATAACAGACTTGGAACACCTCGTCTGCTTTTCAGTTCACAATGCACTCAAAGTGTCTGGAGATGAAATTTAAAATAATGTGTAGGCTCACACAGGAATCAAAAATGCAGATGCAAAATCATTTAATACATTTAAAAGTCATGACTTCTTTAAGTGAGGAGACATTTTCTGCCCTAAAACATTTGCTGTTATGAGACAACTGATAAGCTGGAGGAGGTGGCAGCAGACCCTTCAGAAGGTAATCACAGTTAGCTGGGGTGTTGGACATGGGTGACACAGTATATGTGCTTGTGTGACTGTATAAATCATGTGCCAACAAAAGTCTGTAAAACACTGGCATTACAGGGACTCACTTCCTCTCATCAGTTCCAGTGTAGCCTGTGCTATGAGAAAAACACTTGTTAGATCTTTAGTGCCCTGGAAAATGTGTCAGGTTTTGTTTTCAGTACTTAAAGTATCACTGGTATTCCTGCTTTTCTAGTGCTGCCTGCAGAATTCACCTTGCTGGTGGGTAAAGTTGCACCAGAAAACAACGTCCACTTATAAACTATTGACAAAAAAGATCACAATTTGAAATGAAGATTGTAGGAAATAATGTAGTTGTTTTTATAACTGTGATCCTAACACTGCATGTGTTTTACTCCTCGTTCACACAAGCAGGCTCACACTGGAGTCACCACAGGACGCTGTTCATTGTCAATTGAACCTTGAAATAACATCCTGGTGCCTGGTGCCACCCACCATGACTCAAGACTCAAAATTTGGCCAGCGGCGTGACCCTGGTGGAGTTGAGAAAGGTTAGACAAATGTCCTCTGACACACAGTAGCGACAACCAGTGAGGAACCACGGTAACCCCCCACCCTTCTCTGTTTCATATGGTATCTTAAGCTAAGGGAAAACCTGCCACCATGAATATGTATGTGTGGACAGGGCCAGGTCATATTGATGATGTGTCAAATGCCACCCAAAACTGTGCTGATGGCTGACTCCCATGTTGGTCCTCTAATGAGGAAAATCACAGAGGTACTGTGCATGGGACCATTTAAGCCTGATTACTTTTATTGATCCTCAAGCACTGAAGCACTAGTAGTATTACTGGTGGTATCAGTGTTAAGTGTTTGTTTGTTTTTATCTTTTTTATTAATACCATTTATTACTGAAGAATTTCTCTGATAGTTTCACCAGGAGTGGTTTATTACATTAGGATTTAAATTTTCATCTCACTGACACATATGCTGTATATTGACCTGACACTTATACTCCATATACCGGTGGACAAATTAACAGGGAACCCTTACACTAAGATTCAATCTACTATGCCACTACCACAAATTGTGGCCTACAAACTGACCACAGAAACAAATTTGTCTCCAACACAGTCTAAAAACCAGATAATTAAATATTAATCATGATAATTAAACTTTGCAGTGTTGGTATCATAAATGTTTGTACTCGTGTCCTTGTTAATTTGTCCACCACTTATATTTGTTGCATATACTCAACCCATACATCTAAATGGCTGATTTGTATTCAAACATTATTGACCCACTACATGACTAAACAGTACCGCTGGTTGCTTAGGTGTCCAGTGATGTATGTATCAGCTCTGTTCCTGTCCACAAACCAGTACACCTAAATCCCACTTTCATTCAGTGTGTGAAGCACAGTGTTACTCCTGACACTGCAGTTCAGGCAAAAGACATTCATTGTGAGGATTACAGCAGGGGAGGGAGAGAGAGTGACAGTGAGTGAGAGAGGGGAGGGACATACTGGGTGATGGGAAAATCTGATCTGTACTTACAGAGAAACCACTTTTATTAAGCAGCTTGGTGTGACCTCAACATTTAGATTATACTGGAGATTGACAGTACAGTGGATGCACTTGACCAATAATCCACACAACATGAAAAAAGAAACTAGCTGATATATTACGTGTAATATATCAGAGTGTAGGTTTGCATTTATTTTTCCTGTTTGTACTTCGGTACAAGCGTATTAACATGTACAGTAAGAAAAAAAAAATAAAAATATGTTTATATACATCGATCATCTAACCTGTCAAGCACTTACAGTAAACAGCTATGCAAGCTACCACCCAAGCACCCACCAGTATATTAGGCACATATACAAGTCTATACACCAATGGGACTTCCTGGCCCCATGCACTCAAGAGGAAAAAAGAGTTACACTTTTTAGCAGTTAGAACTCCATTGAAATCAATGTATTTAGCATTTACTTTTTTTTTGGGGGGGGGGGGGGGGGGGCATGTTGAGACAGGTTGGAGCAAGGAGCAAAGAGTTCAGTAGCCAGTAAAGGAGGAAAAGCTACACATCTCAGACTTAAGGTGGCTTTAAGTTCATTGTATAACAGCAGTAATGGTAATACAAGCAGTGTAAATACACTCGCTTTATCAGCTTAAATCACAAGCTGTAGTGGACCCAGAAATCCTTTATGGCCGTAAAGAATAGAACTTAATGACTCCTTTATGACTTCATGAAGCATTAGCATGTATTGTAGCAATAAATACTGTGGCCACCTGGGCAGAGGTGACACTCTAACCAGTTTTTCATTGAAAGCAGCTCATCCCTTTCTTTACATCTAGCCACAAAATCAGAAGGACTACATGGAGCAAAAGTGGACCTGGAATAATATATATATATATTTTTTTATTTTTTTAAATTAATTTGCAGAAATCTATAGAGGTCACAAATCTACACTGCCAACAAGCATTTAACTCTACTGTAAAACTGACCTACAGTCTCCTGTTGTCAGATTTTTTTCTTTTCTTTTTTTGTTCCAAGTTTGCATATCTTA
This sequence comes from Lates japonicus, assembly GCA_033238685.1. Lineage (NCBI taxonomy): Eukaryota > Metazoa > Chordata > Actinopteri > Centropomidae > Lates > Lates japonicus. The sequence continues at coordinate 9,569,748 of BRZM01000002.1, read as the reverse complement.
AGTGGAAGATTGATGACCGGCTACATGCTGTGGACAGAACCTATGCTAATGAGGAACAAGGGAGACCTCCCCTGGGTTTAGAAAGCAAACTGAATGAGAAGAGGCAACAGTAACTCCAAGCACAGCGGGTGCTGCCTGATCCTGCTGGAAATAGGTGCGTACATATGTGTGTGGGCAAACGGGTATTAACGTGTGGTTTTTGTTGATGGCTAAGTAATGTGGGTTTAAGTGGCTATCCATGTGAGTGCACATTTGAGTATACACATGGACATATATGCTTTTCTTATTAAGGAAAGGATTTAGTGCGGTGTGGTGGTGGGGCAGTAGAAATATTAGACACAAATAAGGTCAAATCCACATTACCATGGTAACCCACCAGAAGAGACCAGCTGGTCCATCTGTTCCTCAGCTAACTTTGAGTCGGTTCTCCCACACCTCATACCAGCTGCTGTTGTTATAGTCATACAGAATCTGTGTGTTCACTCAAGCAGCAACATCCTATGCTACTGGGTTTCAGTGGAATCTAATTGTGAAGAACGTCCACATAAAATACAAAAACAGCAAAAGAAGACATTCCCACCCAGTACTTACTGCATTAGCTATTATTATATACGACAAACAATGCTCCCTTTTTGGTAAAAGGAAAGGTCAGACAAAATGGGAGTATTGTATTTTTCATTTTTGCTGAAGGGAGGGTAGTCTGACTTTTTTGGGAGAGCAGAAGAGTGTTTTTTGTGCCATGGGTCATAAAGGTCACAAATCCTGCCTGTGTATCAGGGCTTATTTTCTTCAGTTACAAGGACCAATATGTCCATATAAAGAAACACAATACATTTACTTAATTAGCGACTGAATATTATCTGGGCACTTCTTTTTTTTTCCTTTTTTTTTACTAGCCTACACAGTCACTCTTTTATTGTGCATTCACTTTGAGGTGCAGTGTCTAGCTCAAGGACACATTGGGATATGGACAGTAGGAGCTGGGGATTGAACTGACAACCCTGTAATTAATGGACAATCTTTCCACCTCCTGAGCCACAGCTGCCCCTGATCTGCTAGTAACTAGTGACAAAAGCTCTCAGATAACCATAGTGGTTTAATTAGTGTTATATTTCCCTCTGAACTGAACTGTGGGGAAGAAGCAGAAAGTAGCATGACATGACAATACTCAAGCAAAGTACCTCAAATTACTCTTGCAGTACTTAAGTAAATGTACTTAGTTGCATTTCACATTTATAATTTTAGTGCTATAAGTTTAACTTAAAAACTTAACTATAGCTATAGGTCACGAGATCAGTAATCAAATCTCATCAGCTATGGTGAGTTTTCCCAATACAATATTAATCTTTCAATTCTCAATAAAGAACAGAGTTTATCTGTACAAAATGCGATTCTAAACATACAGAAATTGTGTTGATGTACATTTAATTTTACAGCACAGACTGCCACAGTAAGTGCACCCCGAGTCGATAACCAATCCCATAACACAGGCAGTTTCAGCGACATACACTTTATTCAAGCACAACTGCTCCACTGCTTACCATTGCAAGTGGCAGGTGAGGTACAGTAACAACCCTCTGTTGTGGAATTAAATGATATCATAACACAGTGCTGGTTCCCCAAACCTTAGTTTAGGATGAGTCTCCTCTGCATAAAGTGACAATATAAAAAGGGCAGTGAAATAAAGCCCTTTTAATTTGTCCTTTTAATCAACAGCCTTTCTGCCCTACATTGCCTTCACTCTTGCAGCGCGAAGAGACCAGGGTCACAGTTGCATAACATGTCCGGCTGGAGCACTCTCAGTCTGTATGTCAAATGGATACTTTTCTGAGTAATTTCGCACAGTGGCGGCCATTCTGATTATCATGTGAACGTTGGGGGGTCCAGAGCCGAGAAGCTAATGAACTGCTTACATAAAGTCTTCTGCCAAGGTTGTCTCTCTCCGTCAGGATGTCTGGGAAAAAAGCACACTGCTCACTGGAGCGGGGCATTCATATCATGGATGGGCTTTGGAAGAGAGAGAGAAAGTGAGAGAGAAAGAGAGAGAGAGGTAGAGATAGAGAGAGAGAGAGAGAGAGAGAGAGAGAGAGCAGGGAGCAAAGGAAAAAAAGTTGAGAAAATAACAGATGGCTAGCTATAGCTGGCTGGCTGGGTGGGTGGATGGATGAAAGGATGAGAAGGGGATAGATGAGTGGATGGATGGATTTATACATTCTTGGATGTATGGTTGGACGGTTTTGGCTCAGAGATCTGGGAAATGTGAAAACCAAAATGTCATAGATGGTTTGAGGGGGAGACATTTTTCTGAATGCCGCAATCATTCCACTGTCCCCTACAAATACAACACAACTAGAGAATGAGATCAAGATGGCAGTCTATCTGAAATATCTGAGTAAACCTTGCCTGACACAAATACATGAGCACACATCTTAGTGACAAACAAACCTCCAAGTGAATGATGTGCCCTGACCAGACAGTTGTGTCACAGGGTCAAGGCATTGGTTGCTTTGGTTGAATGGTTTGCTTGTCTCCCTGGATGCTTTCAGTTCCTCTTGATTGGCTTACCCTGATAAAATGAACAAAAACCTCAAGAAACTCCAAGCAGATAGTAGGCCACTGATTCATGTACTCTCAAGGCCACTGCAGATCAGGTACAGAAAAGGCAGTAAAAACGTATGGTCAATAGTGTATTATGATCAGTACTATGGCCCTTAAATGATTAGTGTGGTTATAGTCAACAAATTCCAATGAGCTGATTCTACCAACAAGTATTTTCTGTGTTGTTTACTGTGTTCTGCCACAGAGCTCAGTTATTGTTGAAAAATCAAGTAAGGTTCCCATATGTGCTGGCTGACATGTCCCTTCATTTCCATGAGCATGGACACTGTAGCTTATTTTGAGTCAGTCCCACATACACCATCCTGCTGCTGTAAATACTCAAAAGCACATATTAATGCAGCTGAAAATAGCACCCCACCAACGCACTGTTTACTCCTGTTAAAGTGTGTTTACAAAATCGACAGTGCCCCACTGTCTTAGAAACTTACTGTGCCTAACTACTTACTAACTGTATACCTATTTGTGACTCAGTGTCTAAAGATTTAAGATCATGAAGTGGAAAAAATCATATACATTTTACATCAGACTAATCATGAAAACAGCCCTACGTATAACACCCAGACATGCACCAACGTCCTCCAACCTGAACAACCACACCGGTTGTTTGTCTCTACCCCCCGATACGACCCCAGTAGCATCTCCTAAACAGCAGCAGGTGGACTGGACCTTCGCTGTTATGGTTACAATAATGACCATGCAACTAAACTTATGGAACAGTTATGGTTTGGTTAAGTTCAGGTACAAAAGCTACTTGGTTAGGTTTAGGACAAGATCATTCTGTGGGTATAAATAAATACTTCCTTAGAGAACCTTTATCGTCACTTGATATGATTTAGGTTTATGCATGAAAAATGTTACCGGTGTACATCAGTGAGTTAAGCTCAGTCAATAACATCACTGATTCCTGTGTATTTGCTGCAAGCTATGCAGTCAATCTTATGTAAAAGCTGTGTGTGTTCCCACTGGTGGGTGGTTTTGCATGACCAAGCCGAAAGCAAACCTAAATAATCCCTGTTGAGTTTACAGAATGAGTAAGATTGATTTTTTTTTTCATATTAATTAAACAGCTTTTTTTCCTGGCAATATACTGCCTGTGTCATAATCTTAATTCCTACTGTGTAACAGGCTATGGCATAATGTGACTAGTTTCAAAAAATAGGCTTTTTCATGTGGTCATTTATGACTCATCCCAACTAGGTCACTAAAAAATATTGCTTAAAGACTTTATGTAATGATGAGCACATATAGCAATGATCCCCTTTATACATTTAGCTATAGTCTCAGTTTATTCACAGACTTTATTTGAGTCTTTAAATCTTGCTGCTTTACTAATATTACATGGAAATAAAATCTGTAAATAATCTAACTACCCCAAATGAGACTCCAGAGTGCACACTAGGGGGCATGTCGGATTGAAGAAAAAGAACAGCACGGGGAGGGAAGAGAAAGGGAGTGAAGGAGATGTACAAGTCTATTAGAGAAAGCAAGACAGAGGCTGGCAGTGGCATCAAAAAGGCTGGGAAAGTAAGGAAGAGGGGCAAGGAGGGGATGCAGAGTGACATTTGGAAGATGGACACGGCAAATTTTAAGGTAAAAGTAATTGGAGGGAAAATGGATCAAAGGGAACAAAGGGAGGAAGAAAAAGGAGGACAGATGAGGAGGGAATAACACAGTCAAGGGCAAGGAAGTAAGTAACAGATGTGGGAGAAGGGGAAGAGAAGGCAGAATCTAGCCTGCAATAAGGTAAGGGAATGTGGGACAAAATGATCAAGGCAGGGGCAGAGGTAAGGTTGTGGGGAGTGGGGTTAAGGAGAAATTGAGGAGGAGAGGAGGCACTGTAGGAAATGGGCTGTGAGAATAGAAAGAGACAAAAACCAAAATGGAGAAAGGAAAGTGAAAAATCTGTCCTTTTGTCAGGAGGAAGACATGATAAAAATCATGTTCCTGTGAAATGAAAAGAAAAAAAGCAGGAAGGGACTGAAAATGGTGTGAAGATGACACAGAGGGTGAAGAACAGGAAACAAATAATGGAGGCAGAGTAATTCAGTGAGGCACAGGACTGAGCAAAGAGTGAATTAGAAAAAGATAAATTAGCAGGGGAGGGTGGGGGAGGAAGTGGACGGCTGAGAGACATATAACAGTACAGGTGAACTCAGGATAAGGGATGAGGGGTGGATGTAATGGACACTGTGGGGGGAAGATAAGGGATTGACTGGATGGATAAATGAATGGCTATGGGTGAATAAATAGATGGATAGATGGATGGATGGATGGATGGATGAGTGGATGGATGGATGAAGGTTTTAAACGCGAAGGGGGGAGAAAAGAAATGAGAAGGGAGGCATGTGAACATGGTCAGTGTGCTGAGCAGATAAGTGAGAGTGGAGAAGGAAGCAAGCATTAAATGATAACAAACAGATTAGGGCAGAGACGCACGACAAAATATTACTGTAGAGGTGTAGAGCATTGATTGGTAAACAAAAATAACAGTGACGATGATGTTGACGTCGCACCTTGTGAAGTCCAACCCCTCTATTGTTTGTCTTGCCAGCATGGATGGCCTGCTCGTCAGAGATTGCTTCCCATAGAAATACACATCAGGACTTGTGCAGCTCTATTCTACATCAACCAATTTACAGCCTGGTCCAATATGCTGACGGTGCTCAAGTAAATACCTGCTCCAAGGAGAACCTTCAGGCCAGTGTTGAGTTGACATATTTCACATCAGCACATATTCTAGGCCTGACACTCAACCCAAACAAAAGAAAACATTCCTCTTCCCATAGCGCTCGGAAGCACAGCTGTCACCCCACAAAAACTCAGCCAACAATAGATCCCCTGAAAGTGATTACTTCCAAGCAATTTAACATAGACTACCTGGTAGCATAAAGGTCACAGGTTTTATGTATTCAGCATAAAGTGGCGTTAAATATCTTTTAGTGATGAACATAATGGTCAAGGAGCTAAGAAGTACTGTAGGTCAACATAAAGATATGGCTTTGGTACTCAAACCCCCCCCCTGGAGCGGTGCTGACTAAAGGGCGATTTTGGCACAGTGGTCACAGTCAGAATTCCAGGTCATGTGACACACACTACTCAAGAGACTCCTGAAAACTTACACATAGCTACATGGCAAATTATTTTCTTGTGTTCAGGGAATCAGCAGGAAGTCAGTCGGCCCAGCAAGAGAAGAACTCTAATGCACATGCTTTATGGGCCCTCTGAGCACTTTCCATTGGAATGTATGGGGTAGCATATTTGAACAGTATCGAGTTCTCTTAATACATTCATGACTGCTCAACAAAGCAGGAGTTCTCTCTGTCCATGCTGCATGGTTCTGGTACTATCTTGATAACACTGCAGCAACACCAACCAGACACTCTCTAGTCCCATAATCTATCCTCATTTGAATTACATGCATTAATGTGCTGACATATTGTAAGCATGTCACTTATTGGTGTGAACACACTACATATTCAACACTTCCTCTCAATTACAGTGTAGTATGGAATTAAAATCCAGGTCATGTCATGGAAACTTAAATTGTTTGGTCCAATTTATTGAGAATTAACCTCTAGAGGAGCTCTGTCTCTAGGAAATGTTTGTAGAGCTAAAACTCCAATCTGCCGTCTCAGCAGCCAATGTGTTCACCCCATCGCATTAAGCAAGACACTGAACCATTCCCTGCCCATTTCAAAGAGCTCTGGGCAAGCATCAGCTGCATGCCAACATATAAATAAATACTGGTGACCACCTCTCTAGTGATGACCTTTCAGAAATAAATACAAGGGTCTATCCCTGCCTTTGTTACAGCAATGTCACAGGGCTGGGAAGTAGAATACACCCATGACCTGATTTTATTCTGATGGACAGTCCTGTGTTTTTAAACTTACTTCCTCTTGAAAAATAGATTCAGAAACCAAACCTTGACAAATTCTAATCACTCTAGTACAGTAAAAGATTCCAGCAACTCTGCCACAGACAAGCACTGACCATCACCTCAGAGCCTAAAATAATCCCAGCGTGTTGGAATTTACCACCCACTTTGACGCAAGTGCCATCATCATAAAGTGAGGTCATCTTAGCAAAGTGAATGGCTCCAGGTGTCCAACACAAATCTATTCCCTCTTCAGAGATTGATGTCCTGGCCCTGGAGGTCAGAAAAAGCATTAATATGACAATTCCAAATCAGAGCTTGAGAAAAGCCACAGGTGCAGGAAGCACATGGGACACTGAGGAGGAGGATTCCAGTGTTGGCTTCAGGGTCTGTGTGATATATGGTGAGTCAATCACCATCTGAAAAGGGAATACACTTTTTTTCACAGGTCCAGGAGTTCCTCAAATGCACATTGTACTAACTTACAATTCAATTCAATTTCAAACTGCATCCAGGCTGGTTTTGATCTGTGTTATTAGTGAAAGAAAACACCAGAATTTGCACTTTGTCTATAGAAAATGGGAAAGTTTGCACAAAAATGTCAAAGATGTCCATACTTAAACATAGTATGTTTCAATAGTTAACATCAGTGACTCTATTGCCTCCACATCAACTGTAGTCTAAGTTTAACAAACCATTTTCAACCAGTTCAGTCATAAGTTCAGCCACAGTTATGAACTTATGCAAATTCATAAGAAACAAAAACTTTTGTGAATTTAGATCAAGTCTGGGTCAACATGTCCATTTTAATATTTAATTAACCCACAAATCCCCATTTTGCTGTCCCCAACTACTTTGCTCTTAGAGACTGCAGTATTTATGACAGAAAAAATATTATCAAAGTCAGTTTGAATGAGATGAAAAATATAAAAGACACAAGGTAAGTGTGATTTATTCCCTAGAACATAAATTGGGTTTAATGTTATATCATTCTACCAAGGCTCATTGAACACACCTGATCAGAATGTGAAGGCACCCTCATTCTCATTTATTCTGAATTCCTCATCCCTTCATTCTTCATTCACACACAAGCAACCTGGTACAAGGTCTTGCAGCTCCAAATCCATGTAAAGTCTCAGAGAGTGTCTTGCTAACTGCTTGAAACCATAAGAAACAAGAATGAGTGCCAGAAACAAAGTATAATTACAAGCAATGGTAGGGCATGGTCTTTGTCTTACTGTCTGACACCACTGTGTTTCACTTTTTAGCATCTGGCTGTTTTAGCCTGATTACATCTTAAAATGTGAGTCACAAGAACTTAAAAGTAATACCCTACAGAAATGACAATGTCGTCACTCATTCAGAATCTTGATGAATGGTTTTATATGATTTATATATGCTAATAGATTTTTCAGCAATTTCACTGAGAGCCTCCTGTCAGATATTTTAATATTTTTCCTTATTTTGAAAAGTGAGAGCTAGGGATTTTTTGTACCCTGAGAGCCTTGCAAAGTATTCCTCTTTCATTCTCATCATCAAAGAGTGACAAGGTTTCTGAATACATAAAGTCCTCGAGACTGACTCTCAAACTGTCATAACCTGTAAGGTCTTTTCAGCCAGAGCGCTTTATCCAAAACAGGATTGATGCCAAAGACAATGTGAACCTACACTCATACTGTATGAGGCACTAATACATCCACTGCAGCTATCTCAACCACCATCACACCTTATTACCTCTGTAAGCTCCAGTGGTCACCTCTCCCTCACCAATGTGGTCTTGTGCCTCTCATCGATCATGGTCAACTAGCTATAGAGGCTGACTGGAGGCTTGGTGAGGGTTGAAAAGCATTTGGGACAAGCTAATGTAGCCTAAACACAACAGCTGCAAGCACTGTTTACAGATACCTGACATGTGAGCTGAATTTTATTTAAATGCCTGATACAGTTTCTTTACAATAGCAAAACCCAAAAAAGCTGTTTACGCACTGGGCTGCTGTCTTTCCTTCTCATTTTCCAATTTTTTCCTCATGCATCATTACACACAAATGCAGACCAACACACACACACGCAACGTTGCACAGTCGGTGCTGTCAATTTTCGGTCCACATCATGTCAACATCAATCTTCATTACACAGCACTTGACCTTGGTTGCGACCGTCGAAGCATGGATGATATCACCTAGCATAAACCTGGAGGGCCACTAAGCACTTCTGTAGATGTGTGTGTATGTTGCTAAGGGCATATTTGTGCTTGAAGATGTTACAGTAGTTGTTTGTGAATAATGATCATGTCTACATACTTTTGTATTCATACACAGTTTGTGTCTTTACTGTGCAACACTGCATTTTTAAGTCACAGCAGAACTTATTTAAATGGGGCTTTCTTACAGAACAAGAAAAAAAATAATCTTGTCTACAAGACTATTATGGAGGTAATACATGTCAACACAGGAAGGGCTGCATTTTGTGTGTGTGTGCAATGAGGAAATCATTTATAGCAGCTATGAGGAGTTTTTTTTAGTGTTTATTTAACAATCTCGATTTATTTTTGATGCCTCTATATAACTGGCATAAGCAAAAGGGAGCATCTGTGAGGAGACTGTATATTTGTACATTATGATTACAAATGCCTGCAACTGGGTCAGCAGCAGGTCAGCCTTGGCTTTCTCATAAATTCAAATTAGGGAGCAAAAAGTGTAATATATATGCCAGGAATAGGTGTACCTTTACTTCGTATAACACATGATTCACTAGTTATTAAACTCTCCACAATTAGAGCTACCGTAGCGTGCCTAATCAATACACAGTACATCCCGCAAGTTGTTAATCTGAAACACAGCTACATCACTCCTGTTTCTCCCTTTCAACACAGTTGCATGGCTGAAGGTCATGGATGAAGGGAGCTCTTTCTGACAGGAGGGGATGGCGCTCATGCCAGTCGCTAAGGTTTTTGTCCACAGGGGCTTAGAGAGTCAGCCAAAAGCAAATGTCTGGGTCTGGTTTTCATTTCCCCTGAATCACAGGCTGCACTCTTTGTTATTGATTCATGGGGGCAGGTAGTGCTCTGAGATGTTTTATTAACACCGCTGCTTTTGATTATTTAGTGATTGGACTTATCCTAAAATCAAGGGCCATTTTGTTGATAGCTTGTTGCAATGCTGTAATGTAATCACTAGCAAGGTTGTTGACCATTCACATAAACATCTCACATGTGTACTACCTCTGTGGCTTTTAGAGATTGTCATGATCTACAACCAGTGCCAAACACAGGTAAAGTAGCTCTTGCTGCTGTAGACCAAACCCAAACACTATCTTGGCCATGACCTCCTAACTCCCCATAAGGAAACAACGCACCACGAATCATCGCGCAACAATAATAACTCAGGGGAATGTAGACTCAGAGGCCAAAGGTAGATATCAGTACCTGCAAGTGACAGCAAAGATTTTAGGAGAACGCCGCAATGAACAGTATTTTTATTATCAAAAACTCCTACTGTTTGTGGTTTATCTTAACTTTATGCCAACATATTTGTGTTGTGTTTGAATTTTTTGCCCCCAACTTTACACTGTGTTGCCTCATTTTAACAACATGTAAGTAGGACTGCTAAAGCCCAGCAGCTGTATTTGACAGTGACAAGCTGAGGCAGACAATAGTTTTGCTTTTATCCCAAATATGACACTCTCACTCTCACTCTCTCTCTCTCTCTCTCTCTCTCTCATTGCTCTTTCACTCCTGTCTCTCTTGCTCTACTCTCTCTGGTTACTTGTATAACTACAATTTTCAGGTCCAGACTGATAACCACCACATTACATTAATGACATTATCCACAGTTACTACTTTATCACTTTCTATCTGCGTACTGGCACTTACACTAGAGCATTTTTTAATACAAGATATATGACTGATTTGATTTTACAGAGTATAAATGTGTCCTTTACGAGTTAACCCATACATATAAGCAGATTTTTCTACAGAGATCTAAATGCAAGAGTGGGTTACGGCAACAGCAGCACCATCACTGATTCCACACATTTTAGAGGGAGTCAATAGGGGAGGAAATCTATGCTCAAAGCAATACAGCACAGTCCAGTGATCTTCAGAGAAGAGAAAGAGACGTTTTTGCCCTGTATGCTTTCTTCATTTGATATGGGACTATGTACAGCAGGCCATTGTTCAGAATATCTCACCATTTGACACACGTTGAGGTATGCTAACAATAACTCCTCAGGCATTTATCATAATAATATGAGTCAAAAAGAAATATTCTTAGTCGTGGCTGCATGGTGGGAATAGAAGAGCAACTTTTCGTGGCTGCAACCCAGAATAGCACCTACATACAAATTCACAGTTTTGCTGAATGACTGAATGATGGGCTCTAATGAGGTAGGAGACGTGTGAAAAATCTCTTTCCCTCTATTCCCTCCATCTATCGCTGTTTTTTATTCTCACTTTCGCACGCACACATGCGTGCACACTCTGACACCACCGGCCTCTCTCTCAATCACAAACACACGCGCGCACACACATACACAAATACTCCTACACCTCCAGAAATAGAGGCAGCAACAGTCTCACTGAATCTCTCAGCCCACATGTTGATAATGTCACCTTTTCAGGGTTTCATTACCTTGTGCTAACATCCTTCTCTCTATCTCTCTCTGTCTATCTCTCTCTCTCACTCTGTCTTTATTTTGGGATCAGTGATATGTTTGAGAGGAACTGTCATTCCATATAATTGCCATAGTTAATGGTGCTACACTGCAATTTCTCTATCGCATCTGGAGAGGGAAGAGAGTTTACGATCCATTAATGTCAGTACTCTAACTTGTAAACTGCACTCAGAGGAAATATCGGACAAAGGGAGGACAGTATGGAATCAAGGTCCATCGCAGAGGGGGTTGAGTCATAATTACAAAGGACTCATTGACTATATCATTCAGTTGATCCTCAAAACGCAAAAGATTAACATAACCATAACCACAGATCCGTTCTCAGAGAAGCACAACTCTAGGTTTTGCAGCAGAGGCACTGAATGTAGTGTCATGACTCTTGCACAGTCTGATTTCATATACACTAATGTCTTCTGTCAACTGCTATATTTTAAAGAGATATAAAAAGGCACACAAAGTAGACATAGATGGGTTTACCCACAACTGCATCCAAGGTCAAAATTACATCTACCTATGTATGAGGAGTGACTCACAAGAGGAGTTGGAATGAAGCTGAACAGCTGACTACACAGAGCTGCAATTTGTGTACAAAGAAGAGAAATAAAAACAGAAAGATAGAGCTCTTTCAAAAATAATAAATGAAAGAAGGAAAAAAAGAGCCTCTTCAGAGTTGGAATCCTTAGCACTAGTGTTCCAGTGCTAGTTCCTTGTCTTTGTGAATGTGTGTTTACTGTTCTGCTACTGCTTCTACTACCTGGGTAGAGTTAGTAGTGTGCACATGTTCTTATCTTGTGTCCAGTTGAATGAATGAATCAGGCTGGTCAGATGTCTTCTATGGACAGATCCCACGGTGGGTTGCATCGCTTCCACAACCATCAGCAGTCTCACTAGTTGGGCTCGTCATCACCAAATCCTCCAGGTTCTAACTGGTAGACGAAAAAACAAAACAATCTACATAAATAATGCAGAATAGTAATTAACTTATCTTCTTCAGGTAGAATATCTCTTAAATACAGTAAGATGAATTATCATTCTGTATCATGAGTTACAATAGATCACAACATTGGTTGGTTATTATTACCCATTACCATATGAGCTGTTTGTCTCTTTAAACTAGTTTTTACCTGTAATATAGCCCTTCAACTCTTTTTAAACATCTTTTCAATATGCTCCATTTAGCATGAATATGAACTTAAGTACCAATACTAGTTAACTTAGCATGTAAATTTAAACAATCAAAACGAGTTAAATAACATTAAAGCATTGTAGTAAATCAACTCCCCTACACCCAAATGATTTTAATGTCAACAAAATGCAATGCACCTTTAATATTTCGTCAAGCTGTCAGCTGTTCCACTAGCCAAAGGAAACTATTAGCGTTGCATTAACACCACGAAGCACAACTAACCAGCGTTAGCGCTAGCCATTTGGCGTTAGCTATCTTTATACAACATTAATACAACGATGTAATACAAAGTGCTCATAACTCTCATAACTCCGACTGTTTTTATGTAAAGTATCTGAACCCGGACATCAAATATGGCGTAGCCCACTCTCCTCACAGTAACGAGCAACAGGCTAGCAAGGAACGTGTGCTTCAACTCACCGGGGTTCCCACACCAATCACTCGGCCGAAGCGGTCTCCATCACATTCACAGTTGAGATTGTAATAAAAGAACTTAATTGCTTTGACACATTAAAACAGCCACGTTTTAACACTATTCTGTGTCGTTACATGCCAGAATCTGCTTTGTCGCGTTCACACCAGCTTGAAATGGGGTTTTCAGAGGGAGATTTCATGAGGACGTGTCGTAAAGGCAGCAGGTAGGCATGAGTGGGCAGTGTTGTACTCTCTCGTGACAACAGGAAACTAGCCCCATTTTATATGGGTTACATAAACGTAAATTAAGCAAAGAGAAGATATATTTGATCCCTAAATATCGACAACATATAACTTTCTAGTTAGTTTGTGAACACAAACCGGGGCCCATCATATTGAGTAAACTGTGCTTGTCTCCTCAGTTCACGGAGCTCCTGATGTATTTAATCTATCTTGCAAATTAGTTTTGACATTAGAACGATTAAAATAGTTATCTGTCATTCAAGTTGCTTTAATCTCTCAGAGCAATAGATTTGTACATCGTTTGACAGTTAAATACACCAAGTGCAAAGGAATAGAAGAATACTGAACTTCAAATGCGTAGCTACACATAAGATTTATTTACTGTAAAATCCGAAGTAGTTTCCTAAAATCATATGTGATTATTCCATTATTGTATTTCCATATCTATTTATTTTAATAATTATGAGATATGCAAAGGATGCAGTGTCACTTTACAAGGAAAAAACAGAAACAATGAAACACTTGGGCAAAATAATATAGTGAAATAAATAGCACAAAGTTAAATACAATACAAATAACTAATCTACTTAGAAACAGGACACTATTCCAGGCTAAAAGACTATTTTAAAAATACCTGATAAAGATTATTTTGCTCTCTGAGGTTTGAGTGGCAGAAGTGCACAGTTTCACTAGGTAGAATCAGTGTCCAGGAAAAGTGTTTGAAGGAAAGCAACTACACTGTGGAACAGATGGTCAGTGAGATTTTAATGCCCAGGCCAAACTAAACTGTTGCGCCTTGGTTGGCTAAATCTCAGGGTTATAATCAGTGTTATGTAAACTGACGAGTGAGAGCGCTGCTGCTGCTGTGCTGTCTGCCTCCGCTCCGTGGCCCTATTCGCTTGCATCCACAGCACTGTTTGTACATGCATGTTTGCCGTGCATTCACAAGCAGTCGTGTGTTTTTGAGAGGGAAAATGAGAGAAGAGCCACTGTGTACATGAACCAACTAAGATGAGACAGAAAAACAGAGAGAGAGAGAGAGAGAGAGATCAAGGCCAGCAGGAAAACACAAAGACAAATTCAGATAGTGAATAGAACTCAAATACGTTCCCTATAGCAGAAGCATTTGAAAAACATGTACAAGGCCAAAGAAAGCACAGAAAGCAGCAAAAAACTACAGCTCAATACTGAAGCCAGTGTAAAGTATCTACAGAAGCACTTCCTGTAATGGCCACTAGAGGCTGGCTCTGAGAAGCTGTATTGAAGTGAATGGGAAAAACCCCAACAAATCATATACAGAAGAGGGACGTAGTTAGGAGCTGGACCAACAGGCATAACATGAAGAAATCCAAAATAAGCAAACAGCACTTTGAGCACTTAAATTAAATGAAAAGTAAAAAGTGGATCTGATAATGTATTTTGATGTGCTGCACAAAAATACATCTCTAGGCAACTCCCCCCCTTTTTTAAAAACACAGCTCAGTTTATACATTTTTACCATATACATGTGTTATATCCACACGCAGCTCATACACTCATGTTCATACTGGCATGGGAGCTAATTAAGTGAATTATGGCTTGACTCCCGCTGAGATGATCTGTTACTGCACATAGCGATGGCATCATAGGGACACTGTGTGTAGAATTCAGCTGAGTGGAAAACTACTGAAATGCATGAAGAGGAAATGTAATATTCAACCTTGCAGCAAAAAGTACTGACTGTCACTGTGAAGATAAAAAGATGCTGAATTGTATCCAGACGTTGCAGTTAACTAAAAAAAAAAGAAAAAGAAAAAAAGAGTTTTCCTCCTTTCCATTATTCAAACTTTTGTTGGATTCCCGTTAGCTTCCAAAAAAGTGGCTGCTAGTTTCCGTAGTGTTTTCCATGGTGTCTTATGTCTGCCATTCCTCTACATACAATATAGCTGATATGAAGAGAAAAATTAAAATGTGGTATAAACTGTTAAAAGGTGTGACAGTGTGAAAGTACTGAGTAAAAGTGTATTGCAAGTGAAGAGCATTTACACACATGCACACACCTACACAGGTCATACACAATCAAGAATGACAAAGAGGTCTTGGAATACAGAAAATCAATGGTATATATGTACTTCTTTGTTTCAAAGATGCAGCAGAGAGGCCTCTGAGTTCTTTATCTCAGGTTAGCATTCTAAACATGGAGCTGAACACTGTACTTCTTTTGATATTCATTCACACGTGGTGTTTATAAATCATGGTGTTTCATTGGCAATTATGAATATTTGAGTGTTTAAAGATCAACTGGTTGCATTATGCAGTTGCCTGCAGAGATTTGCAGACTATCTCTAGCTTTAGCTTCGGATTTACCTCCTTATTTTGTCCTGTATTGTGTTGTGCATCTGTGTGTGTGTGTAAATAGACAGATGTGGCTGTGTGTATGCTTGTTGCTAATTCACAAGATTTTCCCACAATGTACATATGTGGGATGTAAATGAATATTTGTGTATTTTCCTTTACTTATACATATGCATTTATGCCTTTTAATGCGCATACACACATAATTTGCTTGCATGCACATTTGCAAAAACATATTGTATATTTGCTTAAGCATTTGTAATACTACTGTGCAGATTAACAGTATTCAGCACAGTAACTGGAGAACACTACTCATCAAGATTCAGTGTTACCTGCGTGTACAGGTACAGTATGAATATTTATGATACATTTGTATGTGTGTGCCACATATGTCATCTTTTCTCAGAGAATTCCACTGGGCAGTGGCTTAAACAGAAAAATCTGACTGCCCAAATACAGTACAACTAAAGGGTAGGGCAAAATCTGTGATGGAAAACACAAAAAAAAAACAGAATTTCATGATGTTCTCTGCCCCAGGAGAGATAGTTACATAACAGAGGAGAGAACAGGTTATTCAAAACTTCATGTACCAGACATATATTTTTAAAAAAACAATCTGTAATTGACAGAGCTGCAGTTGAGACCCTGAAGTAAGTTTTTATTGACTTTTATTGTAAAATCGACACTCCTCACCACCAAACTTTTTAACCACTTAACACATAACACTTCTAGATTGACAGATCTTTAAGTAAACAACACCTGAATCCAAGTTATTTATATTTTCCAGTGCTGTTGAAGATGTTTGCATACATCAGTAATGACTGGTTTCTCCAGCATGCTGGTAGGCTGTAGAATAATGCAACATGTGGGAGAGGATCAAGTGATTAATAAATGCAGCATGTTGGCAGCTTTGATAGAAAAAGAATTCCCCATTTGTCTAATATATGTTAAGCTGAATGTCAATGCTCTTTAATTCCTTTAACATGTTTCTTAAAACTATATAGTGAGTCTAAATAGATTATTTCAGTCAGTAACTGTGCCAACCCCTCTGCCCCTTTGTAAGACTCTGTTCTCATCATCATTTTATCAAAATCTTAATTTAAGGTACAACTGATCAAACCACTGATGCATCTTAATCACTGACATTGTAAGATTATCCATGAAATGTCCATACTGAAAGCATCTTTGTGTGTCTGTTCAGTTAAATGAATATGTGGTGTACACATGCAGTCTGTATGTGTTTGTACAGTATGTAATTCTGCATGCATGCATATATGCGTAGAAATATTCATACAGGAATATAATATGTATATTTATATAAGCATGCATGTCCACCTACATGATCAAGTTTGTATGAGTATGAATGTGTATCTGTATTTGTGCATCTGTGCATATGTGACACTGGACTTGGCCTGAAACAATGAGTCAGAGAGGATCCCCAGCTTATGGCTGATTACAGAGAGCAGCTCACAGAGGGGAAGCACTCTTTTCTCCTCTACAACAGCCTGATTTCTTCCTCAGGACAACTGATTGAGGCAAGTCACCCTTAATGCTTTGCAGAAGAGGGAACTACTGACTACAGCCTCCGTGTCCACTGTTAAAACTGCCAGAAGGGCAGGTACCTAGCAATCTGGCGGCATCAAGTTCTGACAGTGCATTCTGGTCCACCCTGGCGCCAGCCTTCCCTCATTCTTGTTTGTTGGAGGAGCTCTGCTGTAACACTGGCTTTGATTTCCCGTGAGTGTTTCTCCTCTTCTTGGTGCAACATGTGAATAACACCTCTCTGAACACTTTCACCTGCATCTGCGGAAAGTCTCAATTAGTCTGCTCCAGCCAGACAGGAGGGATAAAAGATGAACAGACACTGGGAGCTGGGCAGGAGTGAAATGAGCCACTGTTAGGCAGTGGGCGCTAAGTCCAGGTTCAAGAGGCAGAGCGGTAGCAGAGTTTAAACCCACTGGCAGTGTGAAATGCACCAGCACAAGGGGCAAAAAAAAGGCAAGCGCAAATCAAGCATTACTGCGGTAACTGAACTGAAGTACTGCACTCTAACTCTCTCTCTCTCTCTCCTGCTATAGCCTCAGTTGGAGGCCACCAGAGGAGAGCTCCGCCTGCTGTTGCCTACCGGACAGAGAGTGGTCTTGAGCGACCTTCTTTATTGAGGAGCAGCCCTGACTTAACCGGAGCTAAAACATGCCTCTACAAGAGTCCATGAGCACAGAGACTCACAGAGCCTCAGGAATCTCCGATCGAGTGACGTCACGTGCCAAATTAAGACACACGCCCCCCCACTCTGTGAAGAGCAGGCTGAAAAAACCCTCTTCCTCCTGTCCTGGTTTTTATACCTTTTTAAAATGCTCTTTACTGAAATTCAGACTTTAAACTCAGACTGCTGCTTGTGTGCATGTGGGCAAGGGCTGAAAAAAATCTGGTGGGTGTTTAGTTTGTGTGACAGTCATTAAAAAGCAGGTGTTCACTAAGCTAAAAAAAAAAGAGGTCAGCAAAACCTTTCAGGGTCACGAGCACTCAAAGAGCCACTTTTCCTTTGAGAGACGACAATCATGCCGCTTTAAGTACTGGACAAAGACTCTATAGGACATCCCAAAGCACAAATGGTTGTGCAATTGGACTCACTTGTACTCACACACATGAAAACACGGTGATAAACTACAAAATGAATGACTTTACTTTAAAAGGTCAAATGGGCAAATAAATACTAAAACACAGTGACATGCAACAAGATTGATTGGGCACCTGGACGCATGCACAATGACAAAAAGGTAGAACATGTCCACACATGTACAAATCGACATGAAACAATTAAGTGCCATGACACAAAGGCAGCTGCAGGTTCCTTCTTGTGTTAATGTGTCACTGGTACAAGACTGAATATCAGTTTACCACTCATGCTGTTGTCACCACACACAACACCATGACAAACAGAGAAGGAAGGGAGGGAGGGAGGGGGGGCGTAGTTCATCAATATCCCTTCTTTTAAAATTCAAAAGCACTGTTCACAGCGAGTGATTATTTCCCCATAACCTGCACATCTCTCACCTAAATTACCGTCATCCATCTCTCTCCGTTTAGCCCTGCGCGCGCGCGCACACACACACACACACATGCACGCACACACCCCTCACTTCACTATCTGTTCCCATCACCTGCCCAGAGATGGAGCTGTACGTTAGCAGGCAAGTCTCCTTTGCTTGCCGTCATTTGTTTAAGAGAGGCGACGCTGGGAAATTTGGCTTAATTGATCACTTGTTTTTGGGAGAGAGCTGTCTATTGTTACCCACGAAGAAATTCTCCTCTTTGGCAGAACGGAAGGTTATTAAAACGTGAGAAGGAGAGGGGGTGTGTGTGACTGTGTGTGTGTGTGGGGGGGGGGGGAGTCGTATACTTCTCCAGTCTTCACTGTCCGTCGCGGGCGCGCGCGTCAACCCCCGACGCGCACGTGCGGGCACGTGTTGGTTATGCATGCCCGCACGTGCACGCGCGCTCACAGGCAAATCGAGTCACATGCAGCGGTGGCGTCTGGCTTTAAGAGAAGCGAAGCAGCTTGAAATGATACTCCACTTGCATTACAATGGCATTAATTCTACGGAAAGAGCTCGGTGGGGTTGTGTGTGTGCGTATGTGTCTGGGGGAGGGGGGGTTCTTCTTTTTTTTGTGATGAGTATTAAATTATGTGTGTGCACCTGCAGCATCAGGTTATGAGGACGAAATGTGAGCAGAGCGCAAGAAGAGGGAGGAAAAGAGTGGATAGAAGTCCTTAAATATTTGGTTATTCTCTAGATAGACAGATAGATAGATAGATAGATAGATAGATAGATAGATGTCCTCTTGAAAATAGGGAATACAGAGACGCATATAAGCCCATGATGCCCATCATAACTAATCACACACATGCACTACTTTAACCACGCGTGAGGAGGCAACACACACACACACACACACTCTCTCTCTCACACACACACACGCGCTCTCACTGAGGAAACGTTGCACTGCAGACCAGACTGACGTGACTACACTGCCAGCTCACTCTGCCTGCTCTGATGAAAATAAACCCCCAGTCAAAACTGAGGGCGAAAAAGAAAATGAGTTGCTCCTCTGTCAAAAGCATTCCCAAATCAACAGCTGGGGTTTACAGGAGGCTCGTGCCATCATGAATTAACACTGATATGATTTTTTTTTTTTAAACTGCCCATAAGAATTGTCCTTGTTTCCCTCTCATGCCTCCCCGCTGTGGTTCTCGGTGATGAAAATGTCCCCTGATTTGTAGTTTAACTTGAAATACGCAGATGACTACAAAAATATACGCCGGGTATCATCAGCCCCGTCGTTTCTTTTTTTTTTTTCCCTCCCTTGCAGATGCACGCAGCTCAGCGCTCCTCGCCGTTCTGAGCTCAGTCTGGAGTGGCGCGGCTGTAGCAGCAGAATATTTGGCTGTAAACAGAGACACACAGTGCTGTTGCCTCGATGCGAAACGTGGGATTTTAGGAGACGGTGAGTGACTCGAGGTGGATTTTATTGCAGAGAAGGGGCTCGTCTCATCAGCGCAAAGCTGGTGAGGGAAACACGATTTTCTTAGGGATTTTTTGGAGGTGTCTTTTCCCCCCCCTCCTCTGTTCCTCTCTCTCCCTCTGCTTGTGTGTGCGCGCGTATCCGAGCCGTGTAATCCATTCGCGTTTAATTCTCTGCTCTGCTTCATCGTAAGTACTCACTGTCCGTTCATATGACTACCACTCTTGTCCATAAAATGCCCTATAGCTGCTTTTATGTGGTCGCGAGACGGTGTCTTTTGATAAATGTCAATTTTATCTCCTTGGAAATCATCACGTAGGGAGTCAGGGAAGAGAGACAGAGAAAGCGCGATGGGGGGGAAAAAAAAAAACACGGGATCCCAGTTGAAAATGTAAGAGGATTTTTATTTAGCAGCCACTGGAAAAGAGATTAGGGCGACAGCAGTGGAAGTTAAATTGTGCTGCATATAAAATGGGCGGGCTTGTCTTTATATTAGGTTGGTACAGCCTATTCTAAAATAAAATGGTCCGCGCTTGGACGCAGCCTGTGTGCCATGCGCTTTAATTACAGGCACGGTCGGTGAGCTAAAAACATGTATTTTTGGGTAGGAAACTCGGTACACAGTGCAGATTTCTTAGTTTAGAAGAACATCTTTTTTTGTTGTTGTTGTTGCTGACAGACTGAGAGAGTTCAACTCACTACAGCACCACCAATGAACAGTGAGAGAGACCTGCGCATATCGTCAGCAGCCGCTTCTCCAGCCTCAAGCTAGAATTCGTCAGATCTGAGATCACAGAGGATTTTTCTCATTCAGTCCGGCTAGAAAAGATATTCACAAAAAGTTTGAGGATATAGGCTGCGGACACCGAATATACCCCCCTCGACTCGTCTGCTGTAAGTGATTTTCTCCATTTTTTATCGCATTTTTTTTTTGTATCAGGAATAAGAAGAAGAAGAAGAAGAAGGAGAAGAAGAAGAAGAAGGGGAGATGGGGAGTAACACTCGGATTTAGAGGGAATGGCTTGTGTTGCTGGACACCGCCAGAATCGAAGACGAGTTTTTTTTTTTTTTTTTGTTATTGGTGGGAGATGAGGGAGAGTTTGCCGTCGAAATTTAAGACCGTTGATGCGGGTATTTTATGTCGAACAAGGGTCGTTTGATGTGAGGTTTTCATTTTTTAAAAACGGGAAGCAGCCCTGGTTTCGGTACCACGGACAGCGCTCCGAATAAAACAGCATCGACTCACATTTGCTTAATTACTCCGCCACGCACGAATTGGATCGCCATGCATGTATTTAGATCCAGCCTTGCGGGGATTGCCAGTTGCATGCTAAAATTCCTACCCGAGCTCAAATATATTCACATATTGTGGAGGGGAGAGGGTGACGTTTCCTCTGAATAACTTAGAAAGTGTGCTTGTGCGGGATTTTCTCCTCCATTCGTTAATCTGCATCATCCCCGCTTTATCAAATCCTTGTCAACCAAAGGATTTATTTGGTTTTTTTTATATACATATATATTTTATTTTTAACAGAGCACTGTTTGTCCACCCCCTCAACCTTAACCCCCCCACCCCCTCCCACCCCCAACTCCCATCCGCTTACAGTGCACCTTGGAACATCACAAGCAAGTAGCAAGGGTATTGTCTTCTATGTGGGCTGTGTTTCAGTGGCAGAATATTTTGGTCGTTTTGTGAAATGACCGGTTTAGCGCTTTTGTTACAAGTAAGTAATTGGTCCCCTCGTGGACACATCGATTATGCTTTCCATAAAAAAAAAGAGAAAGAAAATGGACCGTGGATGTGAGCATTGTGTTTTTTGCATGCACAATAGCGCAGACTATTGCTTACATACTTTATGACCCGGCTGACATCATAGCTTGATGATTAAAGAGGAAGCAAAAGCTCTTATTTTAGGGGATTTGGTTTGATATTGCGGTAGCGCCGCGTTTCACATTGCAGGGTATTAGAGGAGGCTGTGTATACAGGTGCTACAAGCTCTCACAGGGTGTTATGTGGTCGATGATGTGATGCCTTGTTATTTCTTCTTAATTATCATGCGCTACAGCTGCAGCCATACCATATGCGTGCGTGTTGAGTGTCAGTAATGAAAGTCGTATTCGCGCTGGGTCCCTTTCTGATCGCAGAAATCGCCGAGAGGCTATTTAAAATTCAGTCTCCGATGTAGTTGGGGTGTAAAATATCTCTCTGTCAATGTGACAGCTAATTCAAAATGATGATGTGAAAATCTTTGAGGGGGGCGCGTGTCAAGTGGCATGTGATGGCCCAATGCATGTGGCAAGGCCATTTGGTTTGATTCATGTGCTGTCACAGTGAAATCTGTGAGAAATGTTAACATCCAGGACCAAAAACCTCACATAGAGTATCTCTATAGGAACAAGGACCCTCCCCCCTTCAGAGCCTGCACCCACCATGTTGGCTGGTGTTGCTTAAACTTATTGACATTTGATGTGATGAAGTGTTGGTTTAATGGTGGACCACTGGCTCATGTGACTCGGTAATGACTTTCTCTCTCTCTCTCTCTCTCTCTCTCTCTCTCTCCCTCTTTGACCTCCAGCAGTGAAAGGTCCTCATATTGCAACTATGTGTGGACGGAGCAGGACGGCCTTTCTGTGTCTGTGGGCTTGCTTGCTTGTCGCCAACAGCGTGCTGGGCGGGAAAAGGTAAGGACAAACTTTTATTTGCAGATGCATTGTGTACCTGTGTATTGCATTGGATCACTGGACGATTCTGGGTGTATGAATGCCACAGTAATCTGCACACATCAAGCCCACTGTTCATATGACTCAGTTTGGACCCACAGTTTGAGACAAATGCTTGGCACGCTCATAACTGAAGGTCTAAGTATTGGCTATATGATCAGGACATTACTTGGACACTGTAATTACACATACAGACATTTGGGGGACAAATTGTGAAGATCACGCTGCATTGGGCAAAATAGTCAATGCAATATTGTTGAAGAGGACTGTGATCTTTTAATGCTGGTCTAAGTGCTTGCCAAATGGTCAACTGGCTGAAACACATGGCAGTTAATCAGCCAGTCAATTGCCGGGATGATATTCTGTCTTCATGCCTACTGCTTGGTTTACTGGGTTACACTCTTACAGAGCATATTCACTGTGGTTGTAACTGGGGCATCCCCACAGGACACCTCCATGCCTATAATTGCATAGAGGTAATAAGACGTGCAATACAGAAGGAGGAGATGAGGAGCCAAAATAGCCACTATTCAACATCACCATTGTGTTACACTTTTTTGGGGGGAGGGGGGGGTTCACTAGCCTTGTGGGACAATATCTATGTTTCCTGTCCTGGGCTGTGTACAGTAGATAGTGTGTGATATTTGGCACAGATTTGCACACGTTTTTGACAGTGGCTGCGGGGATGGTAGGGGTCGATGTACACACACATGACACACACTTCTCAATGTCAACACTGAGGTGTCAGATGTCACCCAACCAGAAGCAGACAAACGCAGAGAGAAAGGAGGGGAGTGATTGGATAGGAGATGACAGCAATAAGATCCACACCGTCATGTGACCACAACTGTATTAATTCCCACTTGATTCAAACGCTGGGCAGCCATTCATGTGTAGCGTACCTCAAAACATCATAATCTGACTCCACTCCTTGGATTAATCAGTTTTACAGTGAACGCTACACGTATACATGCAGACCGGTTAAACATTCTCAAGTACAAGTAAAACAACAGCAGAAGCAGAAGCCTGCAGCTGTTGTGACTGCATAAGATCGTTTGAACTCTTATCCCACTGTGGTCCTTCTGGAGAATCCTGGAGAGACCGAAGGGATCGGGCTTTTCTGCACGGTTGAATAATTCAGTACAACTGTCAAAGGCAGTTGACTTTAGTGGTGATGTCTTGAGATGGTCCAGCTTGCTTCTCTCTCTGTGTGACAACAGCTACACCACAATAAAAAAAAAAAAAAAAAAAACACACACACATCCACACAGTGTACAGTACAGGTTTTAGCTTACACACCCTGAGCACAAGCGGAAACACAAATGGAAAACGTCCCATTTTATATATATATATGTATATACAACATACTGCACTACGTCACTATTGCACACTGATTTGATCTAATTGATTATTCACAGCTGTAGCTTAGGGTTTGAGATGCAGTGATGAGCAAATGGAGGGCTTGATTTGAGTCTGATGTGCTGCGCGTCGAGCTACATCAGAGAAAACGTTAAAGTACCGACTGCTTTACTGTGGAACTGTCACTGCAAACTGCAAAGCAATTATCACCCAAAGATTTACTGTATAATCCAGTTCCCTTTTTGAAGTCAAATACAGGAGCCGCATGCACATACATACACACCTTGGGGGATTTCAACAAGACACGGTAATCAGGATGACCTAGCACTCTGCTACAGTATGTTGCCAACGAAAGAAATTGCCTTATAATTAGATATTCGAGTGACGAGAGAGAGAGAGAGAGAGAGAGAGGGATAGAGAGGGAGACATCGGCTGAGTGAGTGTGAACGGCACTGTTGCTGTTCAGATGACCTGTAGATGGGGATGGTGTACAATGTTTTATGAGGAAGTGGCCCCTGGCTGACAAACGTGTATTCTTCCACAGCACCTTTTTCCTCTCCATTTTCTTTTCTTTTCTGTGGCATGCAACCCTAACACCCCCCACCCACGTTTCCGTATACACTGTAAAAAAGTCTCTCCTAAAAAAGATTACTCATTATTATTATTCATTTATGTGTAAAAGTGACTAATCTGACTTGTTAGTATCTTTGATAAAGGTGAAATAAGCAGAGGATCATTCATGAAATGCAAGGACAGTTTTCACCATTACATCCGCTAATTATTAATGAATTGTAAGGATGGATTTTTTCCTTGTATTTTGTAATTATTGGTGAACTTGAAAGCGCTAACAGACATCCTGGCTTGTTTTCTGTGTTGGTAGAGACTATAACAAGATGATTGTAACCCTTGGGGGCAAGACTGTTTCATTGTTTTGCTCTGATTTGGCAAATTGGAAATGCCTAAATAAATGTTGAAAGTGGGAATATTAAGAAGGGAGGGAAAAGGAGGCTGCTTTTTTATTTTAGCCTCAGCTGACGTCCCGTGGATGCAATTCACGCTTCCTGCATTTAGACATAATTGGTGTCCCAGACCTGAACAAAACAGATTAATTATTGTTTTGAATTTGAGTATTCCAAAGCTGTAGTTTCCAAAGCTGACGCAAAACAAAATTGCTCACCACCATTTCTGCAGTTTCACTGCTGGCTGTGGTTTTCAGAGATTCTTCCTTATCATTATTATTATTATTATTATTGGCAGATAGAGGGAGGCTTGCGAATTAAGAGAAATTGGAGGGGAGAAGTGCTGTAACCCCTTTATACGAATCCATGTGTGATGCGGATGGAGCATCCTTATTTAGAAAGCAAAATGGGATCTGCCTCAGTCCCACAGTCATGAATGTGAGCTGCGTCTCTGTAAAACGCCAATCCCCAGTTTCACTTAACAGCGTCCTCCCCTTTCCTAAACCTCGCTTTTCCGCCTTTTATCTCCCCCTCCTTCATCTCCGTTATCTCCAGCATTTTTTTCCCCCTCTCCTTTGTCTTTTCTTCAGAGCTTTTCTTGCATCTTTCTCCAGATGCCACTCTCCCTCCTGCCATCCCTCCTACTTTCCCCGTCGTCCCGTCCCATGCTAACTAATCTTGATGACCTCTCCCTCTCCTTGGAGCCATTGAGCTAGCAGAAGCTTGTTTCCAAACACTTGCTGTTTATTTAGCATGCAATCAAACCATACGCTATTGGCTATATAGAGAGGAAGAGGATGATTGCTCAGTGGCGTACAACACATTGCTAAGACTTTCATCGGAGTATTATCAGCGTTATCACACATGCAAACATATGCATGAATATGTAAACAGGCTCTCCTATGTGCACACACCCTGGGCATACAGTGCATGCATGCGTTGATTCAGGTATACAAACACACACGTGCACACATACTCTCTAAACATTTCTGTCACATCTTGTCTTTATGGTACACAATGTAATTAGGGCTGTATTCCTGATTATAAATGTGCTCAAATATTCATGCAAGGAGATGCTGCAAACTCTGCTCTCACAATTCGGCATTGCCCTAAGCATTTTGTTTCATGTTGTTCAAACAGCACATTCAGCAAGGCCTTTGTGGTCTAAAAGACCATATTAAGGTATAAATAATGTATCGTGATTTCTCTACTCTTATTCTATGAGATTATTTATATGTGTGGGTGTGGGAGTGGGTGCATAATGCTACATGTGTTGCCCAGTTTTACATCCAAGACATGTTGTTATTAAGATAAAAATTTTCCAAAGGAATAATACAGGATAACATGATCTGATTGTTACCAGTCCACCTCTGAATAATCCCAGGTTTATTCATCTCATATCAATATGATCTAAAACCTCATGGTCACACACTGTGGATTGTAAATTGGCAACAACAACGAAATGCGTCAGTGTCATGCAAGATCTGACAGAGTCCTCTCGTCCATTTTTCTCATGACGTGATTCATGACACATTCTGTGCTGCCCG
Source organism: Lates japonicus (assembly GCA_033238685.1). NCBI lineage: Eukaryota > Metazoa > Chordata > Actinopteri > Centropomidae > Lates > Lates japonicus. The sequence goes on along the minus strand of BRZM01000002.1, from coordinate 9,543,291 downwards.
TGTGCTTCAACAGAGATGTCTGGCTATCTACAGAGCAGAGATCCTCTTTTTTTTTTTTTTTTTGTCTGTGATATATGATTCACATTCAGAGTTTGGTCTTACTCTTTTGGCAATTTTGAATGTGGTTTTGGGCTCTAGCTGTGACTTTAAATCTTCTTCTTTGCTTCGCCAGCTCCAACAACGGCATGACAGATGAACAGAAAGATAACACTACAGTGTTCACCAAGATCTTAGACAGCCTTCTGGATGGCTATGACAATCGCCTCAGGCCAGGACTGGGAGGTCAGTAAATCCAAGTCATTGAATGTATTTTCTTCCTCGTGGTGATGGTTTAACCCCCCCCCCCACACACACACACAAATATGCAAATGTATTGTAAAAGACTCCTACAAATAGCTTACTATCCACATGACTACACAGAATGATATCCATATGAGTAAATCTTATGGAGGTGGGTTTGCTTTCAGTGTCAGATTTTTGATACTTTAAAAAAAGAATTGGAGACTGATTCACTACCAGCTGCTTTTGCGAAACAGTGAATTGTCATAAGACCAGTAGCTGTAGTATACTGTACATACATAAATGAGGAGCTATTCTCTGTTGTTAGCTGCCCATTGTTAGAGAGAGAAACAAAATGGCTGTGGGTCTAAGAGACAAACCCAGAAATGGAAAATGAGAGAAACAGATAAAGAGAAAAAAAAAACAGAGTAAAAGGGAAAGGAGGGAGAGATATTGTGCGAAGTGGCGTGATGAAGGACACTGACGATCGCACAGTGCGATGCAGCAGGCATCAAACAGACAGGCGAATAAAACCGGGCCTGCTAGAAGTTCAGGGAGCTGAGGGGAGGAAATTATGGATTATGATGGGTATCATTCAGAAATCATGCTGTCACATTTCAGTTTGGGAATCACAAGGAATGAACTCTCACACATGTCCACACACACACACACACACACACACACTCCCTCAGCTAACCCTTCCAAATGAATCCCCAGTGGACCCATTTTGGCTATCAGTATTATGGGACCAGAGTGGCATATTTTCAGTAATACAGCAATGCACGAATTTATTAAGAGATTGAACCACTATCCGGGTAATGGAGCTGACACTGAAACCAATACCAGCTGAAATGGTTATCGACATCCAAGATGGGCATTTTTATGGTAGTGTTTGTTTTTTTTTCCAATATGTGTGTGTGTGTCTGTGGTGTGGATGTGTGTGTGTGGATGTGTATCCTAAGTGTTGAAAATAATGCTGAATAAATATGATGGATCCTGCAGCTATGGCCAAATTGAACCTTGCATTAACAGGTAGTTAGGGAGGCAATAGATGCCACTGATAGTCACTCACTCTGGCAATTTCACCCGCTTCCAACAGAGCGTGTAGCTGAAGTCAAGACTGACATTCGTGACTAGTATTGGGCCAGTTTGGGACCGCTGTGTGGTAAGACTCCTTTTTTCGCCTCTGTAAATGTCCTCCCGCCCTCACCCTCTGCCTTCTAACCTCCTCCTGGCAAGAAGGCAGGGGTCTCGCTGTAAAATATTTATTAATTTGATTCATTCCGGCTAAATCCTGATGTATTAATAAAACTATGCTGTCACATCTGAGATGTATTTTCTACCAGATGCATGGTTATTAGTCACTCTGCGTAAATGCTAGCCCTACTTGCCAATATGAGTGCATAGGACTTTTATGTGCATATCGAAATGTGCTGTGAACTCTGACCCCAAAACTCCTGTTTATTCATTACTCCTGATTGTTTGTTTGGCTTGCTTATAAGAAAGTATTAATTTTTAAGAAATATCCACATGCTGATCTGTCTCTACTGAAAAATCTGGAATAAGTCTTTGTCCAGTATACAGCCTTAAAAACGCTGTGGGCTGTTCAAACGCCAGGCATCTGATCTTTTTCCCGTGCGGAAACTAATTAAACTCATCCAAATGTCTCACTGCTCTCTTTTACCACTTGAAAAAAAGAAAGGAAGACTCCTGTTACATACGCGTGAAGTGTGTAGCACTCTATTTGTTATAATCTCAGTTAATTGCACTGGCTGACATGTAAGCCAGAACTATTTGCTGCTGTGTTGAGGCCAGAAGAAAGGAGCTGAAAGAACATTTTCCATCTCAGCTTTCCCTATCCCTCTAATACCTTATGACTCATTTTCAGCTCATGCTAATTATCTTACGTGGGTCAGATGGAGACGAGGGAAAGAGAACTAAAAAAAAAAAAAATAACAGGCTGCACAGTAATTTCTACTAGCTCCTTTGCTTTGCCGGGCAGTCATATGGAACCATTAAAATCTGCTCTCATTACAGTGTAATGTAAAAGAAATGTCCTCCTAATTTTTTGTGTCCAGTGCTTCCTTTTGTGTCAGTGTAATTTAGATTACTGACCAAAGGCATTTCCCCCAAGATAAATGCTAACAATGGTCGTTTCTGCACTTGCAACAATGCAATACCGTGACCAAATACCGTCACATCTTCCATTTGCGTATAATTATCAAACTAACCATAATTATGTAAACAATAAGTAACCACACATACCATTACTAAGCGAGACCAATTACTATACTCTAACAAAAGCGCAGGTGTTCTTTTAGAAAAGATACCAGCTAGAAAACCATGCACCTCCATCCATGGATCTTCCCTGCCCAAACCTTTAACATGAAGAGACAGTTACCTTGAAACTAGGCCGAGAATACCATAAGAAAGTCAAAGTGACACAAGGAAGAAAAAGGAAAATGTGAGGAGCACAAAGACGAAAGGAAGAATAAGGTTGGATTACTCAGCATCTTGCCCAAGTATGAGATAAGGTAAAACTGCAACAGGGTGGGGTCGCTTTGTTTTTTTGTATCCTCTTTGTTCTTACTCACGCCTAGCCATCTACCTGTAGGGTACCATTAGCGTCTTCTTCAGACAGAGCTGGAAGGATGAAGATTAAGTTCAAAGGCCCCATGGCCGTGCCATCTCAACAACCTGATGGCCAGCAAGATCTGGACCCTGATACCTTTGTACAATGGCAGAAGTCAGTGGCCCTAACATGACCATGCCAAACAAGCTGCTCTGAATTACGGAAGGCACGCTGCTGTACACCATGAGGTAGGCAAATGTATTCCCGCACTAGTGCAATAAAGATTTTGAATGAGCTGGAGAAAGAAAAAGCGAGACCTTGTGTCGAACTTTTAATATCCGGCATGCCATTTGCAGAAGAGTAAGGAGGGCTGAGGAACATTGGATCTATATCATCTGAACTGAAAGCAACAACAACGGCTGGTGACGCCTAGTGGTTCAGCTGGAAGGATGAGACTGGCCTTGTTATACTGTTAACAGGTCCCGTGAAACGTCCAAAACCAACAATGCATTAGTCTGTCTAGTGACATTCTGCCCCCAAGACCATTTGTTCATAAATCTTTAAAAACATGTCACTAATAGTTTTGTCTGTATCTCCTAAAATAGCTGGGCACTGTAGTTTTTTTTTCTTTATTAAATATTACTCCTTTGAAGTAAATAGTGCATTTGTTGGAAGGATTTTTCAGCTGCAGATTAATACACTTGGTTTACTAGTATTCGTCACCAGAATGGTGTATGTGGGATTGACCCATGATAAATTACAGTGCTTGTGTTCATGGTAATGAAGAACATGTATCCTAGTCCAGTGGTGGTTTTATTATGCTGTAACGAGATGAAAGAAGTTACCAGCTTTATCTTCTAAGGTTTGTATTAAATGAAGAACCATCCATCTATGGTGCATTTTCTCGGCAGTGTGTTGCTTCTATCCTGTTTAACTGCACACAGTGAATTCTTTAGTTACATATATGGTTTTTCAAAATTTACTACACTACTAAATTTCCATTTTATTTCTATATATTTATTAACTGTGTTCTTTAGAGATTATAGTGACCATTTTATATGTCCTGTGTATCACATACATTTCATTGCAATTTGTCATTTTCCATTGTAGTGTTCACCGGAAAATAAAAATTGTTTATCCTGTCATGATTAATCACACTGGGGACACTACCTGACGGTTGCAGAGTGGGAGAATAAGGTGCACAATAGCTGAGCTGGTTTAAGGCCATGCACCAGCACCTCAGGGCCTTCAGCCAGAGGGCAGGTCATCCAAAACCCTTGCAGACAGTACAGCATTTACATTTTACTCATTTGGCGAACATTTTTTATCCAAAGCAACCTACAAGTGAGGATCAGCACCTTGAGCTTCAGTACAGAGGAAGGCTTTGGGTAATATAGTATTAAATCTGTTCAATAGGCAAAGTGCGGAGATCAGGTAAAGAGAGGTGCAAAGTAAGCGTAAGTCCAGGCATGTTAAAGTGATCAGGAGATTTGTGAAGATAGAAGGACACCCCTGCTCTGATAGGGTTTGGTAGCCTAGATTTCACCACCAAGACCACAAACAAAGCAGTCTGGACTGAAGTTGCCTTGTGTATGAGGATGGCAATGTGAGCGGCATTTCTTGGAGGAATGTAGGGCATAAACATGTGATTTCAACACCAGTATTAGTGACTTAGAATTTGATTTGGACGGCCATGGGTAGCTAATGGAGGTCCAATGGTAACCCGTGCCCTTTTAGGACGATCGAACCAGATGTACTGCGAATTCTGGCCCATCTGTAAAGGTTTCATTATGTGAATGCTGGGAGCTACTAGAAGGCATTGCAGTAAAATGGAGGCGTGGGGTGTACGGCCTGTACCAAAGCGTAAACCTTGATGCACACCATAGACCAATGCCAATGTAAGATGTCTAAGGCTGGATTGTAAAACATTGTTTAGCATGTTTACTGGCAGGGAGGGAGGAAGAGGCGGAGCCCATATTGCTGTCACAGATGAGCGAGATGAGGGATGGATGGGAGATTAGTGTCACGGGTGGCCTGACATGCTGTTTTCTCCAAGCTGTCAGGAAATAGAAACCACAGCTCAGGGAACTGGAGCATTTCTGTTGGTTTGGAGAAAGTAGCTGCAGTTTGACGGTATTTGGTGCTGAGAGACTGGGGAAAATAGTACATCATGCTCCTGGTGCCTCACTGCTGACCATTCTTGTGCCTCAGTTTTTCCAGTCCTCCCCTCACCCTTTCATGAGCACTGTCACCATGCTTTTCTTTCTTCTCGGCTTTGCCACATGCTCTGCTTTCTATATATTCCTTGCTGCTAATTAACTGTGAATCTCTCTGGGCTTACAGTAGAGCAGAATACCCCATACACACCTGGAAGACTTCCTATGGATGCCATGCTTGTCCACTGAAGTTTGGCTATAGAGTGGTCTCTGAGCTCATACACCCCTACGCGATGCATGTAAATGTTCATGAATGCACCACACAGAACACACACACAAACACACATGCCTCTCTGACCGCTGTCACTACCTCATCCAACTGGAGCACGACCCCAGCACCCAGTCCCTGATGAGGGATGACAGTGTGGTAACAACTGTTCTCCCGAGGAACTGTCCTCCAGTACACTCTGAGTAGCCCCATTCAACCCCTGCCAGGCCCTGCAAGACCTACACAAGACCCTGGCAGGCGTGCAGCCACAGACCTGTGTTTAGCCAGGCAGCACTCTGTAATATTTCAGAGCATCACACCAGCTGCTCACGCTGACAGCTACCCCTACCACCATGTCATCCTTGAGGAAAATAACAAGAGATAGAATGATGGAGGTGGAGACAGAATAAGAGAATGAAGAAAAACTAGAGGCAGAAAAGAATAAGGGAGGGCCGAGAAAGTGAGAGCAAAAATACAGCAAATGTGAAACAGAAGTAGCGTCACAGTGTCTCTATTTGTTCTTCAGACAACTGCACAGCATATGAGTGAGAGGAGGAGAGGACTGAGCCTCAACACCCCCACTCCATCCCCATAAATTGAACTCACTCCCTAAATATTTCAGTGATGAGCTCTCTTCCTTATGCTGCAGTGCAGTCAGGCCATCCTTTCCTCTGCGGTGGTCGAGCCACTGCAGCTTTGACGATTGGGTGGCGGAGGAAGGAAGACGGCTTGTGTTTAAGGTCATGTGTTGTCCTGTTGGGATGTTGTTTGTTGTTTTCTTACAAGTCAGGGATGACATGATGTGACGAAGGAAAAAAATTAAACAAAACAGAGGAGATGAGTCGAGCAGGCTCCCTAACGAGGTGAAAGAAAGGGATAATATAAATAGCTAATGAGACAGACAGGTGGAACTGGAATGAGAGCAGAGTAGGCCGAGATGAGAGAAGACAAGATGAGGTAGAATAAAACTAGAGGTTGGTGGAGACCTAATTTCAATTTGCATTTTTAAACCTGGCATCCTAGCAGCTCAAAATACAACCTGCAAGGCAACGTGACAGACAACCAGCAACAAAATAATTTATAACTTTTTCACTCTGTTTGTCCTTGCAGATGCCTACACTTTCGAGCAGAGGTGGTGTGTGTGGACCAGAGGGCTGCCCAATCTGTGGTGGTGGCAGAGGATGGGTCAGGTTAAAACCAGTATGATCTGATGGGACAGAGTGGATTCTGGTGTGGTGCAGTCCAGCACAGGTAGGTTTCAGTTTGGTTACCATGCGCTCTTAATCATACAGATCACTGGCCAGAGTCAATAAATGTTTTGAGGGGAGTTTGATTTTGAACTCAACAATTTTGCATTTATAATGTTCACACTGCATAACCTAATTAAGGTAGCTAAGAAAGATTTGAGCTAAGTACATAAGCAGTTACATTAGTCCTTTCCATTTCCCTGAAAAATCTCCAGTCTTGCATCACTGCAACTGATGTGTAAACTGCAAATTTTGTCAACTGCATCAGTTCATCTGCATCATCAGTGACATGGGTTTGTTGCTTTACAAATGACAGGCTATGTCAGATTCATAATTTCCTACTGGCCATCATCTTTTTCAACCACCTCTTTTGGTCCATTGATACTGGCAAAATTGGTGACAGCATAAAATGGTGAGCCTGTTTTACTGATGACGTTAGCTGCAGGCAGAAGTAGCAGCTCAAGACCGTCCTATCCCCCAAACCACGCGTTGCTTCCAATGGCAACAAGCTCGCGACACTGCATCCTACCGGGCTTGATTGAATAGCTATGTTGATACATTAATACATCACTCTATTGCTCTATTTTTGTTGGTCCAGTTCTTTATGTCTCTGGAAAAGCTCAACATCAACATATTGTTGTAACTAGATTAAACCCCAGTGCTGTTCCTGCCACTGTCGCATTCAGTCTGCGACTGGGCCTGAATGCACTGATGAAATGGATCATGCCTGGGTATTGAGTTTGTTGACAAATGACACCCACCCCTGCTGCCAATAAAATTCAGCTACAATAAAACTGAAATGAAACACAACAAACCATTTAGAAAAACACTTTACACACCCACAAGGGACCAGGTACAAAAGATGTTCACAAATGTATATCTTGAAAATAGAAAGGTATCTGTGCATCCTCTCTGACTTTCTGACTTGTCTGCGACCACAGAGTATGTTAGTGACAACCCCTTCCACCTGAAGAGAAAATTGGTTACTTTGTGATCCAGACATATCACCCACCATCATGACTGTCATCCTCTCCCAGAGTGTCTTTCTGGCTCAACAGAGAGTCCGTCCCCTGCCAGGACTATCTTTGAGTGAGTCTTCCTCTCGTCTCTTCTAAACATCTAGAAATGAGCCCATCACTAGAGGTTTCAGATCTGTTCTTGGAAAAACAATATGGAATATACACTAATTTGGCAGTTTGTCCAATTTGGAGGATGCAGGATTTGTGCTGTTGTTGAACTTTATGCTGCATTATACAGAAAGTGTTTCTGTTATGTAGCCTGCTTCTGTTATGTGATATAAATGAGGCGGAAAAATAATAGAAACACCTGTAGGTACAGTGTAATATAACTCAACAGCATCACAAGGCATCCCAGAATGATCATGCTGTTGAATCCTGGAACAGTTTCAACAAAATACTGAAACATTATAGTCTCCCTGAAGTTAGGAATTATTGCAGGATTGTTGTATTATAATGCATAAGTTTTAGTTAGTGTACATAATAAGCGCCATCTGGGTGTATCATGATGAGACAGTAGACCTTCACCTCAAAACTGTAGTGAGTTTGACAGGACATTAATCATACTGGCCTATTTGGATACAATAAAATGAGATGATGAATGGACCAAATGCATAATACACTCTCTTATTGTCACAATATGACGTATGTACTGATTTTACTTAACAATAATTGTTGTAATTTTATACAATAATGTAATAACACATTTGCTAATGACAGAAAATGTTGAGTTATATAATATAAATCTATTTATCTTAATCATTTTAGAATAATAAGTATGGTCTTGATTGTGATTAAAAAAGCTGTTTATGTAATGATCACTGATTAACATACGAAAATGAGGTTGTATTACACAGTAATTTATTTACACCATTATATATTCCTACATACACAGAGACATTACAAATAGTTAGAAATGCTGCTGTCAAGTGCATTTGATTTTTGATCAAAAGATAAGTAAACTGTAACCTTCTGATTGGATTTCTAAATGAAATAAGTCTGACCCTTGGCTTTGGATTAAGTAGGAGCGACTGTGGAGCCTCACAGCTTCTCCACAGCTTCTCCCACCTTGAGTAATGACCCTGGAGTGCAACAGTTGCTTGTACCAGAAAGTTCTTGGATACAAGCAAAACAAAACATTAATTTCAAGAATAGTTCAGCATTCTCATCTTCTCGTGGTGGCATGCTATATCATTTTATTTAATATGTACACAAAAGAGAAATTATAAAGAAAAAATGCTGTAAACATTTTCTTAATAAATTGCCAGGCACAGTGACTGCTGGTTGCCTAGCAACCTCATAAAGTGACGACTGGGGAATCAATCTCTCTAATAAGCATATTGTGACAATGTTGAAATAATTCTTTATTCTTTATTCTATCTTTAAGTGGTAAAAAAAAAAGTGGTAAAAAGACTGATTGGACAGTTGCGTGTTTTGTCCAAACTTTGTTATAATGTTTTCATTCTACTCTGTTCTCTTCTGTCTCTGCACCAATGGGAATTAGACCAGAGCTTTTAATCAGTTGTAGCTGGCTGCAGTAAATTTCAAGCACAAGGCTCAGTGTGAATTTGGAATTTGCTCTGAATGTGTGTCTTCAAGTGTGTATTCGTTCCCTGCCTGTGTCTGATGTCATTGTGTGTCTATGTGTGTGTGTGTGTGAGTGTGTATACGTGTGCGTGTGCACAGATTGGCCTGTGTGTGTCGGGTGCATGTGTCTGGGCATGTGTACGTGAGTGTGTATCTGGTGTGTATCTGTCTGTCTGTCACACTGAGGTCTTATAATACCGCCCAAAAGGAAGCTTTTATGATCACATGCTCTGTAGCAGCAAAAGCACAGCAGCAGCAGGCGGAATGTCCTTGAGTTACCTCACCCTGCACTCTTTCTTCTCTTTCCTCTCTCTGTCTCTCTCTCCCTCTATCTCTCTGTGTCTCTACCTATCTTTGTATCTATCACTATCTCTCTCTTCTCTCATGGATGTCTGTGTCTCCCCCTGGCTCACAACTTAAAGAGCTTTCCCAGAAACATTATACAGGCACCAGATTTTGCAGCTCTGCAGTCTCCAGCAGGTTTTTCTACTCTTCCTGCAATGTTTTGGTGTCGGTTTATGTGAGTTGTGAGTGTCTTTGTGTGTGTGTGTGTGTGTGTGTGTGTGTGTGTGTGTGCGCTTGTGTGTGTACCACAGCTTGCTACCTGCGGTGCTTGTCACGTGTCGAGGGGAAATGAGGATGGCCTAGATTAGGTTCAAACAACTATCTAGGGCATGTGTGTGTCCCTCATGCCATCATTGCTGGTTCTGCTTCATGAGATTACATGCACGAGCACGCACACACACACACACTACACACACGTAGATGAATAAACGCATGGACATTCTCTCATAAAAGCGCAGTGCAACGACGCAACAACTTCTCAGTATACTAGGTAGGTCATTCATGTGATTAATATGCATCATCTGAGACAGCAGATGAATGAGGCTGTTCTTCAAAGAGGTTACAATGTCAATACCGCTGTAAATGAATCGTTAAAAAAGACATAGTAGACAATCAGGAGCTTTCATTGCCATCTTAATCCTTTGGCTATCATCTAAGTCAAAGATTTATGTGGTATATCAACGCACTGTACATGTGTCTAGCACTATTAGGATGGATAGCGCACTGAGCTGTCTTGTCACAGAAACTCTTATATTGTCCTTATGAAGTATGTATTTATCTTGATGAATCATATGGAAAACGCAACCTAAATAATAAGCTACCGGGTGATATGCAACAACATTCAAGTAATGTTTTGCATAGTTGTGGTAGGTACAGGTTAATGTCTGCAATGGTCTCAGTGCTTGTAATGTTTACTATGTACTGTGTCTCAGCACCTCTGGTTCCATATGTCGTGGAGTGACTTTACAGTGCTGTATTTCCTGATTATTTTGTTAGGTGCACTTGTAAATGGTGCTTTGAACATTCGGGGACTATGATGTGAGGCAGACAGATGTCAGATTTTTTGAAGCAGGCAGCTGATGGGTTGTCAGGAGCAGTTTCAGAACGTTGATAAACACAAATAACACTTGACGTGCTGTAGTTTCAGGTCCCTTTCAGAAATGCACCTCATCATGTATATAATGTGAACTGCAGTTTTACAGTGTGCCTCGTGTCTGAATAATGTCTGACCTGGTAACATTTCCAATACAGCACAAGTCTAAAATGATGGCAGCCACATTAATGTAAGGGTACTGTGAAACAAGGTTAAACGCACAAAAATAAATAATAAATGAATGCACATATTGCTCCACCTTATAAAATGTATGGTGATAAATTTTATCACTTAATTATTATGCCAAAGAAAATAATAATTTAATAATTTTATAAACCATAGAAACAAAAATGATAATGTCATCTGCATTGATGAATGAATATTCAGCAAAAATTCTTTGCATGCTTGTGGGCAAATGGGAATCAAACAAGAGTCCTAACTTAACATCTTATCGTTCAATGTGTGTGCTTTTTCAGACATTATAAGGTAAGCAGCAGAATCCTTTAAGAAATGCTGAAAATTAATGAGACATTTTTACTATAGGGATTTACTGTGTGAAGCAGGAAGAGGCATCACTCATGCCCACGCTGGTCAGTAATTAAATCTTCAAAGGTTCAAAAGTTTGAAAATCCATCACTGATGCAGCCTATGAAGGAACAAAAACCCCCCCATTATTTTTCCTTCATATCCTAACTTTTCAATTCACTACTGTTCTCCAGTGGTTCTCCGCTTATATGTGCAAGCACTGTCCATAAATGTCCTGCCATTACCTGAAGTAAACCATCAAAACATTTACATATAAAGCACCTGTGTCTGAATGACGAAAACCATTATTTAAGATACGTAGATGAAACCAACAATGTTACCTATCCCAGAAATACAAAATACAAAATAGAAAATAAATAAATAAATAAATTGTATTTTAATATTAAATTGATAATTGATTATATTATATTTACTGTGGAGGAACCACTAACACACCTATTCACAACTTGGTTTCTCCTGTTTTTCTTTTCAGAACAGAATCAAAATATATCCAAACAGTGCACCGATACTAAGAATAGGCAAACAGCCACTGTAACACTATTGTGTTCCTTATTACTACAGATAACTGATCGGTTTATGTTTCCTACACGGATGTCCGGCTGACACAGAAACCCATTAACATGAACAAATGCAGCACTGAAAACACTGTTTAAATTACATTATGTGACTATGAAGCACAGCCTGTGCACTCAATCTTTCCTAAAAATACCCTGTAGATGAATAGGCAATTTAAAAACACAGCAGTGGGTAGGTTATCTTGTTATCATTGTGCCGATTAAGAGCTGATTAGTTTATAGCTAGTTCGGTGTAGTGGAAAACTGTAGCAATGTGTTGTTGCAGCCGAAAAGAAAACCAAAGAAACAGCCCAGCCATTGATGGTGCTGATATGGTGCTCTCTCTTGCTTCCTTCATCCCCACTCCTCCTCTCCTCCCCCTCTCTCTCTGTCTAAGCTGTCAGGGACAAGCGGTGCTCAGAAAATTAGCTTGCTTCCCTTCCTCCTCTCCTAAGAGCAATTGGCTGGGTATTTATTGGTTCTCCCATGGAAAGCTGTTTAATGTATCTGCTCATTAAAGAATAACACAGCAATGTGTGTGTGTGTGTGTGTGTGCGTGCGCGGTTTGGTTGCAGGCTGGTATGAGTCAAAGCATCGTTTGTTTGCTATATGTACACATACTGGTTGTGTGCCAGTGGTGCTGATAAATTCGTGATTACTAGCTGGCGGCAACGCACTGTACGCACTGCTGCTACTTACTGTATGTGTGTGTGCGTGCGTGTGTGTGTGTTTGTGTGGTGGGGAAAATCTCACAGCTGTGGTGCTGGCACAGTCATTTAATTCACCCGCCAATCAACGTGTCAATTTATTTTTTCATTTATGTAAATCAAAGGTGACGTAGTGATGTTGAAGGTAATGTGCTTCTAGGTCAGGCTCCCCTCCCCCTCCACCCCTGAGGCTTCAGTTATTGATAAGGCATGAATAAATGAGTAGCCACAGCACAGCGGAGTTGTTGACAGACATCCAGCAAAGACAGCTTGACTCCTGGGACTGGTTGAGGGAAAATATAAAGTCGTTTGACAAATCCCTACACAACAATCATTCTCATTCATCAACAGTAGTTATGAGATACAGCACTGATATCCTCATTAATTAATTAGTATAGGATCCGACTGATCATCTAGATGTCCCTATAAAAGCACAAATCTAAAACGAATCTAAGAGAAGTAGCACTGTGCTCAAGATAGTACATGTTGACATTCAATTTTTCAACATCTCTTACTCAATAACTTTCGCTAACCTCCAAAAAGTGTTTGTCTCTGATGTCAAAGTCTTGCATTTGTACGCCCAATCTTGCACCCCCACGTCCTCCCTACAGCTTCTGTGCAGTAAAAGCGTATCAAAACGTATTTTAAAATTCACAGTACTCACATTTGGAGATATAGTTGATGCACGAGGGAAAAGGAGTCTCACTACAGGTATTTTATGTGTCTTTTAAAAGCTTTTCTTAAGGCTGAAGCACAGCATTTGCATCTTTGCAAATGTGTGGCAAGTATTGTCTGCGCTGTCTTCGTTCAGGTGAAGAGTTTGTAAAAACAATTCATTGACAGCGACTTTATCGCAAGGCCTTCTTTAACAGGCAGCCTGGATACGGGGTCACACATAAAGGACTGCACTCTTTGAGTGAGCAGGCGTCCCACTTCACAATGTACTTTTGACCTCGTCCCACATTTTGATTGTCATGTTTGATTGGTTGCCTACTCAGTCAAAACATCGTCAGAGGCAAATTTCTGTCTGGAACCATGGAGCATGAGAGTAGAGAGAGAGAGAGAGAGCACAGCCATTTTCCTGTAGGCTCACTCTCCCCCACAAAGATTTGGCTGTGATGCAGTAGCTGAGCAGTACATTTCACTCACTGGCTCCAGATTGGTCGGATTAGTTCGAGCCTGTCGTTGAGGGGCTGTCAATCAAGTGCTTAAATTGGAACCAACACAGCAAACAATACATCATCAGAGAGATCAGTAATATTAAAAACAATAAACAATGACTTTGCACCTGATGCTGAAAAATAATTTGACCTTAAAGGACAAACAAATTGGAGCTCAAAGGGCCTATTAATTTATTTTCAGCTGTGTCTGCGGCAATTTATTTTCTAATCTGCAGTCTCATAGATACAGTTGAGCACTAAACGTCTGTCAGGCAGATTATCCTGATAGACATTAAATCAAAATTCTATAAGCTTTACCTTATGATGTCAGGAACCTATTAACCAAGTGGACATTTTCTGTCCTGCATTCTCCAAAAATGCACATTTAGACTGTTTGCCTACATGCAGTCATATCAAACTTCTCTTTGCCTGAGGCAGCAGTGATGGCCACTCCACCTTGAAACCGTCTGCCTCACCTTGTCATTCATCACCTTAAATTTCTAACTTAAGTTTCCCCAGATTTGCTTTCTTGCACCATCTTTCTCAGTATCTCAACCTTTTTTTTTTTTACCCATTATGCTGTATGTGTGTATTTGAAAGTGAGTCTGCAAACAGAGGCGAAAACCTTGTTAGAAGATATGTATCATATAAATCAAGTGTCAGTGCTTGTGCACACTGAGCTAAATTGAGTGGAAGGGACTCTCCAGAATTGAGTTACCCCACTATTAATCCAGTTAGAACTTTCCAGATCAGTGACTTTGTTCATTAACAGCCTTCAAAGCCTCAAGTCTATTAGTTACAACATGTCAAATGGAGTCATTTAAAACCAGCTCTGGAGTCATGTTCTAATGAATCAACTTGCTAGTGTTCTAAATGATTCCTAAGTAGGCCTGTCACTAAACAGACACAAATGGGAATCGTTCCTCGTCGAAGTGGGAAATGTACACCTGGCTGTCCACCTTATTAGCACAAACAAACAAACACCCTTACACACATACATCCAGAAGATACACACACAACCCTCAAACACATTAGTGTGCGCACACAACAAAGCAAACCAACACTAAGAGAAATTCTATGAAAAAACTTTTTTTTTTTTTTCTTTTTCTCTTGTGGTATTAAGACGTTGGAGGAGTTGGAAGACCTGTTTCCATGACAACAGAGCTTGTCAAACACAGTAAAGTATATATGATTCCAAGCACTGGGGTGCTTTTGTGAGGACTTGTGTAATACCCAGTGGTGCTGCCTTCATCCTCCCCCACAAAATTAGCTGATTTACTGGCAAACAAAATACCTGACTGACACCACTCTGTTACCACCCATCTTTCCATCCACATTCCTTTACCTTTTTTCATCCCTTCCCACTACTGCCCCCCCGTAATATACATATATAGGCCTTCACCTGCACCCCTCAGCACACACACCACATGTATTTAGGTTATCTAGTTGTTCCCTATAACAGCTGTCCCTTTGAATACTCATTCATCTTCCTTCCCCCCATCTTACCTCTGTAGCTCTGAGCACAGACGCAATGAATGTGAGGTGTCGCTCTTTTGTGCTCCAGCACCCACTGAGGCCATAAGCACTCATGATTGCTGGCAAAAATCACTTTTACACTGGCTGTTCTCCAATGGAGAATGTCCTGGCACCCACTTCATGAGCAGTGACACCTTGATGTTAATGCTACACTGGAAATCTAAAGGCACTGCTCTCAGACTTATAATGATATCAGCTGTTCACTTGACTCAGATATTGTAGGGAACACAATTGATCAGAACAATATCAAAATGTGAACAGTATTCTGCATTAGAACAATTTCAGTCTTCACTTTGTGTGTGTGTGTGTGTGTAGGATGTGTGTTTTTTTTCTTTAAAAAAGTAATGTACATTTCGTGAAAGCATTACTTAGCTAGTACAAATCAGCCAAATATGAACATAATTCTGAGTTGAGATGGAAGGGTTTGAAAATCTGGTATGAATGCATGACTAAGGATAATTTGATATTTCCATATCTCCTGCTGCCATGCATTCCCATAACAATGCATCAACAAACCATTCAATGCCCTACTTAGCAGCGGGTGAGGTGCAGAACATGGTCATGTGTGGATTTTAAGACATCACACAACAGTATTAATACACTTACTCTAGCAAGAAAAAAATGGCTTTCATGCTTTACATCTCAGTGTCTGAATTTAGCTGCGGCCACCTTTATTCTACACGTTTTCCCTCTCCATCTGTGTACATCACGTATGCAGGTGGCTGTGCTGTGTCCTGCATCAAATTGGAATTGAATAATGACACTTTCATGTGAAGCTGTTTTTCGTTTGTTCAAGTTGTGCTTGTGCCAAGTGCAATCATACCATGTGTGCTAAAGAGGCAGGTGTTACTCTTGATTATTCCTGTATGTCCTTTTATAAATCCAATTAAAATAACTATCTATCTGAGACATTTTATAAAAGAACATCCAATGCAAATTTCAACAATAAATTGTTTCAGGATAAATAACTTTGACCTACTTATTTGTTATTCCCTCGGAGGCATAATGAACACCAGAAATGTATGACCACGCACCCTGTGTACCTACTGTGCAGATCCAGTAAATCCATTAGAGGTGCCTTGTTCAGTTATACTTAATGACCAATCATTTATTTGGCTCTGACTAATGAGAACATAATAATCATCCTTTATGCTTCATGTCACAGCACTAGAGTCAGCAATGCCAAAACCATGTGAAAAGGGAGTGGGAGGATGAGGAGCCTGTGATTCATCACTTAACACTTCGTCAGAACTGAGAAGGAAGAAGAAGAACTCATAATTCTAAAGGGAAACAGTAGCATTTTAGGACACATGCAATGGTTTAGTATCAGCTGCTTTTGCAGCTCAGAGGTGGTGGACACAATAAAAGGAACACTATACATACATGATGTATTTCGACACAACCACTATCTTTTCAGTTTTTTTTCTTATAGGCTTTCAGAGAAAACAGTTAATTAGACTTAATAGTTACAACAACAACAAAAAAAAAAAAACTATTGGTGATTTTGCTGAGCAAACATAACAGGGCAAGCATTCTTTCTTGCTAATGCCCATTCTTTGACATATGTCATTATGAAACTTGTGAACTGTCTTATTAGATTTGTAAATAATTTAGTCAATGGTCTGTAAATCACAAGGGCAGCTACAAAAAATGAGTCATATTAAGCAGCAATTAATAGCATTTAGCAGCTGTACTGGAGTCGCTGCGTGAACTGATGGTAAATTAGTCACAAATATTATAAAACTGAGAAACTATGAAGAGAAGAAAAGTCCTAACAATGTCAAGCAAACACAAGAAAATTACACGGGCAAACAGGGAGTGTTGTGATTTCATAAACTACCACTGAGTTGAATGAACAACTCTGAGACAGTCTTTGCAAATACTGAATAATATTCTTCACAGTATTGTGTTATGTGTTCCTGTTATTTTGTCTACTCTCTATAGTTTGGCATATTTTTTTTAATACTTCAAAAGAATATGACTGCATAGTTCAAAGTTCAGACGTTTGTTTGGAATTGTGGAATAATTTCCAAAAAGATCATTCCGACAACCTTATCATTAAAAAAAAAAGAAAAAAAAAAAGGGATGTTAAATGGTGGATGAGATAACATTTCTGTGGATCTTTTCAACATGAACGTGTATGTGGGGTGTATCATGTACATGTGTGGTTGTACATAAACATCTCACTCCACATACAGCATGTGTGTGGGTGGGTCCTCTCTGCATATTTTATAGTTTCTGTTCAAGCCAGCTGTTCTTCACCTCCCTCCATGATAGCCCAGGCTGAATTGGTGGATTGTTTGCTCCTTGGGCTGATGTTATTTGGCGTGTAAACATCTGCAGTAGCCTGTTCTGTGATGAGCACCGCATCGTTAGATATGCTCTGACCCAGTTCCTCTCCTCCTCCGTGCACAGCCTTAGCTTTCAGCAGCTAACGTCGTTGTGTAGCGCTTTGATTTTTCCAGGGGCTGACATGCGCTCCTTACAAGAGGCACTTTGGACAAAATAATGCTTTGCCATTGTTCATTTTATTGTAAATGCTTAGGCATTGGTGTGCAGGGTAAATTTTGAGAGGAAACCTGTTTTTCCTGCCATTAATCAGCAGCAGTATCTCTAAGGCCAACTGCATCTCTCAGCTGCATCTGTGGAGATCTCTACCTTTCTGAGTCTATTAAAAGCACAAGCTGCAAGACTATATCAGCTGCTCACATAGATTAATGTGAATGGACTGCATGCGTCATGTGATTTATGAATAAAAAAATAACTTGCTATGCATAATATGATGTCCCTGTATAATGGTTTTATGGTTATTTTTTTTAGCAAATATTTAGAATTAAGCATTATGCTTATACCAACAGAAAATTCACTTTCATGTCACATCACACAATTCATGAGAGTGGACATCTCCAGCAATTGATAGTATTATTAGTAGTATACAGAGTATTACCATATTTCACATATTTTCTTCTTCATATATTTTGGGTACACAACTGAGTAATGGAATGACAACTACATGATCTGACATCTGATCCGAATTCCACATTGATCTTGTCTGTGTGTCTCCCTGCAGGAGTGACCACCGTCCTGACCATGACCACACTCAGTATCAGTGCCAGGAACTCTCTCCCTAAAGTGGCCTACGCCACAGCTATGGATTGGTTCATCGCCGTCTGCTATGCATTTGTCTTCTCAGCCCTCATTGAGTTCGCCACAGTCAACTACTTCACTAAGAGGGGTTACGCCTGGGATGGGAAAAGTGTGGTACCAGAGAAGGTATTTGAAGCCCCTTTTTATGATTACTTACTGACTTACTTACCTATGCCTAAGGAGTCCCTACAATGATATAAAAATAGAAAAAAACACACAAAGGCCTTGACATACTATGACTTGTTATGTGATGATATGGAACATGTCTGCATTTAAGACTCAGAGTGAGGACAAATCCAGGACGTGGAAAGTCTCTTAATCAGACCAGACACCAGTCACTGAAAGTCAAATTTAAAAACTACATGTATTGACTTGTGTTTCAAAATCTTATTCACTTTGCAACAGGACAGTTAGCACTTAACCACTAAGGGAGCAAGGCCAGGCAGGGAACATTTAGTTGTTGTCGCCAGCTCATCTCATAGAAAATGCAATTTGAATAACATGACATGAACATTAATAGTTTAGTGTTCATCTCGTGCTTTCTGCTCCACTTGTCTCTATGCTGCTGTTAGCAGCAGAGTACTCTGTAATCTCCAGCTGTTTTTGAAAAGAAATACATAAATAGAGCCAAATATTAATTCTCAGGTTGCTGAGTTTAACGCTTCTATTTGCTTCTATTTTTAATATTTCTCAAGTTAATATCCAAAATTTAACTGAATGTTCACCAGGCTGCTGAATGACAAGCTTTGATGATATCTGTAACCTGAACTCTTTATCCTTTTTACTTTTTTCCCAATACTTTCCCCAACAAACAAAATCAGCAAAAGAAGAAGAAGGAGTCCCTCCTCAAGAAGAACAACACTACAGCCTACCCAGCTGCCACTGCTACAGCCTTCGCCCCCAATATTGCCAGGGACCCTGGATTGGCCACTATTGCCAAAAGCGCACCACCACCCCCAACTGAGCCCAAGGAGGAGCCAAAGCCCAAGCCTCCAGAGGCCAAGAAAACCTTTAACAGTGTGAGCAAGATAGACAGGATTGCCAGAATAGCCTTCCCTCTGCTCTTTGGAACCTTTAACTTGGTCTACTGGGCAACCTACTTGAATAAGAAGCCCAAACTGCAGGGGGTAAATCCACACTAATCCATGTTTCATTCCTTTTAAATTATATCTGTAATTATTTCATTTTATTTCTTATTCCTCCTATGAAAAAAAGGTGTTTATTTTCAGACAAACATGGTGTCCATGCTGGTTTGAATTCCCAGTTGTTGCATTGCTTCTATGTTTACCTAAATTTTGAAGATTTTGAAAAAATCAAAATAGAGAAAAAAGAACGATAACAATACAGACTTTTGAAAGGGTGTTGTTCAGGTCTGGGATGATGCTACTAAGAAAATGCTAATATAAATATATAGCCAAGAGAATGCTATTCTACAACTGCACATAGCCCAAACTTGTTTAGGGGCTTTTGTTTCTATGTTTGTTTTCTTATTTTTAAATTTTCTTTTTCTTTCATTTTATTTAAACATGGTACCACAGACACGGTAAAAGGCACTTGTGTATATGCATGGGCAAGGCATCTTATTATTTATGTTTTGTTATTTCAAACACAGATCAACATCAACTGATGGCTTAGTTTATTTGATATCAGCAGCAAAATGCTACGCTCAGTCTCTGTCAAAATATCTTCCATTCTCTGTAGATGTTTTATGAGATTAATTATGCCATTCTTCAAAATATGTTAGGGTTTCTGCAATAGCAATAAAACATGTCTCAGTGGACACACCATTTATTTAGGGATCAAAAGAAAAAGAAAAAATCCAATCATCTCTGTGCTCAGCATTGAAAATATTAATTTCCTGTCACAGCATTGTAAATACTATCAAGTGTTAGAGATGTCAATATTATGTTTAAGCTTTGCAAAATGTAACTAAAGGGTATGTTTATTGAATACATGGAAAAGTAAACTTTTTTTTAATTTTCATTTGTTTTTGTTTTTGTTTATGATACTTTCTACAAAAAGAGTATACTGGTCTAATTCACGCTTAAGTGACTGTTTCTCACCAAGTTAGCGTTCCATTCAAAGCTGCTTTCACAATGAAGTAAAATATCCGTGTGTTTGTGGACACACTGACGGCAACAACAGCAACAACGACATCAACGGTGTAAAACTGAGATTGACTAGTTATGAGTAAGAATGTAAAAATCATCTCAAATCCTGGAGCGCATTCCACATGTAGAATTAAAATGCTCATTATTTACTTATTTTGTTTGTTTTTTTGTTTGTTTGTTTTTTTGGAGCTTTTGATTATTTATGACCTCATTTGCCCAAAAAAATACAAAAAAAACGTCATTTATAGCAAAGTACAGCTAGCATCACGTAAAGAAGGGTGGGGCACACTGAGAAGGAGGAGAAGTGCCTTTTCCAATTTGAGAGTTGAAGCTGTGATGGCTGTTACTTTGTTGATTGATGGCGCGTCTGTATTTTCCATCCCACTGTGTCCCCTGACCCTGTTTGCCATAGTCCCCACCTCCCTTCAGCTGAAAATTGAGACATAACACTCAGAAAGTACCAGCTACACTGCCTTCAGTATCACATGCCCGTTTGGACTCATTTGTTGCTGCTTGTTGGTGAGCAACAGCGAGAGACAGGGACAGAGACAGAAAGAGACAAAGAGAGAGAGAAGGAGACGTTGAGTTGAAGTGGCACTGTAATCTTACTTTAGCCGGCGCTGTGTTTCGCACAGAGGACTTGTCTTGTAGTTCTACGATAGTGACGAAGATGAATATATTTTTGTAGCATGATGTCAATCCCTCTTCCGAGAAAAACCAACAGAAACTAACGCAAATGTGAAAAGAATGCTTTTTGGTTTTTTGTCTTGGACATTGCTTGCTCTTTTTTTTTTTTTTCTTTGAACTTAGAAAAGACACACACTTTAGGGAAATGCTTCTTCTCTGACGTGGCACGTTAAGGTTTCTGAACAGTCCATTTTAAATTATGTTAATGTAGCAATATTAATTAGCAAGGGCTTTTCTTAGGACCTGAACCTGACACTCAGTCTGGGGGTGACATCCATTGTAGCTTTACATTGACCCTTCCTACTTGTAGTTTCATCTGTATGCTGTACATAGAGATCTAAGAATTATTTAGATTTGGTCGAAGATTACATTGCATTGTTTGTCCATCTGAGGTTCTGAAGCCTTTGGGTCCCACTCTAACTTTATTTCACAAAATCTTCACACTTCCTTTTGGAGAGTGGGACATTGTATTACATTATAGGTTCTGGGTGTGCTTTCTTTTGAATATGTTTTACAGGGCACTGAACGGGCCAAAAGGCATGTAAGAACTCTGTGTGTGTTTGTGCGCTGAGGTGAGGAGATCACACTATTGCCAGAAGGAAACAAAAAAGACATTGGTGGTTGTTGCTATTGTTATTATTTGCATTACCATTATGACCAATGCTGAACCTACCCCCCGCCCCCCAATGGCAGACGTCTTTGCAAGCATATGCAAGCAGTCTACTGTTCACAGCCACTTAACCTACAAGCAGAGGGTCAAGGAACTGCAAAGTTCAGGGTGAAGAGTTGTATAAAGATATTTGAATTCTAAACTATTGTATGTATGTTTATTATCATGAAGAAAAAAATATATATATACATATGTAAAATACATAATGCATACAGTATTTGATTCTATTAATGAAGACATTAGCTAAGATGATGATGAATATTGTTTGTATTATCAACCTATTGTTATGCATTTTGCACATTTAGAAGAACAATAACATTACATTTATGTAGTCAGCTTTGTGCTATGCAAGGACAGCTTTGAACCACATCATTGACCTTCTCTCCCCAACCATTGTGTTTCAGATTCACATGCTATTATTAAAAAAAGATAGAAAAAAAGCTTGGCTTTTGTATCAGCTGTGCAAACCATTAGTTGTTTTTTCAACCATGGCTATACAGGGTGTCATCAAGAACAGTGGATTATCTCTTTTGTTTGCGCTTTGGATTTTTTGTCCGTGGTTGAAGGGAAAATGGCTTTCATTGTTGATTGCACTTTTTCTCCAGAGACATGCAATAAAGCGATTGAATTGAAAAAAAAAAAAAAAAAAAAAAAAACAGGAGCAAAACTGTAACAGGATCACCTTGTTAATAATATTTCTCTTCACTCCTTGAGCTTGTTTGTCAATACAAAAATAGAGGTAGGTGAAATGTTATTTTGCTAAATGGATCATTTTGTTTATCTAATTTCCAAAGCTCAATGATATTACAGGGAGCGCCAGAGAGTTTTGACTTTGACAAGAGAAAAGTGAGTTTTGTAAACTTTTCTGCTGGGAATATCTGTGATAAGCCCCTACCTTTTACTCCAAGCAGGATTCAAAAAATGCTATAGACCAATTACAAATACTTTTGAGCCAGGTCTGGTTTTGCTACACTTAATGCTCCAGGGTGAGGGAATGTGAAATATGAGGCACAGTGCAATCATGAGCTTCCAACTTTTACCTTCACACTCATATGCAGAGCATACATGTAAATAAAACATTTGTAGGCACATCAGTCATTTGTTTCATTATGTTTGATGCAAGGTCCATTGCAGTTCTCAGCAGCACTTGCTTTTCAACACTGAGTCTTTGGTTATTCCTAGATACCTACTGGAGTTTTTTCTTGTATTTTTATCAAGCAAAATATGTTCTGATTTTCACTGAAATGTAAAAAAAAAAATAAACTAATTTTCTAAAGCACAAAAGTTGACTAGGGAATTAGAGTGAGACTGTATACATATGGACATCGACATACATACACTTTCAAAATGCACACAAACACACATACTCGCATACTGTACACAGGAATGTGTTAGTAGTTCAGTGATGCTGACAAAGGGTTCTGATGGATGTAGATGAAATGGTGAACCTTCTGTAAATGTTTTCTTTTGTTTCTTTTGGTTATGATATGGCCCTGTAGAATCTGATTCTCTGCATTAGTCTTTAAATAAAAAGAAAACAAATGAAAGTTGTGGTTATACCTCTGTCCTTGTGCTATGGATTACCAGACAAAGATGGGTCTGCCTGAAGTGCACTATACACTTTATACACTTTATAACAAGTGTCATAAAAAATTTGATTTTTTAAGAATGAGAATGTGAGTGATATAAGACAGCACACAGTATGTGTTGAGTGTGTTAATGTCAAGAAGATGTTCATTTGGAGCCAGATTAGACAGAGGGGTTGGATGTCAGTCAGTCAGTCAGTCCACCACTTTGGTCTAGACTGAAATATCTCAACAACTATTGGATGGATTGCCCTGAAATTTGGGACATAAACCAGATGAATCCCTCTGACTTTGATCTCAGGTCTTTTCCTCTAGCACCAACAACACATATCCAGTCAAATAATGACTAAATACTTACGCTCACTAATAAAATCCATCAGCCTCTGCTGTACTTGCTGTACGTAGTTTAGCATGCTATCATGCTAAACTAAGATGGCAAATTTGGTGCTTAATATCACCATGTTAGCATTGTCATTTTGAGCACTGCCTGCTGACGTTAGCATTCAGCACAGTACAGCTGCTAGCATGGCTGCGGTCTTGTCTGAAGTCTGCCCAGTGGATGTTGGGTTAGGGCCTAAATGTTGCACGTGTCAGAGCCCTTGCTTCTGATAAATAGGAATAACCAGCACAACTGTCCCGGTATCTAACTTTAACCCCACACCCCTAAGCCTAGCAGCATTTCCTCAATCCAACATTTTAAAGATTATTTTCTGTCCTTTATTTGACGGCAGTAGTCAAGACATCAACAGGAAATGTGGGGACAGAGAGAGAGGGATATGACATGCAGTGGCTGGGAGTGAATGTGGACATTGCATTATTATTATTATGCACCTTCACAGGTAGAATACTGGGGCACACCACTGAAGCAGACAACTTTTCAAATCAGTGCACCGAATACTAATGCATCATTTACTTTTGATCCTTTTTTATTTTCTTCAAACTCAATATATTTAGGTACTTCCCTTAATTTAAAACTTCCAGAGATTACTGTGCAGTCAAACAGAGTTGAGAGGCTTTTTTCCCCTCTGATATTCTAATAATGAATTTGGATGTTGCTTTATTATTTCTGGTTTATTAAAAAAAAAAAAAAAAAACTGCTGCTGCATTTTCACTTTTACATTTGCATCACTAATTTCTAGCCAGTACAGAGCATGCATAAAAGCAAAGGTAGACCATTTAAAAGCTTTGTTGTATTTGGATTATTATTATCAATGATAATATTAGTGGCAGTCACAGTAATAGTAGTTGATTTCAGTTACAGTAATTCGCTGATGTCTTCAAGCCACTCAATATGGCAGTCCAACCACTTCTCAACTGACGTTTGTATGTTGTTCTTCATCACCTTCCTACTCACTCTTACTCCTCCTCTCTTACTGCCTCTGCTCTCAAGCCTCCACCTCACCCCCGTCCTCTCCCACCCTGCCATGAGACTTCAGGTGCAGGGGAACGTGCGCTTCTTCCTTAAAAGCATGTGAGCTGCCAAGCCCTGAGACTGTTATGTAATAAAGCTGCTTCTCGCTGGCAGAGGAGCAGAGAGAGGAGGCTTTTTCTGTTTCCCTCTGCCTGGTTCTCCTCCTCCTCCTGCTCTCTCTGTCTGTCACTTTTTCACAGATTTGGGGGGTGGGGTGGGGTAAGGGGTGGGGGCATGTCCCACTCAGTCTTAGGCGCAAGAAAAATTGTATTCCAATTGTTTCTGCCTCAAATATATATACCCTGTTCCTCTCTTGATATGAGTCTTTTGACATTTGAATTTCACAAAAGCATTGTGGGGATGGGTATTGTCACACAACTCTCCTTTCCCTTTCAAGAATAGAGTCTTTCTCCTTGTCTCTTCATTTTCACAGAAACTCCATTCAGAGAGGCATTGGATAGCCTGCCCATGACAAATGAATGTTAATTTAATCAATTCCTACATTATAAATAAGAGCTTGCAAGTCTGTTAAAATGTAGCAATAACTGCAATAAAAAAGAAAAAAAAGAAAAAAGAAAAATGCCTACCAGTGATCACCCTTATAAACACAAAATAATCTAGCTACATGCCCAGATTGAAAAAGAAAAAAAGAACCAAACATCAGCTTCAATAATAAAGCAGTTTCCAATTTTGGCAATGTAAAAGTGACTTGGTAGGTTTTTCATGCAGACACTACTACTGTAGCCCCAGCTAGCACACATCACTTCTGCTGAATGCAGATGGAATTTAAAACACTTTCTTTTTGTCTTAGCCACATATGTGCATCTCTGGTGGCCTAATTAAAGATCTGATTGCATCCATCTCTTGCTTTCCCAGGGCTATATGTAAATCTGAGTTGGCTCTACTCCGGTCCAGTAGGTGGTGGTAACTGACCTAATGGCTATGAAAACAGCTGAAGAATGACTTGTGTATAAACAGTTTGGCTTCCTAGCTGACAGCTGTCAGTGAATTAGCAAAGTTTCATTGGCCACTGCAATCTATTGTAAATCGGAGCTGAATAAAACCATTGATTTCACATGATTTCCATGAATGACCAACCTACAAACTTTTCAGAGCCACCCTACAGGAAGTGAGTATTTGATGATCAAAGGATAGGTTTCTTGAATATTGGCAAACCATTATGTGGTCATCTTTCATTTAATTTTGTTGATTAAACAAGGAAGATTTTTGTTGCATTTAGCCTATTACAGCACCCAATATAAATGATATAACCATAAATGTGAAATTTCCCCTGCAAATCCCTGTTTCTCATGTAAGTTTACATTCTCCACACGGAGATGGCAGAGAATTCAGATCAGCAAAAGGGGAGCGAGGAGTCACGCCGTCTTTTTCGCACAGATTCCAGGTACCTTGTGCCATGTCCAATTCTCCAGGCTTTAAATTCTCAAGCTCTAGCCACATCAGGGACTCCCATCTCCTGAGATTTCTATTAGTTCTCTCCCTGCTTGCTCATTTTTCTGTCCCTTTGCTTCAGCGTGTCACTCTCTTCCATTGCCTGCTGTCTCTCTTTCCCCAATTACCCTTTGGAAGACTCTGCAGATTACTTGGCCAAGTATCAGGATCTGTGATTTGTTTTTCTCCTTCAATTGAAACGAATAAATGAATACCTAAACAGTAAGGAAAACACAATTGGAGCAAAAGATAATTACTTTACGTTCTGCACCCACTGAAAGTAAATGCTTCAGTCATAAATGTTCTGCGCCCAAGGACAGCACTGTTTTTATTTTTAACAATATTTTCCATGTGTTCATGAGCTGCAGACTGTTTATGTACAATAGAAACCCCCTCAACGTAACATTTTTTCCCCCCAGGGTGGTTATTTTATAAAAATTCAAATCAGTCTTTTATATCCTCAAGAGGACTTAAGAAGTGAATATTGCATTGGACACAAGGCGGCCATTTTCAGTGTGAATTCCATCCACTGTCAAAAGCACTACTTGAATAGAAGCTAGGATAAAAATTAAATGTCCAGTCCATAATGCTGAAATGTTAGGCAGTAATGTGAGGTGGTATTATGACACAAAGTGCCAACCTTTTTATGGTGACTCAGTGAGACAGGCTGGTATAAGGAGGAATCCTTACAGTGATGGAATGTAATAAGGTACATTAACTCAAGCACTGTACTAGTAGAAGTTTGAGGTACTTTACTTGAGTTCTTTCTATTTGCTCATTTACATACATATATAGACTATATTTTGAATACAGGCCTTTTTTACTGTTGCTACTTTTACCTAAAGCAGTAATAGTCATTTTTTCCACTTATTATCACCTTATAAAGTTGTTGTGGTAAACATGCCATCACATTCATTAGACACAGGGAAACACTAGAATTCATCTGGAGTCATGTTTCTCTTCATCCGATGAATGCAAGTCTGATATTTACTCTTCTTTTAGCTCTGTTTTGGTTTCCACCAATTGTTGGGTTCATCATTACAAGTGACTCCTCTAATTACACAAGGCCACTATATAAACATATCAATATAAACATATTGTTTAGTGAATACTTAAGCAAAGGGTCTGAATACATCTTCTTATCACTCTTCCTTTAAGTCTTTGTATTTTGTTCTTTTCTTAAATATTAGGCCATATGATACCCAAATAAAGACTTTGCCATCACTGTCTCTACTCCATGAGGCAAACCCCTGGTGGTGTTACTATTAAAAAAACTTCACTAAAGAAAGGCAACACTTCCAACAATGTGAGAAGCGGAGTTATCACATCCATCAAACACTTTTGTTTTTACTTCCTGTGCTGTGTTTTTTGTTCTTGATGCTCAACCCCAAACTGAACTCCAGAACTGTGCTTTGTTCATTTCAGCCTCATTGGACGACAGCCCAGTTTCCCTGAGGGGCTCTGTCGCACTGCATGAGATTTCCACAAATTACCGAGACACAAAGCAGCCCCATATAACGACAGTATCAACCTCAAATGTGCTTCAATGCAAATACTACAAAAAAAAAGTCCCTCTTGGGGGATGTTTCCATTTGCAGTCATAATGTTGCACAGAACACAGAAAATGACTTGCTAAACTTGGCCAGGCCAGCTCGTGGAAGCAGAGCGATGCATACTTTAGCCCACAAGCTGTTCCTCTGCAATAAGGATAATGTTAGTCATATAACACGACATTTACAGAGCCACCACAGTGACAGGTTTATCTAAATGAGCTAGTCGTTAAGTCTTGGTTGGTAGCCTTAGAGACACTGAATATCAGCTAATGATGGTGGGAAGCAGCCGAAGGCAAGACTCGTCAGTCCAGAGGAAAGACTGGGTGATGGTAGGCATAAGAATGGGACATATTCTCTAGGCCATCATGATATCATCAGCATATTGTCTTTCCTCCTGCAGCTCTCATTAGCTCACAAACTTCTCCTTTTGTCTTCTTCCTTTCTATCATTCCCATTTAAATTTACTTTTGTGGACTAGAGCGATTCTTGTACTTGCCACAGCTTTGTCTCGTCTCTCATGTTGTTTGGAAAGCTGGCTGTCAAAGGTCAACTGACACTGAACCACTGTTCCTATTCAAACACCCACCAGTTTTGACTGCAACTGATGTTTTGTACATACGTTTCCTGGAGGTGAACTCATGTCATGAGATTGAAGTAAGTGCAGCAGACCCAGCGGGCGCCAAGTAACTAAAGGAGTGAACTGGCAGACGAGGAATAGGAGCTGGTGTGTGTTAGGTGGGTGGGGTCTGGAGTGGATTCAAGGGCATGTGGGCGATAGATTGACAGAAAGGAGGTGATGATCAACAAGGATGAGCGAAGGTCCACAGACGAGAAAAAGTCAGAAGAAAGTAGAAGAGGAAAGGGAAGGAGAAAAGACAATGGGAGGCAAATGGGAAAAAAATTACGGTAGAAAGTGAAGTGGAAAAGAAGTTGTACTTGGGAATATAGTAATATGAGAGGAGAGAAAAAAAAATCACCCAGGAGGAAAAAAAGATGACACTGAAAATATAGATGAAGCAGAGGGACTGAAAACCCCAGAATGATCAGGGTTGGAACAGAGAGCAGGGACGTAATACAGTAAAACCCTTGTATAGTATCAAGTATGATAAAAGTCTAAGGCATCTAAAATAAAACACTCAAAGAAACTAGAAAATATACTGTAATTATTTTTGATGTTTGATCATATTCTGAGCTCATCTCTAATCAAGCTTTACGTGTTGACTCTTCTCTTTCCTTTCATCTCACCTTCCCCATAGACTTCCCAAATGTTTTCCCTCAGCCTCTTGCTTTTCTATTTCCTTAGATGTTCAAATTGCCTCTAACTTACTTCCAAATCAGGAACTACATCCTCCCCCTCCACCACCTCTAAGCCTACGATGGTTTAACAAACCAGCCCTTTGTCATGCAAAATTGCACTTTCCCTTTTTCGTAGGATACAGATTCAATTTGTTTGTGGGGTTGCCTTATATAATGTGATTCACGTAACATAATTAAAAGTTGCTGTTTTACCGTCACATTGGATTACATTTGTGTGCTTTCACTTGCCAGCCAAGCATCCTGAATCAAGAGGTCTTAAGCTTGTTGCAATCCATAGTTATATTTAATACCAGACAACAGAGGGTGTTTGTTTTGGCTTACATCACCAAATGCATCTATTCCATTAAATTGCAGTAGGGGCTTTCCTTGTAGAATTTAACTACTTTTCTGACTGCTTACAGAACACCACTTCAACCCTGATTAATAAGAGCCACAGACATATAGAAGCATATGGAACACACTTGTTATTTTTGTCAGTGCTAAAATACAATTATTGTTGCCTTTGTAAAATAATGGAACTTGGATAATTACTTAGTAACTGTAGTTATATGGAAATTTTCAGTTGCACCAACTAAATGCAGTACACTCATTAGATTTGTGTAAAAACTTCTATTTAGCGGTCTGATTTCTCTCTCTCACTCTCTTTTTGGCGCTGTGGAGGGGCTTGTGGATTCAGTGACCATATCACGGCATACAATCCCACTCTTTACTTAGTAGCCACAACTGGATTTATACGGAACAAATTAAACCTGTTTGCAGTTTTGAATTCTTTATTCAAACAATGGCCCTAGCTTTAGTTTTGCTGCAGTAAGCTAGTTATTTCACAGTCAGTAAACACTGCCCCTAATTCTTGAAAGGTCAAAGCATAAATACTTGGATCAATGTGGACAATATGTTTGCTTGGTTCAGCGGAGCTATTGGAACCATTTTTGTTTGAAATTACTTTCTTTTGAGGTATTATCAGAATGTGTACTGTCAGCTGTCTTGTATTAATGTAAGCTCCAGCAGGCATGTATAGTATTGACCCGATGCGGCTACAGCGCTGCACCTGTCACTGCCAGAGGGCCTGCTGAGCACCGAGCACACACACATTTGCCCACGGGTAGATATAAAGCTGATGAATGTAATAGATTTACAACCTCATCTTGGCCGGTTACATTGGATGATTTTGTATCTATGTTGAATGTTTATTGTGTGTGAGTGCAGGTGTTCACATACTATGCTCATATGTGCTTCACGTCCTTTTATGTGTGTGAGAATGTGGATGTGTGTGTCCTGCCTAGAGCTAAGTTCTTCTTCTTTTCACTCCTATCAATCACAGTGTAAACCCACATTTACCACGGTGCCAGAGCAAGCACAACCTGGTTATGGTTCTTCATTGTCTTGTGCCCCATTCAACTAGTACGCTGTTTCACCTTTTAGGAGTTCTGGGGGATCACTTGCGTTCATCCTTCTCTTGTAACATTCTTCTCTCCCTCTGCCTTTTCCTTTCCGTGTGTTCCCCATTCCTCCCAGTTTTCCTCTCTCTCAGGGCCTTCGGATATTTCTTTGTCAAAACCAATAGCTGGCATGCATATCTCCTAACAAGCTCTGTGGTTCAAAACTATGAAGCTCACTTCTGCTCCAACCACATTGCCATTCCTCATTCTTGTGCCATGGCGTTACTTGCCCCAGAAACCATCTATTCTGGGAGGGGAAAATAGCCACTCAAAGGCACAGGATTGTATCGAATTCAATCACAAGAGCATAACGTTTTTCCTATCACATTTCTTTCTGCAGATAATTTCCATGGACTTTCTGAAAGAGGTTGCCCTATTTCCACTGGGGATTACCTGCAAAACTGACTTCTAAAAAGTATGACTGATGCCATTAACCTTAATAGATGTATTGGCTTGTACAGGTACAAAATATAATTTCCTCTTGAGGTAAGTGCTTTTCCAGTCTCAAGAGCACTTAAATCAATAGGAGCTTTGGGATAACCTGATTTGAGCCAAGGGCTTCAGTGTGAAGATTAATTGGATGTTATGGTTAAAGATACATCGTAGCACACCAATGCAGTTATGAGGAGAATCATATCAGAAAACAAGATTTGAAGGGCATGCTTTTCCTCACTTCTCCCACTCCTCTGTTGCTATTTTTCCCATAATGTCACCTATGTCAAAGCCCTTTTCATAACCCTGGACCTGGCTGAGCCTTTTTATCTTTAGATGTATATTTGGCTCTCAATCTGCGAGTCTATGTATGGTAGAGCAGCACATGTTACAGTCGCTGTACATAAATCAAATCTCAAATGGACTGTGTACACTGAATCGACACATATCTCACATCACCTCCCAAAGTTCGCCCAATGCGGCTAAGGCATCCATCAGTAGTTAGTGGTTAAATGCAAATGACTAGGGAGAACCAAATGGATCCTAGTCAGACTGAAGCAAATCACAAAACATATGGCGCTCCTTCCAGCATGTACCAACACGCCAAAATAGCAGTTGTTACGGCGTGGTCAAAAGATACCCGCGCTACGTAAAAACACAGCTTGCTCCCAAGGACCACAGCAAAGGTGAATATGAACATAATCAGAGCTATAGGATCAGACTGGACATGAAGTCACAAAAACATGACTCAACTGACACCTGACGCAGATCTTGTTTTGAACAGAACCTTGTTTACTTATGAAAAACAACCCCATGTTCTGTAGAAAGAGGCCTGGTTGTATTGACAAAGTGTCTTGGCTATCTGTTTTGCGGATATGGTTAGGTTTATTAGAAATACATTTGGCGCTTATCAGCCTGAGGAATTATGACAGTGGTTTGTATGATGGTGTTGTTCAAAATAAAACCAGTGAGGGTGAAAGCGAGTTGAAGGACTGAACATTGCCAAGGTACAGACCATTTCAGCAAATCCGCAGATCAGGTGGAATGTCATCTTGTGAGCGAGGGGCTACATTTCTTTAAAATGTCATGAACTGTTAGCATTCAGCTATCAGCACAAAGAACTTCACAACAGTTGCTGTTCTAAATAAATATTATGTGATCATTCATGTTAATTGTAATTTATGTATTTTATTTTGTCCATTGGTAATAATGCACAGACTCTGATGGCAATTTGTCAAGACAATTATGACCCAGATCTTACAATGTGGGCGCCAGCATGGTGTGTTGGTTCCATTGCATTGACTGTGATTGCTGTGCAGCGAGAGCTGTGTAGTTTTGCTCCTGCACTATAACAGAAAGAAAATGGTGTTACCATTGTGAGCCTAATGTACTGTGTTGTGCTTTATAATGTATTTGAGGAGGTGCTTGATGTAGTGGCCCTCCTTATATGGTATTATAACAAGCATTTAATTTCAATATACCTCATTATTACCATCATCACCATCATCATATCATATTATTACTGAATTTTAAATCTATTTTATTAAGCTCCCCTTAAGCTCCCTCAGCCTGATCTGCCACCACAGAATGGTCTCAACTATATGAAAACACGACTGTCACAGCTTTGACAGGACAATGTTTAAATAGCATGCCATTTATGTAATAGATCAACATTCAAACTCTTGTGACTTTACTTGCTTTTAAGGACTTGAGACTTGCCTGAAACTACTCACAAACAGCTGTACTATAAATAGTGATAGTGAATGTAATAATAATAATAAATGTAATAATGTGTAATATTCAGTTCTGTAGCTGCATTGGACATGACACCAGGCTCAAAAAGTGCACCAGACTTTGGTCCTTTTAGCGTTGCCATGTCATTAGCTCCATGTGATTTCTCTCTCACTCTCTCTCTCTCTCTCTCTCTCTCTCTCTCTCTCCTGGAAGCCTTCACTGTTTGAAGTTGTTTCAGAGACTCAATTCAAGATTAAGTAGGCCATAGAGGGAAAAGAGACTGAGAGACATGCTCTTCCTTTTTAGCAAATACAGATGTAGTACTACTGTTTTTGGCAACAATTTCATATTACATGAGAATTGCACCAGAGGCTCTCTCCTCTCTCTCTCTTTCTTAAAATCCTGCTGATTCCTTCTCAAACAAGGAAAAGCTGATTTTAAATTACTGTGTTCTTTCTCTGTCACATTTTGGACAGAGGAGAAACAGGACAGCACACATACCAAACTCTGCGCTTTGCACGTGCATCATACATACTGCATATGGACCCATATACTGTACCTCATACACACACATACGGACACTCTGAGAACAAACAAACCCATTATCTATCATAAGTTGATCTTGTATGTAACTGTGCTGTTGGTTACCATGAAAACTGTCCTTCAAAATCATTAGGGAACACTTATTTGTGTGTGTGTGTGTGTGTGTGTGTGTAACCCCTCCACTGCTAATGCTGATGTAATTTATTGTTGGCATTTGTTCCACCCTCAGGCATTGTTTCCCTCGCCATCCACCTGTTGTTTCATTGTGTCATGGCAACATTCTGACCCGCCCACCATGTAAACAACAACAGAGAGGGGGATTAGAGACAGACAGACAGACAGACAGACAGACAGATACATAGATAGATAGATAGATAGATAGATAGATAGATAGATAGATAGATAGATAGTAAGGTTCTTTAAATCAATAGAACCATCATTTTGGGAAAGTGACGGGGTGCAGAGAAAAAGCCTTGGACAAAAAGTAGAGACATTCAAGTAAAAAAAAAAAAGTAATCTTAGGAGGCCAAGAGAGTGAGGGAGTGAGAGAATGTGATACGGAGAGTTAGAGAGCGAGCGCCTCCATTATTCATCTGCTCATTTCACTGCAGTAGATCCAGCAGGGGGAGGTGTTGCAATATTTGGTTGGTTTCTGGCTGTCTGTCTGCAAAACTACTACTAACTACACAATCACATTCAGAGTTACATATAAATACATGCAACTTTTTTCTCCACATTTGAGAGGTATTCACTAAACAGAGATACATAAAACTGTACAGGGTCCTTAACAAGGTCCTTTGATATCGACGATAGACAGTGCGCGTCTTTTTGTCCGTTTCTCTCTTTACCTACCCACAGTATATATGTCTCATTCTCCCTCTCTCTTCCTCCCCCTATTTTTGTGATCGAGTCCGCCTCACTTAGCTGGAGGAAAGGTACATGTGGAGTGGGGCGGTGAAAGAGCTGTTCAAAACCATGAAATGTCTCCCCTCACTTGGGAGGTTCTGACATTTTGTCTGTCTTGAAGGCAGGGAGAGTGGAGAGAGACAGGGAGAGGGGATAGTGGGATGAACCCAGACTGAGAGCTGTATCTCTGTCACACACAATGTGATTGTTGCATTCAGTGATGACATTACCACATAACAAAACAATAATAAGTTTGCATTCTCTTGCTGTCACTCTGAGTCTACATTTTGTATCATTGGCCTCACATGTGTCTACAAGTGCAACAGAGTTTTTATAGGCTGTATCGGGAAAGGTCCAGAGTACAGCTCCACATACTAGTCTACTGCTCCATAGCTCTTAGCCAGTTTAATATTTATAATTTGACTTTCAATTTGGCAATGCAATATTTCACAACACTAAGCGGTCTGGTTTATATACAACTACCCTGGCATTGTGGGGCGCGGCATTTTGTCAGGAACTGTGAGATCACTCTAGGCAGTGCATGCAGGACTTAATGTCAACAGGTTGTGAAAGAAAACTCTAATGGGATCAGGGCTGGATTATCTCTAGTGGGCCCTGGGGAATAAGAATAAAGTGTAACTCTTAGCCCCAACCATTTTCCCCACCATCTCTACCTTGTGCATGTATTAGTTAGAAAGTTTTATTTTAAGACTCAATTAAGCAGAACTTTATTTCAAATTTGCACCATGTAAGCACAATATAAACTGTAATAAGGAAGGAATAAGGAAGGCCTCCGGATTACTTACAGATGTCACCTTTACACACCTTCACACACAAACTAACAGACATACTGTATGTTGAACCTTGAGCCTTCGACCCTCTCTTGAGGGTCTAGGGCCCCTGAGACAGTTCTGGTTTTTTTTTATTAGGCTGCCGTCCAGCCTTAATTAAACACAGGTGAACACATCGCTAGAGGAAGAGTACCTGCAACTGTGTTTTAAACAACAAGAAGCAGGTGCAGTGGAGTCTTCTGCCATTTACTGGATATTTGGCTATAAAGTAATTGCTGTTAGAGATCAATTGTTGGAGTGAACAAATGATAAACAGTGATATATTTAATACTGGTTGCGAAGTTAAAGTTTCTGTTTTTTCAAACCTTGACTTTTGCTTTGTATCATGAATTTGACAAATAACACACACACACAAAACAAAAAACAAAAACATCTTGTCAAGGGCATTCTATCACATATCTTATTCTGTTTTTTGTTTTTCCTGTTTCCTTGATATCAATCACAACAAACAAGAGGTTGTTTTCACAGGTTGCGAATTTTGAGTGGAAGTCTAGCAGTCTCATTTTTTACTATATTATTTAACATTGCCCCAGACACATGCGTAGACGACGATGTGCCTTTGGCTGCCTACTATTACTCATTCTGAGATGGGCCATTTCGTGATCCTGATTTTTAGCACTAAATAAATCATAACGATTCCAAAACTAATAGGATAGATCCTTCTCTCTTATTTCTGCACAGCCTCAGCCACTGCCACCCCTTTCTGTTTCAAATTATGTCTGGCAAAATCATAAAATGTTTCATAAGTTGGTGTTTTGTTCTGAGAGGAAATGCTGCAAAGCTTTCCAGCGAGCTGAAATTCGTTGGGTACACAAAACAAACTGTGTTTCCATGAATATGCTGAGCAACCAAATGTCTGAACGAATGCGCGTGCATCAACCATAATCAGATTTTATCAATTCAAAGTGCCAATTATCCTCTGTTAAGTGACAGACTTAACTGTATGGTTCATAAAGGCCACTGAACATACTTTTACCTTGTTATTGTTCTCATACCTCTTCCTTTTTAACCTTGGAAGTCGTAGAACTTAGTATTTATTTGTTGAGACCACAGATGCAAAACAGCTTCCTGATATTAGGTGTAGAGCTGAGGGATTACTGTTGGGTAATGAGCTATTTCTTCAAAACTGCTAAAGATCTATATCATGTTTTTGCTCAATTGTTTTCAAATATTTAACAGAAACTAGGTTTGATATGAGCCTTAATCTTTATCTAAACAGTCACAACACAAAATCTAAAATGCCTGTCTTGCCCTTCCTGCCTGTTTCCTCCATTGTTTTGATGCATCGTTTGAACAAGGAGGACATTTAAAGACCAAGGTGTGTTCAAGTTGCAAAATAACAAATTGCTCCAAAAGGTGACTCTTAACATTCCTTAGTTGAAAAAAAATCACAAAATCATGAAATCACACACTGGTGTCTAAAAAAAAATACTGAAAACCCTCCTGGTTTAAAGCAAAAGGATAACTTTCTTTCTACAGGTTCCATGAAATCATCGTTTGCTGCAATCCCATTTATAAAACTGATATAATAAAATTATTAAATATTTTACTACTCTATACAATTACTGCCTCAAGATTTTTAATTGCATATATTTCTCCTATAAGTACACCCACCTTTATAGCTGGCACTTGTGTGCTCTAGTATGGATTAAACCTCTATTATTCAATCTATTTAACTAAACAGCTAGAACAGCTATTTGTTCTATAGATTACCACTTTATTTACACACAAACATTTCACTCTCTGGGCTGATACTTTATAGACATGCTGCGATTTAAAAGTGCATACGAACTTTTGAACCTCTGCATACTTCCTCACAATTAGTCGGCCACGACAACAACAAAACAGAAAGGCATTAACTCTTCACTGATAACAAGACTTACTCGAACCTCTGTATTCCTTGGCTGCATTTTGTAAATGTTCTGCAAGCCATGTTCAGTCCACAGCCAGCAAAGCAATTTCTACATATACAAGGGAAAAAAAACATCTACTTGAAAGTAAACATAGTAAACAAACTGAAAGTCAAAGTGAAAAAAAATAAATTAATAAAAACTTTGTATGTTGTTCTGAGGGTAGTGTACATTATGCACTGAATCTCAAGTAAGGATCCACACTAGGTTAGCATGTGATTGACAGAACATCAGATATATCACTGGCAGTGCATAGTGAGACCACCCTTATCTCATATACCCTTTCTCTCTGCCTCTCTAGTGACGCTTCCACGCTGTCTTGCAGCCATCCAAGCGAGTTTCACATTCAACCAAACTGGCACCATGAGACCAGACGGCAGAGACGGGGGCAGCAAAACAGGGGGTGGAGTGTGAGGAGCTGGAGAAAGAAAGCGAAGAAGAGATATAGGGTGACAAAGGATAGAGGAATGTGGGGAAGCGAAAAAGTGGGGAGAGAGAGAGAGAGAGTGGAAAATCAATAGAGTTTTACAGATGCTCTCCAGAAAAAGCATTAAGTTATCGCTAAATCCATTAGACCTCACAGGATGCAGCCGCTTTGATGCTCTAAATCAAATCACGCATCCAGGTAATTGTTCTCACATTAGAAAAACTGCATCCTACTTCCACTCCCCTGAATGCTCACTCACCCTGCACCATCTCCTCCACCGTCTGAGATGGGGGATGGTTAAGGTGACAGGCCCAGGATGAAGGATGAATCAGATGATGATAGTTATAATCTTGCACTAAACACTGTGAGGTTGAGGGTGTCACCAAGATTGTGCTGATGATGTGTAATGAAGCATAATGAAGCAGAAACGACAACGAGGATGAAAACAGGGGCAGAAATGACAATGACGTTATTCCACCTCTTTACAAAAGCAGGATTTACAGATTACGTCTGTGATTTTTCAGCTGTGCAGTTTCTCAGTTACATATGGTCAGACATGGAGGCTCCCCAATACAATTCCTTATTCTGCTGAGTAGCACCACCTGCGACTGTGAAGGATAAGTACTGTCCTCAAAGTCAGCGTGATGTTTGTTTTGGAAGAAGTTTGAAAATGAAACCAGAGACAAATTTCTAAATTTAAAATGACCAAAAGACCTATTTTAATGTTCTAATTTTAATGTTGTTGTCTTATTTTTATTGTTTTAAGATCCACTTATTATTTTTAATGGAGTTTTTCAACTGTATCTCAACTGATGCGTTCTCTCATTTGTCATTGCATGACTTAAATATATGGTGTTGGTCACATTGTAACAGTTGATGTAAAAGTGCATCTTCTGAGGGACAAAATTCCAGCTCAATAAAAAGTTTGTTAATACAGCCTAATGCATTATTGTGAAAGTCATACACTGTATAAGACATTAGCTCACAAATCAGAATTTATAACACACAGCAGGCAGACCACATTAGTCCTCATTCGTTCTGCTGCAAGTAAGAAAAATGACTGTGCCACAGCAAATGAATTACTCAAACCTTCAATGTGTGGAGCCCAAATTGACCTTTACATGACGCCTATCAAAGGGAAGCACTGCATAATTGAAAATCTTTAAAATATAAACGGACACTGAATCTCATCCACTTTCAGTGTAAGAACATCAACAGGAGTGAACCCATGTAGTTCTTTGGCTTCACCCTGAAATTCTAATCTCAATATCAATTACTACACTGCCACACACACACGCACACACTTTGCCAAATATTTTAAAGGAATCTCTCTTTACTCTTCTACAGTCCTACTTTCAGTTTCTACAGTTTCTTCTCAGAGGATGAACATTTTTACAGAACTAAGCCCCTACAGTCAGTTGTAACAACATAAACAAAATCACAATCTATAATCTTGAATACTATGACGTTGTTTGCAGCCTTCAAAAGCATCCATGAATGGAATGAGAGGTTAAGTCAAAGTTTACACTATGTCTCTATGACCTTGGCTCACTCAGTCTCCCTTTTTAAATGTGAAAAACTCTCTGGAAGTGACACCACCTGGAGCTGTTCCTTTTGCCATGGATAGGCCAACTTTGTGAATAGTGTGACAGTGCTCAGGGCTATTTTCTAGGGATATGGACACATTTTTGGTTCAGAGCTCGTAGCACTTTTTTTATGAAATTAAACCCATTTGGTGTAAAAGACCTAAGAGTTCTTCTACAGAGTCACGCTGCAGGGTCAGTCCCCCATTCTTTGACAGCTGCAAAAATGGGACACTGATCACACAGTCATGCTTATCTGGATTTTAGCTTTGGGGTTCACTTGCTCATGTTCATAAATATTAATTGAACTGACCAAGATTAGTGGAGTGTTGAATTTTCTTTCATGTTTAAATATTATGCTTGGTCTCCATTGAAATTAACATTATATGACTTGATAGTGCAATTAATATGAAAACATGTTTCATGAATTGTACAATTTCGCACTGCAAGCAGTACAGAATAAGAGCGCGAACTGTGTATCTGCACCTCTATTTAATATAATTTTGTGGATGCTTTCATCCATAATATTTGACATTGCTGGATGAATACATGTGGTTTAAGAAAAAAAAATGAAATACTGATTGAGGAAACAATTTGAGTGGAATTTTACATAAGATTGTTTCAGTTTATTGTGCTGGAGTGCTCACAATAGTTGTTTTGCTTGAATATTTGAAAAATTAGTCTAAATCAAACTTTACGATTACAAGTGAGAGCAAAATATAACCGAATTACTATGACAGTTTGGAGGCTGTGTGAATGCAGCTATCACCTAAAGCCTGTAAAAATAAAACTTAACCAGGGGTATTACAGTGAACTCGAGTGTACTCCCAAAGCTGAGTCCTACATCACCAAATGCTCCGCTTTAGGCCAGAGGCACTTTGTTTTCTCCCTAAATTAGACACAAAGCATGTTTCAGTTCCCCAGGTGAGTGCAAATGGCCTTGAGTTAGGCAACAGGCATGAAGACACTCCCACAGATCCAGAATACATTTGATTGCCTTATGAACAAAGCACACTTGGTAAATCCTGTGGTGTGTCAGAGTAGTCATAGTATGAACACTGTAGCTGTTCTTGATGTGATCTTGTTGTCAGGGGGATCTATCAACAACGACTCTTGTTTATTTGCACTTCCTGTGTATTTTCACCTCCCCCTATCCTACTAGCTTGTCTCTAACTTCATATTTCTCTTATTATCTTTCCCTTTTTTTCAGGCCTGGCAACGGCGGCTGGCAGATTCTCTATTCTTCATCTCTCAAAAATCACAGTCGTGTCCTTGGTGTGTCTCCAGACATCACCCCAGGAATGCACTTTACCTCTGTTGACTCTCCTGGTGGTATGTCTGTGTGAGGAGTCCAAGGATCTGAATGTGTGGAGACATCCAACACAAGGTTATACATTATATTTTCTGTCCTGAGTTCACACAGCAAGCTGGGCTAGTATATTGGGGCTCCCACCAGGACCTTTGTGGGCTGCTGAGCAGAGGAGCAGAAAGGGTTTCCAGACTCCCTGCTGCTCAGTGGAGAGGGATAAAAGCCAAAGAGGCAGGCAGAAAACCTGCACTTACTAGGTTTATAGCTGAATCCCAAGCTAGGCTATGGATAAGGCTACAGAGGCACTAGTAGGTTGGGTAAATACTAATTGTTAAAATAGTTTTATATCAACAATGAGTCAAATATGTATGTGTAAGGTGTTGCCCAACAGTGAATTAAGACTCAAACCTGAGGGCCTCTCAGGTATAAAGAGCATTTTAGTCTTAGTCTTTTTTGTCTTTCAGCAAATTAAATCAGTTTTAGGCTTAATCTTTACAATTCTGGTTCACTTGTTGCATTCTAAACAACTTTGTTTTCAGCCACAGCAGACAAATGTTTACAAAAAAGTTGGCTAGTGAACAGTAAGTTCACTCAAGAGTTGGTGGAGACCAAAACAGAGCTGAAAGGAGAGTGAATGTTAGCTTTGCTATTACGAGTTCAAGTAAATGCTAATGTTACAACATGACTGCTGAATGAGTGAAGAGGGAATTGTTTGCTAACCATCACAAATGTGCAAAATGATAGAGTGTCAATGTTATGTTCACACCTTGTTTATCTTAAAAGCTATATTTCCAGAACTTTAAATTTGTTAATATCCTTGAACTATGGATATGTAATCCCTAGCTGTTGGTATCCTCTTAGTCAGCAACAAAACGGGAGGCCCCCTCCACCATGAACACAACAAGGCCAACTAAATTATCAGTTGCTGTTGTGAGCAGCCAATGCGCCTGGTGCACACAATGGGACAGAGTGCTATGGCCTTGGGCTGAACAAGATGTTAAGTAAACATCCTGTTGGAGACACACAAAAGAGTGATGAGCTTTGGATAAAGCCTTCTCCTATGCAATGAATTTAAATCAAAGGCATTAAAAACCACTGAGGTGTGTGGAGA
This sequence comes from Lates japonicus, assembly GCA_033238685.1. Classification (NCBI taxonomy): domain Eukaryota; kingdom Metazoa; phylum Chordata; class Actinopteri; family Centropomidae; genus Lates; species Lates japonicus. The sequence goes on along the minus strand of BRZM01000002.1, from coordinate 9,502,046 downwards.
TGTACTGCACTGATTAGCTGACGTAGGCTGCATATTCATAAAAATAAAACTGTCGTGCTGAATCAGAGTAACTTTTTCTTCTCTTGTCCTTTTGAATGTCATCATAAAGTGAAAGTGATATATCGTTCTACCCTGTGAAAATAATATTTCCTTCGCCCATCTATGGGAAATACTTTCTTTAATCCTCACTCAGGGAATACTGAATGACTAGCAGTACTTCATAGTTCATGTTACAGTCATTCCTACTGGTTGAAATTTTATTTTGATATGAAGGTCATCTTATTGTCCACATTAGCAGTACACATTGTTCCCACAGTTATAGCCCAAGTTGGGATATTCTATAATAGCACCATGTTGTAAATAATAACTAAAGATAGTGATGCTCTGCTGTCCCATCTGTAGCCATGTGAGTCACAGCCTTTGGCCACCATTAGGAATTTTTTTGAATATTATCAAAATGAGACATAAAAAATATTGCCTTAAGAACCAATTCCCTGACTGTTTTCTTAATGACTTAGGTGACATGCTGTGCATGTGAAGATGTTGAATATATAGCAGTGTGGACAGAGTAAATGGAGCTAGATGGCTCATCCTCTGGTATGGTGCTTTGGATGCTATTAAAACACAGGGACAAGAGTTTATAGCTGACAGTCGTGAATGGTGAAGTGTTCCCTCGAGACTGTCCATTTAGTGATAAGTGTTAGCGGCCTACCCCATTTCTAACACACACATCAGACTACATTAGACCTTCTATGATCAAAGTAAAAATGGGTGTTTATAGCTATTTACACACACCCCCAACTCCACCCCAAACCACCAAACAAAATGGACTGAGAAGATGGAAACCGAGAGGCCACCTTGAAGATGAAAATACCAGCAACACTGGCTGTGGAGTGTTATGGACAACAACTTTATTTTGGAAACACCAGGGTGTGATGAAGTCCACAGGCAGAAATGCATTTGTTTTTGTTTTCCACTATAAAGTTGCTCTCTACAGCATTAAAAGCGTTGCTGGAATTTCCAGGGCATTAGCATTCTGCCCAGGGAACAGTTAATCTTGATGGCAACTGTTGTGTAATGATAGGGAGATTTACTTTTGATAGAAAAATGCATCATACTGTGAGTACATCCAAAAGCAGATGAATATTTTGGCATCCCGTGCATTACAACCAGTGTGTGTGTGTGTGTGTGTGTGTGTGTGTGTGTTAAAGCATTTTTATGTTGCAGCTTTCTCACACTTCATTTTAGTTTTCCTTTCAAAGAGGCTTTAGAAAAAACAGACAAATTCCTATGGGTTTCAATGCAGAAACACTCTAAAACACTCCACACATTCCAGTATCCCTCTGTTTTAACTTCCTTGGCAGCATTCTGCCTGCAACTTGCACCACTCTCCCATTTTGGCATTTTTCCCTCATATGTAATCTGTAGTATCTGCCTCAGTGACTTTGGGCTCAATTGTGGTTTGTGTTTGATAAAGCCATGACCCTGAAGAGAACATAAAAGCCTCCAAAATAATACCAGAGCTGAAAGCAGAAACTCCCTGTGATCTACCTTTGGGAGTGGAGATTATACCTGCTTAACGTCAAGCAGACCAAATACCACAAAAAGAGGCTATGAAATCAGCCAGCTAAATTTCCCCCCTAATCACAGTGGAGGGGTTAGATGCTGGCAGAGACCTTGCAAGCCACAGTTCAGGAGCATATGCAAGCCTCACAGAAAGCAGATGACTGAGCCTGACTGTTACAGGCTTAAAGCAAACTGAATTTCTAAATAATCCTTATGGTTTGTTCAATCCATGTACAATGGGTGATTTATTGGATCAGAACAATTTAGATAGAGCCAGACAAGCTGAACTCTCTCTCAACTCAGTAAAACAAGTTCAAAAACTTAAATTGAACAAAAGTTAATATTTAGATTTTTTCACTCAGCTGATGAACCAAGATGATGATTTCTCTTTAGTCACATGTGATTTCAAGGTCACTGGTAAAATTCCAATGGAGTAGCCTATGCTGGAAAAGAAGTAAGAATGAGGCACTATCTTATAGCTCCAGTTTTGGTACTGTCACTGCTTGATATTAAGTGTCTGACATAGACAGGTTCATATTGTGAGTCATTAAATCATATAGAACCCATACATCCTGCCTAATTGCCATTGCTCTTGGCCTTAAAAGTCTATTATTCATCACATCTGCTCACTCACCCAGTAATTTTCCTTAAAGACCAGTATTTCAAGTGTGATCCGCCCACAATCTAAACACAATCCACATAGCTTGCTAGGTTAAATGCAAACAGTGTGAGGCTAAGAGCCCATTTAGGCGTGCCGTCGTGCCTGAGAGGTGATTGATTTGGTGGTTTGTGCCCCCTTCAGGTTGACAGATCTGAATGCCCGCAAATCTCAAACAGCTCACACACTCCACCGCTGCCTGTCCACAGTGAGGGGGTTGCTGGCATCTCATATCAAGCCCATTCTAGTGGTATTATCCTCCATGGTGTTATTCAGCTGCAAACCTCCAGCTCTCAAGCTGTAATGTGAGAGTATCAAAAACAAATCACATTAAAGATGTAAACAAAAGTGTGACATTGCTTTCTAGGGCTTGTTTGTGACTACACCATCGCAGGTTTGGATAGAAACATCCAGCAAGGACCACAGTATGAAAGACATGCTCCTGAGTGGTATACACCAAAATGCAGCAAGATTCTTCTAAGTAAATAACAATACAAAACTTTGCGTTTTCGCTGCCGCTGCCACATAACAATGTCCACTAGTTTGTTCCTTAATAATCAGACTGTGTTTCTTGTTAACATGATGTATAAATTATGACAGAAACCATTATCAGCATGAAGGTAAAAGCAAACTGCAGCAAATCAAGAGACGCAGAGATGCTGCTCTTAATGGGGGCCTCATTAAATCAGCAGAGAGCACCAAATGACACAGCATGACATGACGTTAGATAAAGGAACAATCTCTCAATGGGGTGTAATAAGGAGGAATTTTAAAGAAAATTGCGCAACATAACAGGCCAGGAAAGTAAAAAGCTAGAGGCAGTTGGACAGAGGACAAATTGGAGACAAGGTGGATTCCAGTCTGGTGGCATTTCAGATGTGGTTTAAAAATTTTAATAATGCCGTACCTAAGAGATTGCTTTATCATGTTCATGTTAGAAAGCTCTCTGTAAGGAGGGATGTATTTGAACACTAAGTTTATTAAAGTGACATCCTGGCCTTATACCAGGTCTGTCTTTTTAAGTTTCATTGCACTTTAATTTTCTTTTCTTTTTTTTTTAACACTCGCTAAATCACAGCTCCATCTTCTTACGAGCAAGTTTCATATTTTGTTGTGTGTGTTCTTCTTCTACTGTTTTTGGATTTCTGCTTCTGATGTTACATCACTTTGGTCTGAATGCCAGACTTGTTTCTCATATCCAATAGTGCTTACAGTAGATCATTCTGCTCCCACAGCTTGATGCTAACCGAGTGGGGCTGTGACAGCATATGTGTGGGCTGTAAAACTGGAATGATAGTGGAACTGGGCATCTGTGTGTTCAATGATGCCATTATAGAAGACTATACCTCCCCCAGTTCTTATCTAAAGATGACACAACACATCGTTGCAGCCAGACTCACACATGCCACTCTGTCTGCAGAGAGAATGGATGCCATGGGAGATGAAATCATTATTGAAATTTGTTATGAAGACATGTCACCAAACTAAGCCAGTGCTGTCACTGCCCACAATCTACCCAGTCTGTTTGATTATAGAAATGAAAACCCTGAATGCTTTGTAACAGATTGCTTTTATTTGTACTATGCTGTATTGTAAAATAGTTACATTTTATACATTTTTCCAGGGCACTACAGTTAGATACTCTGTATAATGCTAATTCACGTGTAAGCCAGGGGGCCTAGAAGAATTTTAACTTCATGTTAGTGAAGTTAACTATCAGCATGTATTTTCAAAACGCACAAACAAGGAGGTTTCTGGAGGTAGGTCATTGCATGAGAGCCCAGGTGCGTCCATGATATGTGGATGTGCCAATTTGGCTCAAATTTCTGCTGTGACTATTGAACCAAGTGAATATAACCTGACATCTCTCCTTCTCGCTCTCTCGCTCTGTCTCTGTTAGTGTGTGTGTGTGTGTCTGTGTGACACAAAGAGAGTACGAAAAAGAGAAACAGAGGGAAATTCTGCCAGTGCTATTAACTGACTGCCTTATTTCATCAGAATAAATGTTCAATATGAGGCATGCAGATTAAAAATAAACATCTCGTCACGTGTCATGATAGCAAACAACAGAACAACAGTCCGCCCCTCTGTCCCCGCACCCTTTTCATTCACGTATCTAATTGTCAACCAACTGTGAATGTCTCTCACTAACAAACTGCATCCACCTGGGTTAATTAACTGTTACAATTTAGTGGTCACTGGGTGCACAAGCTTTTATCTAAATTACATTGTCCATCAGCTAAATCAATGCCTCCTACAACTAACCACTGCTCTGATGCATACGTTCGGGTCATGACCTGCATGGCCAGACTCTCTGACAGCTGCAATGCAGGGCAGAGAGAGATATCTGACCCTGGGGACCGAATGATGTGGGTTGTGTATGCATGTGTGTGTCTGCATGCATGTGTTGAGACCAGTTTCATTTACAGTATATGTGTATATTGAGCAAGGCCTTAATTTTCATTTACAAAGCTGTAGATATTCAGAATATTTACACACTGATATTACATTGAAAAATTACATGTGAGGACAATCTGGATAACTCTTCTTTGCTATTAACTCAGCTCATAATAGCAGTGTTTTAACTGCAACAAAGAAAAAGCAAAGCAAATATTGTGTATATTGTTTTGCAAATACAATAGAGCAAATATGCTCTATTTATTAACAATAAATAGAGCATCAAAACATGATCTAAATGACAGTCATTTAGATCATGTTTGGCTTGTGAAAGGTTTGAAGTACAGTAAGGACAGGGAATGTCATTGTAAAGAGAATCCATTAAATATTATAGGAGACTTCCTTGCCATACTTTATTCAGGGGAGGTGGTTTGATGGTTTACTCTATGAGAAGTGCTGCACAGCTGATGAAGCATCTGTCAATTTCCTCAAGATGATTAACCTGCGTAGAGCCTCACTTGCCACAAATAAACACATGATGGTGTTTTCAAATCAGACACACCTCATCTTCCATGCATGTCACACTTACGTGGCACCAGCTGCAATCAACTTTGATTGCCACAGTCAGATTTTAATAACTAGCGTTTCAAAACTGGAACCACACAATGGATGGTTATCATTCAGAGTGAATGAGTTCATAACGCCACAAACATATGGAGAAAAAAAAAACAGTGCAAGTGTTTACCATGGCTGTAGCCCTCGTGGGACTTTAAAAGTGATAGTGCAGCATGTTCACTGCCTGTATGCCTGTGGAATAAATGTTCAGAGGTGAATTTGGACTAATGTGCCATGGCAAGATGACGACTCTGCAAGCACCTGCTTGTTTTGACTGCACCTGCCACGCTTATTGGTACTTGCTTTTAATCAGCTTTAATGCTTGAGGGGTTTCATTTTAAATTAGATCAATTAACTTTTTTTGATTAGGGACAAGAATGTTTAAAAAATACCATGTGTCCACTTCGGAAGAAGAAAAATACTCATGTTATCTACAAGATTTTGTTTTAGCTATTTTATAACTCACTATGTTCATATATATATGAAAACAATTGGTCTTTCCATTTCTGTAAGCGAAAGGCAGCTCAGGTGAAATTTATCTTTAGCATATACATGTTGTGAATGTGTCCTTGTGTCAGAACAGAAGCCAGAGCATTGCTGCTGAGGACATGTGACCTGCTTTGCTCATGTCATTCATGTCACAAACACAGCCCTAACTAGCACTGATTTCACTTCTCAGTGTTTTACTTATTCACTTACCTCTATATGTCCTTGCTCTCATGAAGTAACAGTCTAAGGAGAGTTGAGACTTGCCACCCAAGCAATGCTAAATAGACGGAGAGAGAGTGAGAGAATGAGAGAGAGCGAGGGGGAGAAGAAGAGATATTATGAAGTGTAATGGCAGTATCAAAGTAATTTATGAGACAGTACGGGACAGGCTACCATTCTGAGTTTTAGATTATGAACACATATTTTTTCAATCATTCCCTCAAGGACTCTTTGGAAAGAAGTTACACCCAAAAAAGCAGGCGCATTAGCATACTCACATAAGGATATTGAAATGGGTAATAGAGCACCTTATAAAGGACAATGCAAACCTCAGGATGCTCTCCCTGGATTGGTTTAAAAAATATGCCATAAGACTTGGCAAACTATATATATCATAAAATAGCTGTGTATGTTACCTTAACATAAATATATCCCCTGGCATGGATTGCATTCCTACTCATTCAGTCAAACAATCAATCAATGTACAAAAGAGACAGCAAAGTAAACTGATTAGATGTCTGGCCTCAGTTTTAGGGATGACAGTATTTATTTATTTACTGTTAAATCAACTGGGGAGTGAGAGCCAGCAGCCCTCAGATTTTAGCAGCAACAAACTGATGGGAGCTGTCCTTGGTGCTGATTGGTGGTTTGTTATGCAGAGGGAACTAATAGAGCTGTCCAAGGTGCTGAAAGTGTGACTTGACTGGACTCATGCCTGCCGCTCATTTATAGGATTCCAAATAGATCTGTGGGGCACAAAGTGGCACACACACGCACGCACACACACACACACACACACTTTTCCAACTGATTTTTGTAACTGCTTATAGTTTCTTTGACTGCACTTGTAGGCAGGGTGCCAGGGAAAGACTCGCAGTCTTCACATCCATTGTGGTCACTGATGGTGGATCAGATGGATAATTTGTTCCTCGTTAACCTGTTGGAGACCCCAGGTTGTTAACTAAGATCAAATGGTATGAACCCCTGTATTTAATTGAGTCATTTGGTGGTAACTGCAAAATAGTGTAAGTCGTTTTTTTTTCATGTTGAAAATGTTTTATATTAATAGTCATCAAGTGATATACACCATTTGTGTGCTGGCAGTAAAAAATAAAAAGTTTTTTTTTTTTTTTTCCCTATAGCAACAAGCTAAAGCTTTTCCCCCTATTTCTAAGGAGCTCTGCTTCCGCTTGGTGAAACCACGCATGTGTTGATCCGTGCTGCAGCAACGTGCATCAGTTCCTCTCTGACCCCAGTGTTAATCTGCATTCAGACCGAGGCTCCACTGGTTTTTCTCAACTGCTTGATATCAGAGTAGCTTATTACGGGGGGGGGGCTTCGCCGTCTGTGGCAGTTTTTTTAGGGCCCTGTTAGGCTGTCGATTCAGCAAGACACGTAACCGAAAAAAAGGGGGGAAAAAACCGAGCGACACGAAATCAAGCTTTCGACTCGCATCGATTTTGTTTTGGCTGATTTCACTCCACCGCACGTCCGCCTCGGGTCTAGATTTGCAGACCCGCTAACGTGCGTAATGTATCGTAGAGAGGAAACACAGTAAATAGACGGACACGTCCATCTGCAAAAAAGAGGAAACGAAGATGGTGATGATGGCTTCACCCAATATAGCCTCCAAATGCTCGACAGCAATGGCGAAGCCTTCCCTCCCCCTGAAGCTGTTTCTCTGGGTCTTTATTGTCGTTAATCTCCCTACAAGGTAAGATATTAACGCGTAATATTCACTCTCAAATCGTTATTCCGTGTCGGCTCTGTTGGGTAGCTTGTTTCTTATTTTAACAACACATCATTTTTTGCTGTGCCTCCCATCTAATGCCAACCCAACCCTGGTATTAGTGGAATCCTGAACGATTAGGTAGAGCTGAGGGGGGTCTAGTTTTAGTAGAAAAACAAGACATGTGGAGTATATACATCACATGTATAATTGTGGTTTGGCATGGAAGTGTGATATTATTTTTTTCAGAGATGGCCACAGCGACACATGCATCGTATTACCGGGAGATTTCGTGTAACATCATATTTATGTTTTTTGTTGTTGTTGTTTTTTTTTACAGAAAGCAGAGGTACAGCTAAAGACTGCTTGAAATATTAGTCTGTGGCCATCAGATGATTTAATACCGGACATGTTTGCGGATAAACATTTCTATGAAGGGACGATTGGTCCAGCGTCTCTCACAATCTGCCCGGCGTTAGAAATAGCATAGTGGCAGGCTAAGTTGAGTGAAGCTAAGGCTACACATAGTCTCTGCTAAGCTGTCTTCAAGGATCAAGTCTATTCTAAGAGCCAAAGCCTCATTATTGAACGCATGTGTCGGATGTGGCCGAACTCGATTACATATATGCAAACGGTCGTTTGTAATAAAGACAGCTGGAGTGTGATTGGGGTGGGGGGGTACGTTTCATCCCACGTATTTAAACAAAAAGCATTCAAAATGGCAGGCGTCACAGAGAATCCAAAGTGTAAAGGCACAATAAAGACGAGGATAACATTTGGAACTGATGCTTGTCTTGCTCACACACACACACACGAGGCTTCCATTTCCAGCTGTAACTACAAGGTTTAGGTTTGAAAGAAGCTGTTCGGTTTGTCCCTGTCAGACATTTATTCCGTGTACTAAGACAAAACAGTCAAGAGGAAGCGGATGGTTAGGCTCCTCGCGTAGCTTTAGGTCTTGTTGCTGCTGGAGGTGAAAAATGGGCAGATAAATCAGTGGCGTTCAATCACCGTCATGGTGATACCGCAACCTCAGGGCTCCCTGCCCAGCCTACACTGTATCAGGCCTGTATTGCATTTCTAATAGTATGCACAAGTAGCGTTCACAATATACTCAAAATAAACACAACACCTTGTGCCCATTAAATGAAATGGAGCTCTATTGGGAAAGGTTATGGATGTTATAAGTTGAGCATGAGTAACTTCGAACTGTAACATTTGGATGCCTCTTGAATAATCTTAACAAGGCCAAATGTAGGCTCTTGATGTAAGCACCTGTATAAAGGTCACATTTATGACTCAAAGCTTAGTTAGCCCCTGTGACAGCAAGATTTTTGTTTTCTTTTCAAACACTCTATATAGTCCTCTTATATATATTATATATATTAATTAAGAGACAACCATTGTTGGAGTAAGTTGCATTGGAAGTCATTGTTCCATGTCCATGAGACCTCTTACATGGGCCATCTCTCAAGGCCTTGGGCATGCTTTCAGTAATCTATGCTACTTTGTGACTCATTGACAGTTACTAGCAGTGATGCCTGTTTGCGTCACCACATATCCAGTGCACAGTCAGTACTGTTTACCGTATCAAAGGTATCACAGCATTCATGGTTAGCTGCACCCTCAAGAAGAAGTACAAGAAATTTTTGTTGCAAATGTTTTGCCATTATGGTTCCTCGGTCAGGATCGGGAGGGGGTGGCCATGACAGGAGGAAGTGATGTCAAGTGAGGAAGCTCTAGTGGGGCTCAGGTTTTGTAATTTTGCAGGGGAGGTTTACTGTTTTCATGTTTGCGGATAAACATTTCATGAAGGGATGATTGGTCCAAAGGGGTCTCTCAGCAATCTGCCCAAGTTAGAAACAGCATAGTGGCAGTGTTGTTGAGCAGGAAGCTACACACATAGTCTCTCAGCGAAGCTGTCTTCAAGGATCAAGTTCATTCTAAGAGCCAAAGCCTCATTATTGAACGCATGTGTCGGATGTGGCCGAACTCGATTGAGGATGCAAACGGGTTCGTTTGTAGTTTCAAAGACAGCTGAGTGTGATTGGGGTGGGGGTACGTTTCATCCCACGTGCATTTGAAATAAAAAGCATTTGAAAATGGCAGACAATCAGCAGAGAATCCAAGTGTAAAGGCACAATAAAGACGAGGATAACACATTTGAACTGATGCTTGTCTGCTCACACACACACACAGAGAAACAAAGGGCTCTATTTCCAGCTGTAACTATGTTTAGGTTTGCTGAAAGAAGTTGTCTGGTTGTCCCTCAGTCAAGACATTTATTCCTGCACACAAGATAAGAACAACAGCCAAGAGGAAGTGGATGGTTAGGCCTCGCATCGCTTTCGCCTTCTTTACATGCTGAGGTGAAAATATATTAAATCAGTCGACGCTCAATCACCCCCATGGTGATCGCAACTCTCAGGGCCCTGCCCAGCCTACACTGTCAGGCCTGTGCATTTCTAATCGATGCACAAGTAGCGCCACATGCCTGAGTAAATACAACACCTGTGCCATTAAGAGAGAATGGAGCCTGTGGGAAGGTTGGTGATGTTATAAGCTGAGCACATGAGTAACTGAACTGTAACATTTGGATGCCTCTTCTTGAATAATCATAACAAGGCCAAATGTGAGCTCTTGATGTGCAACACCTGTATAAAGGTCACATTTATGACTCAAAGCTTAGCCCCTGTGACAGCAAAAAGATTTTGTTTTCTTTTCAAACACTCTATATGCTCGTCCTCTTATATATATTTATATATATTAATTAGAGATGTTATTGTTGGGTAAGTTATGTACTTGGAAGTCATTTGTGATTCATGGGGAATAGGACCTCTACATAAGACATCTCAAGGCCTTGGGCATGCTTTCAGTAATCTATGCCACTTTGTGACCTACGATGTTACTATGTGTAGTGATGCCTGTTTGCGCTTTCACTCACATCAGCAGGCACAACAATTACTGCTCTGCTGTGATCAGCATCACAGCATCCGGTTGGCACAACACCTCAAGAAGAAGTACAAGAAGTTGTTGCAGTCGTTTCTTGCTGTATGGTTCCATCGGTCAGGATCGGAGGGGTGGCTGACAGGAGGAAGGATGAGTGAGGAAGCTCTGTGGGCTCAGGTTTTGTAATTTTGCAGGAGGTTTAGTTGTTTTGTAAACTCACTCAAGCGTTTCAGATGCAGGTGAAATTTGTTGCATAACCAGCAATTTGGGGATTATTACCATAGATTATTATAGTATTTCCATTTACGCTTAACCTTAGCTGCACCATATTTGAATTCTCATGTATAATTTATTATTCATTTTAAAAGTTCATTTGATCAATGAAGTTAATTCCGAGATGGTAATCCCATCTGGTAAAATGAATATAGATTGTGGTATCCTTTATTCTTGTAAGTGTAGATGATATGGGACATATTTCACACGTAACAAATTCTGCCAACATTATGAATTCAATCCACCAGTCCCACCACCACTCTATTGCAGTCCTGCTTATCCGCAACTTCCGTATAAATTCATCAAACCCATCCCTTTAAATAAAACCCACAGAGCACTGACCAATCGTGCTCTCTGCTACTTATCTGGGCTCTTGTCACTTAAAGAGGGTTTGAACATATAATTTGACAAACCGTCAATCTGTCATGCAGCCTATAATGACTATCATATATTTAAGTCTCAAATTTCCTAAATGAGTTGATAGCACACAGATGCCAATCTTCTTCTTCCTATGTTGATTTAAGATGACATAGTTTTGACAGGACAGTAGAAACCCGTAGTGCCTTGTCTGTCATGGAGGTATTAAGGTCAGAGCGATTTCAGATTTCTGGGATAGAGTTTGGAGGTTTAAATTAACAGCAGGGGTGATTATTCCCATTTAATCAGCCCAGTAAAGTACTTTCACAATAAACCTGAGGTGGGGCCGCGCTGATGGGCACATAACATGCTTTGTTATTTCCGTTGGAAAGAGCCACTCATCCAAAAGATTCTTCTTCATCGTACATCTCGATGTCTCAGACCTGATAACTGTCTTCATCCCAAGAGATTCGTGGATAAATATAGGTCTTTTTGGCTAACCCTATCCAGAAGGGTTTGTGACTTTCTTTTAAGGATACAAGCACAGGCAGGAATTGAGGATGCTTTAAACTGGTCCATTGATGTTTTGTTTCCTCTGCGGTAATATACAAAATGGACTGCTTTCTATGCATGATAATTTATTACTGACTACAAACATTCATCTAAGTTGCATTAGATGTTGACTCATCATAATTCACTGCATTTGTATGAAGCTCAAAAAGCAGGATTTGACCATTCTATCACTTATCTCACTTTAACCTCACATTTGAAAAGTCCTCCAAAAATTTAATGATATTGCCACCATTACAAATTGGCCGAATTTGCTTTAGTAGAAGTATTCCACTGAGCAAGTCAGTCTTGCATGCAGATATTAATATCTTGTGGGATCTGGTTTTTGATCGATTGAGGAAGCCTGTAAATAGACCAGGGTCAGAGAAGCAGAGCAGGCATGCAGTCCAGGGTGTTTGGGTGCTAAATTGGTATAGAGCACTATAGCTGAGTATGTCTATTTTTGCAAAAGTGACAGCCTGACTCATTTAGCAGGAGAACAATTTATATCCACTAACTGATTACAGTTTACATCTGGTGTAAGGCCATTGTATTGTGTTATTTCTTTTTATTAAAGGCAGAGCTTGTGAAAGGAACTTTGTAGCACACCTGATGTGCTTAGAGTTGTATGTTGTGTTGTTGCCACAGGTGTGAAACTAATTTCATGTTATAATGATAAGGCTGATGGTTCATTAGATTGGTTCCTTTATTAGCTACAACATAAAATACAAGATAGCTCAAGGAACTTGATGTGATTGTAACGTGTAGGGCATAGCTGTTTCCATAGCGATATTGCTATATCATTTTCCTCCTGACCTTCTCTTATGAATATGTAAAACTGGGGTGGGGCAGTGCTCACAATACATGAAAAACCTGAGATGGATTTTGATTGAGATCTGCTCTGAAGGACAGGTTTTGACTGCTGCATATGGAGCAGATGGAGAGTGCTTCTTGATGATGCGAAATAGGGTAGAATGCATCAGATTGTCCTCGAATGAGGGTGGCTCTGAAAACAACACGCAACTCTAGCACTCTCCACAACTACATACACAGGCATGGACATACATATGCATGAAAAACAAACACAAATACGCACAAAACAGCACACACTCACACACACATAACTGGCTCAAGCCTCTCTGTGGACCCTCAGGTACCGAATTAGTAGGCAAAACCTCAGATCTGCCTGCAGTGGAGCACACATGGCTCTTCCTTTGATCTGCTCGTCTTTGGAGTATTTCCATATACACAGAAATACACTGCAAGATGAATATAGAAGATAAAACTGCAGCAACCTAAAAAAAATGCCAGAGATTTTCAGGTTCTCACAGCTTTCTCTTCACTGTTTATCATCTATCTATCTATCTATCTAACTGCCTGCATGCCTGCCTGCCTGCCTGCCTGCCTGTCTGACTGTGTCAGAGCTAGGTATTCCCTGGATATTTTTTTAATAACATTCAGTAAGGCATATCTAAAAGGGTCCACCTGAGTAAAATAATTTAAATTTAATGTTTTAGATGGATGGTACTTAATGGCACTTCATGAAGTCTAAAAAAGATCACTGGTCAAAACGTTATTCCTCGCACCCAGCCTAAGAACATGAGAAAGCTATCAGGGCTTCCATCTTTGTGCTTTGCCATGGAAACAGTGTTTTTTCCATTTCCACCATTCTTTATTATTTCATTCAGAAGTCTCTTTTACTCTAATTGCTGTAAAGCCTTGCTGAAAGCTCACAATTTTTTTCAAGGTTGCTCTTTTCTGCTACTGGCCATCTCCCTGATCTGATCCAGTGGTTACTGGGGGTGCTCAAGTGATCCAGACCTGCGATGGCTTGGGGATGGTCTGCTTTTCTATCACTGTTCTCCTTTGTCTCTGCCTTGTTTGTGATGCATTCAGGGCCCAGACAGCTGCAATTGTAGGTTTTCATAACTTGCATTTAATTAGTAAAGTAGGCCTCTCATTAATGCATATACATGTAAGGAAGATCACACAAATAACTGGAGATATGAAATGTATGGGTGATTGCACACCCCACTGAAGTTTTACCAAGGTTCTTACAATTTTCAGCCTTATTTTATGTATTTATTTACTTGGCATGAAAATTAGCTCCGAAGACCATGTGCATATTTACACTTGTGATACTGCCTTAGTGCAAGGATACAGACTCTTGATAAAGCAACTGAAGGCAATGCAAGTTGATTTGCAGAACATTATACAACAAGGAGTCCATGCTAGGTGATTTAAGGCATTAAGACAAGATATAAATCCATAAAGCAATATTAGAAGACACATACATATATATAAATACATACAAATAGAACAAAGCACATTTAAAGCCTTGATTTAAAAGAACTGAGATTTGGAGCAGACCTCATGTTTTCTGGTGAGTTTGTGCCAAATATCTGAGCTACAGTAGGTGGTACATAGTTCTTGTTTCATGTTTAGTCAAGATAGGTCTGTCTTTTCTTACAAGTAATGTTTACTCTTGTGCCATTTTAGTTGCATGGCTCTACTGCTGTAGTTTCACAAACCCCTCTGAAGTCAATATTATGATTAAATGGTAATAAACATCACATTTTTCAATTTGAATTTCATTGTGGCCTTAGTATTTTGGAATGCTGTTACTTCTTCACATAATGTAATATAATGTTGTTTTTACATAATTTTGAGGTTGTTAATCTCAACAAAAATACCACCACTGAACTGTTTTTTTTTTTCAACTCTCCTTTCATGCACAAAACACGTCTAGAAGGCAGGCCCAGACGCTGATTGCGTAATAAACTGCTGTCTTAGTAAATCACACACTAATTACACACAGATTGTGGTAGCACAAATTGAATGAAAAGATGCAGCACAAATTCAGTCTGTGCTTTTATGTACGTAAATCTGGCACTTTCACTAACAAACACACATCACGTACATCCTTGGTCTATTCTTCTCATTCTGTCACACACAGAGAGTACATACACATCTCAGCCCTGCCCACTGGCAGAAAAAATCTTCCTTTTTATTGCAGATAACACTAAGTAGTGCTAAGTCTCCTGACATAGTCCTGCTCCAAGGCAGCATGTTGCTGTCAGCATATTAATTGCCCCTAATACATTATCACAGGAGATCATATGCCTCAATCTTGTATTCAGGTCTCAAATTTGAAAAAGTTCTACTCTAACAAAGAATAAACCTTTATTGCAGACTTATAATTTACCAAGATCATATGTGTCTGTGGGAGAGCAGGAAAAAACATTTACTGCTCCACCGTGGTGGTATTTGTGGTCGGGGGCTCTTGAGACATCATTATCCTTTCAGTTTGAGACGTCTGAGATGAGGAAGTAAACTCGGGAAAATTGGCTTATCTTCTCGAGCTCTCACAGAAGCTTGGGGGGCCCTAAAAACCCTCTTTTATGATTTGACAAACAATTCTGTTGTCAAGTTTTTAAACTTTGCCATCTTGGAAATGTATTCATTATTTTTGTAGAGTAACTGAGTTGAAAACTGATGGAGAGCTTTAGTTGTTATTGAAGGTGATTGTGGAGGCTGTCATTCAAATTCTGGGCCTGACAGTAGAAGTATATATATTTCTTACAATCGCCTAAACATCTCATGGGTTTGGTTTGGGGTGTGGGAGGAATTTGAAGTTATTTTATACTTCCACAGTAATTAAACTGAGTACTTTGAGTTCAGGTCTTACTTTATATAGTCCTTTATCAAAAATATGTCTGGTCAAGCAACATATACTTTAGTCACCAAGAAAGTACGTGGCTGTAACAGGTATTGTGCTGTGACATTAACAGAAAGTTTGGCAGTGATAAGAGAAAAATTTATATAAGGGCTTTTTTTAACGTTGTGTTCAATTTCATGACATGAAAGACACTCGTAAGAAAAAGGTCAAAAAGAGGTTATTTTGATTTGCTTGCTGGCCTGGCCATTTTGTCAAATTCCAATTTCTATTGAGTGATATATATATATAGCCATAAACTGCCTCCATTCATGTTTTTGTTCTTTGAAGCCCTGTCACACAGATTTTTTTGGATGGAACCAAATAAAAGGCAGAACATCTCACTTTGACAGAGTGGCTGTTATTCACTTTGTGATGTCAGCCATGCCCTCAAAACAGCCCATCTTTTCTTTTTGTTATTGTTAAAACTTAATTAACAAAAAACCAAGCGGTCAGTCCGTCGCTATAAGCTAGCAAGCTACAAGACAGAAAAATGTTGAGGAAACCCTTCACAATCATTGTATGCCCTCACAGGGATTGCAGTTTTAGAGTTCAGTGGCTGCCTGTTCCTCTCTTTTCAGTGCTGACTGTTTAACCTTTTCCTCAGCAGTGGTCATTTGTCATTTGCATTTACCAAGCTACAGTAGGCTACAAAGGCCTAACTATGCATCACTCAGAAAACAGTTAGGCAATCAGAAACAGGCAGAAAATATCTGTGCTCCGAGATGTTAAAACTATTTTGTGATGATAAACATATTGGTACTTAAAACCACAAATATATTCTTCTCAGTAGGGAAAAAGGGCACACAAAGCTTCCAGGAGGATAAAATTAATGGGTAAACCAATGCATCACATAGATGATAATGGCTCTCAACTGGTGTGGTGACACACTTTTGTACATACTGAGTAACTCCTAAATGAATATAAGCAAAGACAAATTCCAAACTGAATTACTGTCTCCTTTAAATCATCTACTGGCACATCCCCTCAGAGAAAGCAGAATTTACATCAGCCAAACACTTTCTGTATGCCCATTTTAGATCCTCTTAGATGGGCATATGTGTATGAGCCTCGTGGCATTTTGTGGATTTGTAATTGGTTCGTCTCGTGCAAGTATTCTATGGCACCAGCACGACTGAGAACCATGGGATTATGAAAAAAAAGATCCAGATGTCATCTCTATGCGGGAATGCAAGGATCAAAAGCAAATAAGTTCAGCCCTTTCATCTCATCAGACATCAGATAGCACACTGTTTATTTGTACTCTGTCTTATCTGATGCAGTTTCAATGCATGATGGGACTGGTCTTGAAATATCGGTGGGTTCTTCACCAAAACACTGTGCTCTGAATTTGTCCTCTATTTGGATTAAGTTCAAAATATCTGATACGAGTATCAATCTACTAAAAAAAACTAAACAGACATGTTTGGAGAGATACTCTACTATTTTTCTGCTCAAGATGGGATTGCTGCAAGAATTTAGACATGTCACAGTGAATTAAAAGTATATCGTAGACTGGTACATAAAGGAGACAGCAGAATTTTCACTCTTTGCAGAGAGGGTTTGCAGGGCAGAAGACCAGAACAATGTGAATATGTGATTAAAGACAACCTTATAGTGTGAAAGAATTGAGAGAATATATGTTCTCCATCACACTGTTGTTGCACTGAATGTGTGAGAAATAACAGAGACGAAATGGGAAGGGAAGATTAATCTCAGTGTGTCGAGTAATGATAAAAATAAAAAAGCCATGATAAAAAGCCATGAAAATCATTTATCATTTATCTCCTGACCTTGGGTTGAGATCTTCAAAAGACTTTCCTGTCGCTGTGTCTCTCATCTCTTAACTTTTCTTTGTAGAGAAAGCAGAACACACTTAGGAAAGAAACTGCTTGCTCGCCTTTTAAAAGAAATTATTGATGGCATACATTTTCCTCTCTCTCCCTCTCCCTCTCTCTCCTCCCCACAGCTCCTTCCAGACTGATGACGACGATGAGGTGTCTAACAAGACGTGGGTGCTGACTCCCAAAGTGTACGAGAGTGACGTCACACACATCCTAAATAGCCTACTAGATGGATATGACAACAAACTCAGACCTGACATCGGAGGTGGGCGCTGATTTTTCACAGATGATCTCTTTAGTCACAGAATTACAAAGATGCACAACCCACGTTTATGGGCAAATTTACAGTCAAACACATATATGTGCTTATAAAATAGCATACATGCTTATACACGGGTACTTTATCCATTTACTGTGAGAAAATAAGGATGTAGCATCTGTGATGTCAGCTTATTTGTAGAGGGGACTGTTTGAAGCCTGGAGCCTGCCATCTTCTCGCTTGTTGAAGACTGATAACCTGTGATTGTGTGATGGTGTGAAGCCTGAAACAACTGTCAGTACCAAGCCCAAAATATACCCCTGTGTATGCTTTAGCGCCTCCTTGACACAGCAGTAATTTTCGAAATTGTCATATGACTTGAACTCTAGTCATGAATCTGACCTTAAACTTCCCTTTACAAAAAAGACTTCCAATTTGACTTTAACACTAGTGATTTATGACTTGATGCACATTGGCTTGGATTCACTTGATATACCCCTCAGGTACAAAAGTTTTAAAAAATGATTTTAAAAGTCTTCATTTTGCTGACAACAGATAAGACTTTAAATCGATTCGACAGCAGCCGGTGACCTTGCACAAACAAGAAGACAGGCTTCTCTTTCTTTGCCAGCACTAATCGTTACTTTTTCTAGTGGATGGACAGAACTGAATTAAGATTTGATAAAATGCTATTAAACACCAAACCCTAGTCATGGGAATGGCATACTAGGGTACACCTGATTGGTCGGCTCTTAAATGTTAGGGTTGGTTTATTTGAAAGTAGTACACACATTTACTAATTATTTCTGTAAATCTATAATACTATTACTCTGTTTCAGATCCTAAAGGGGTATAGAATTTGTTGAATTATAGGATTTGGACTCAGCTTGGGACTTCACTGCCAAAACTTACTTGTGACTTGCCTTACCTCTGGTGGTAGCTGGTAATAATGTTAGTCATGCTATCTGATGCATATTTGAAGATCTCTACTGCAAACTGTAACATGATATGAAATGGTGACTTTTTAATGGCACAAAATGAAAATGGTCGGCCAGCTGGATGGCCTGTGCATATCCATTCACTACATCCTGGCCGCAGAAATTGAACACAGAGAAGATTTAATATACACAGCATACAGTTCATTTTTACGCCATGCTGGGCAGTACAAACTGCCTGTGTGTTTGCCAGAGTCCGTTCTATGTGTGTGTTTGTTTGTGCTGTGTGTTGAGAAACAACCAGGCTTATTATGAAGTGTGTGTACCTGTGCTTATGGACTTGCATGTGTTATGGCTGGGAAAGCAGTCTGTCATAGCCCTGCAAGCCTTGTCTTTTCAACGTGAGAAGTAGACAAGTAGCTTACTCCTCTCACTTTGACAGGCAGCTGGGCAGGGCTCGCTTGTCTACACAAGTGCACATATATCCTAAAGCCTGTCACGTCCATCTGCAAGAGCAGAATGGGGAGGTGTTCAGTATCCTTGAATACTTGATTCATGGGTCAACATTCCTGGGAAAACTGGTTTACATCAGAATCTGTCACATACTCTTATAGAATGATAAAGATGTACCACTTTATATGCTAGCAGTGAATTGCCTCCCCATTGACTGTAGTGCACATGCTGGATTGGGGACATAGGCTAGCGATGTATGCAAGGTGCAAATGGCAAGGGTAGTTTGGAAAATGCTTCCGTCTTAGATTAGACACTAAATTAAGTTATGTGTGTAAGAGAGAGATGTACACAGGGCTGAACAACATGAAAAAAAAATATTTTGACAGATATTGAAATATGAGTCATGATTTTTGTGGGAATTTGTTAATTTCATTTTCATTTTAATTTCATCAGGATATAATATATATATACCACATTGCTTCATTTACAGTGGTATGCTGTGTGACACATTTTACCCTTATCAAAAAATAGACGCTCCTGCGATTTGGATATTGCGCTTGGCCATATTATGATTTAAATAACATTCGATTAACTGTAATTGTGATGTAAAACCTGCACTCCAAAAAGCCACAGGAAATATTGATACTTTTTTGGTACTGCTGCCAAAACAAGTGATCACAACCTGATGAACCAGCTTTCAATGCTAATGTGCGGTTAACCAGTTAACCACCAACATGCAAACTGTCCCTCTGAAGCTTCCTCCTTTTTTCTTCATTTATCTTTCCTGATTTCTCACAATTTGGAACGCACTGTGGTCTTTGCCAATGCTCTACCGCTGACTGAAGGACAGAGTATATGTGCTGCCTCAACTTTTTCCTCACATCTTCCACTGAGAGGTTAATGCTATGCCACCCAGATTCCAACCCCTTCTGACCTAATGCAGCTTTAAAGCATGACTAATGAATTGACTGAAATGATGGCACAAGATGAAAGCAGCTGAGTAACAGGGGTGTATATAGTAAATCCCTTACATTGAACTGATTTGATGGTTTTTCTATATAGTGTACACTATGTGCAATGCTACATAAAATGTGGCACATTCCATGAAGGACATCGTCTTTATTCTTAAGACTTAAGAAGTAGGCTTTGGCTGTAAATTGAAGAGCAGCTCATATCTGCTTTGAGGTTCAGCTTCAACCCAGAGAGCCGCTGTGTAGCTGGGCGGCTGGCTGCCACTGTCTTAACCATCATCTTCAAACGCACTATGATCTCGCTCTCTCAGCGTTGGTCTTCCAGCTGCTGCCAAGTTACACAGCTACAGAGGGGTTATAATTAGCTGGCTATACTGTCATCTGAGCCACCAACCAATCACCCAACCAACCAAACCGAGGCAAAGCAAAGTTTCTCCTCCACTCCTCAGAGTGCTGAAATGCTGTGGATTTAGATTTGTCACTGATTATGCCACAGCTTCCCTTTGAAGTCCATTGTGATGCTCATTTAATTTTAATGCCCCTGCAGTCTTCTGTTCATATGAAAACTGAAGCAAATAGGACAGAGACATTGAGAGAGAAAGAATTTGAAAATCTCCTCATTCTTAATTCACAATACATACATGGCATTGATCAAGGTCAATGGCTTCTAGAGGATAGATTTAGAGAATAGTTTCATAGCATTCACAAATATGAAGAGCAACAGCAGAGGACATAAAGTTATTGTACAGTGAGGCTGCCGGTTGAAATGCTCAGCAATGCATGGGGCTTGGTCATTTGGAGTCTGTGAGCTAATTCTATTAGCTTTTTACCAGGATGTCTGTGGTGGGTGTATTGGCACATAATATGTTGTTTCAGACAGCAAGTTAGAAATTGTAGCACAGCCACTTTATGTTCACTAACATCTTGGAAAGATGTTTCCTTGGCACCTGTTTGTGCAGTAATGAAAGACATACACTTTCCAGCTGGCTGTATAAAATAAGAGAATTAATTTGATTTTATCTTCTATTTATGTCATGCACACAACTTTATACATGATTTTGCTAATAGTCCAGTCCAGGGTAGTATATTTGGTTTTTCACTTTTTCAGACTACATATGTTCTAATGATGCCAATGCACTGTTATTCATAGCCACTTGCTGATATATCTGGCCATAAGCAACACCTAATTCTTGAGAACATTATGTGAGGCCATTAACAGCGATGTGTGTGATTGTGTGTGTATCTATGAGTTTGTTCATGTATGTGCATGTGTGGAGGGTGTAGGTGCAGTATACGTTCATGTATGCCTGGGAGTGACATGAAAAATGGATGGAAACCTGCACTCGGTCCCTCTGTCTATCTCTTACACTCACTATAGCTTTGCACATCAAGCCTCAAGGCCGTGTGAGTCTTAACCTGACTCGCCTCTCAGACACAACGCCCACTCATCCATAAACATACGCATTAGAAAGCAAAGTGTAGAAGCTGATCTGGGCTGACTCAGAAGATCTGACAGAGCATGGAGGTCCATTTGACGCCGAGCTGTCCAGTTTCCTAAGCCATCCTTTGTTTGACATCTGGCTGTCCGTCTTACTATATCCGGCATAGGCAGCAGACACCGAGAAGTGTAATGCATGGCTATGGACAAATGTACATATGCAGGTGCACAAGTGGAGATAATTCATTTATTTTTATATACATGAAGGCATACATGCAACTACTTGTGTGTGCACTAGTTAGGATATTATCCTCAACTGAAATCAATCACTTTCTAACACATTTCCACTGTGGCTGCTGCTCCAGTGTTACATGATACATTCGTCAGGTGATCTCTTTTGGGCTAAGAAATTGTAGTCTTTCCTCAAACCTGGTCAAGTCAGAATATTTATGAGGCACTTTTAACCAACAAGTGCCTCTCCGTGTGAGCGCGAGGCAAACACCAGCAGGTCTGGTGAGGAAAGAGAGTAAATGATTGACTATCAAGAGGAGCTCACAGGCCTCAAGCATGGAAGGGCAGGGAAACGGATGGATGGGATGTTGCGCAGGGCACAAAGGTATTCTGGTAAATGGGTCAGGAGTTTGGCCGTAAATACAGACAAAGTGTGTGGTTCACTGGCAGGAAGCCTGTTTGAAGAGGAAGTCAGTTGCAGTCTCTTCAAAGACGAAGGGAAATCTGAGCCAGGATTCTATTCCATCAGCACTATCTGACGTATCCTAGACCTAGTGAAATTCTCTTATGGGATCATTTAATTTAAGTGACTTACTGTATATGCTTGGATGGAGTGAACAGAGTGTCATAAGCTTTTTCAGTAACAAGAGTCAAAAACCTCCATCCCAGTTATTTCTTTCCTTGAAACGAATGTGTACTGGATCAAAAAGATAAAATAGCTGTCAATGTATTATTTTTATGAATACCAATATTTATTATTATTGTTATTGATGCTATAGCAAACACCTGAGACAATTATAGTGTCAATGGCTGATTAAAAACACCCCTGAAGTGAGAAAAACAATATATAATGTAACTTAATATCAAAATAGCAATATAAAATTGAAATATTGCTCTAATATATAAAGTATTAGCTTATTAGCTTATACTTTACTATTTACCACTAGTTTATTCTTGAAAAGAAAATATCCACTATTTTGTGCAGTATGAGACAGTTTACTTCATTTTCTCAAGAGGTGATTATACTGTATTATTCTGTGTTGTTTTATTAGAAGACTTTACATGCTTTTTCGGTCCAGTGCTTATCTCTTTAGTGAACATGGTGCTGACAGTATGCACGGAACATTTTGTTTTGCCTGTCTACCAGGTGTGTATCAGACAGCAGTTTCTTTCTGAAAACTAGCTGAGCAGTGGTGCTCTCCAGCAACTTAGCATCCATACATTTACATTCACAACTGTAATGTTACTTTCTTCTTCTTCTTAAGTGATGATGATGATGATAATGATGATGATGATGATAATAATGGAAACTGATAAACACCATCACCTCAAAATTGTGTTTTTCTGTTCTTCTTTGCAGTCAAACCAACAGTGATCCACACAGACATGTTTGTCAATAGCATCGGCCCAGTAAATGCCATCAACATGGTGAGTAATACTTGAATTTGATGATGATGTGTCATCATTGCTATTAATAACCAGCCTGATACTATATGTATAACTTAAGGAGTCATTGAGCTGTGTCTTCAGCTTGCCTCCATACTTGGGGAGGTGAGAGTATAAAGACTCTGAAAGTAGCTTCTCTTCTCTACTAGAGCTGGCTGGGATTCAGTGTCTTGCTCAAGCACACTTCAGCAGGGCAGATGCTTGCTGTCATGGAGGATTGGCTGGTCCACCTAATCACTATGCTGCCCCACTGCCCTTGTAGTATAGCAACACAATGCAGGTGTCAATCAGCTACTTAACTACTGCGTTGGCCTTTGCACTAGAGTATGAACGAGATGAACGAGAGCCATTCCATGCATGTGGTTGCATTAAACACCACTAATTTTGAATCAGAATACTGATCAACAGTCAACCAGTTGTGCTGCTCAACACACAGGCCAGATCTCAAAGCAGCATATTTGTGAATGGCTGTGCGCATGTGCAAATCCTGAGACGTTCTCACTTTGCACTTGCCAAGAATTGCATCAGCTACAATCTGAGGTGTCACCTGTTCAAGCTCTTTGCTATTTATTCAAAAAGATGCAACAATGTGTGATTTTCCTTGGATCTAGTTTGATGTTATTCAGGCTTTTGATCATTTCTGTCGTTGCGGTTTGAGTGACAGATTAAAATTGTGTACTGGTAGCACTAAATTTATTTCTCTTCATCAGCTGCGATGTTGTTTATTCTCTACAAACATTTGTGTTGGTGAAAATGAAAAGCTTTTGTCCTTATAAATCCTAAATAAGAACTTTAAAATAACCTTGCAGCCACGTGACTTATACTGTAAGTTTACCTTGCTATTACCAAAGACATGCACCCTTTATATTACTATCCATTTAGAATTGGTGCAGAAATCATTTCTGTTAGTATCTGACTGTGGATTTGGTTTTTTTTTTTTGTTATAATTCCTAGTGTATGCTTTTTAAAACAATTGATTAAGTACCAATGGAGTAACCAAAAAATAGTAATGTTTTTAATCACTTTATTACTTTAAAAAGCTGTAAAAAAAGTATATGTGGAAGTTGTTATATTACTTATACAAAGATGCACAACAGTTTCAGCTAATATGAGCGGGAGAACTGGTTATTTGTACATGATCTATTTCCAAAAATCATGTCAGTGTATTCCTATTAACAAAAAAACAAACAAACAAACAAAACTTTTAGAGTCGCAAGTGTTGTAAATGCTGCATTTCAGCTGTCAGATTCAGATAGGAAGACCCTACTCCATGTTGCTTTTTGATTACCACTAGTAAAGTTGATAAATAACACAATACTAGCAGTAATAGAATATTTAGCTGTCATGTTGCAGTGATGACTAAAATAGGGCAGGACTGGTTATCTGATAGTGGTGAGGAAAGAGGTTTGTCTGAGAGAAGGAGAGAATTATAAATTGAGTGTCTCTCGCAAAACTCACATCAGCATTGTTTTATGTGTCATTGTTTTCTGTTGCACGTCCCTGCTGAGAACCCACTTCTTTTGTAATTCTGCAGAGCAGCCTGCTCTACATGGTGGTGGCGTTCCATTTCACTTAGTCTTAGCTAAAACACCCACTCTCAATAACTGCAGTCACAGTGAAGTTGGAAGAGGAGCGTTGATGGGATCGGTTAGAAAATGTGTGTTTGTGCCTACATTAGGGAGTCTGCATGCGTGGATGGGCGTGTGTGCCTGTGTGTGTGTGACGAGGGCACTCTGCTGACATGAAAGGTTGACTGATTGCTCCGCATTTATATGTAATCAGTATGGTTGGGCCAGTGCATTCACACTATGACATGACAAATGTGGTGGGGTTTGGTAGATTTTCTGAAGAGCAGAGAATAGACCCATGGTGCGGGGGCGTGCATCTAAGCATGAGCACAGTTTTGAATCCTTAATTATGTGCTGGGAATCATTCGAAATATGGCAAAGTTACAACTTGTGCAGGTGTAAGAGAGGGGAAACGGATGGGAGAGACTAACAGAGGGATAAAGAAAAGAGAGAAAGAAAGATCAAGGTGTGAAGAAGAAAGGGAATCATAAATTGATGCGTTTTAGCCACTAGAGATGAGCAGTTCTTAGCTGTTCTTAGATGTGTGCAACTGTTTGAATTAAAATAAGTGTGATTCTGTGGAAGAATCCTCAGTATATACATAGGTTAAAAAAAAAAAAGATGTTTATCCCACTCAACAGGGTCCAGATGAAGATCCTAAGGCACTCAATCCATCTTTCATCATTGGATTTGGACTGTCTATCTGCCCTTTGTGGGGAAAAAAATGATGTTGAAAGGGTGGTTACGTTACCTACTGAAAATGTTGTTTTTAAAAAATCTCATTTAGGATTCTTTGGCATGGATTTTGGCTTTATTGTTGGGCTAAGCTTTGTCAGGAAGTTAATGCCTCTATGCCCTCTTGCTCACAAATCCCCAGATCTTTTTTTTTTTTTCTCCTCCCTGCTGCTGTACTTCACTTTGAACCTCAGGGCTCAACCATTCCAAGTAACAAAATAAATAAGAAAAACTGATAGCTCCCTCTCATTCACTGCCTCCCCTTTTCCCTCACACATTAGACCACGTCTCACCCGTGCTCTTAGCTCTTCAGCTCTGCCCATGCCGTTTTTATCCTTCATGTATATGTTCTAACACAGCTCTCGCAAGGACTGAGTGGGAGACAGAAGGTTTTGTCAGGCTCAGGACAAAGCGCTGACGGTACAGCAAGTTATGAGGTTAGATAATACTTGAGCCAAACAATGGGAAATTTTAATTGCCGTGTTGAACATTTCATTTTCGGGTTGAGGGCGTCAGGATGGTCATTCTCAACAGAACTCTTGTCACAAAGGGACGTCTTGGTCTGAATAGACTCCATTTTGTCTGAGAGAAAAGTACTCTCAAATGTTTTCAAGCATTACGTTTCCACTGGCATAGAAAAGTTCCCTTCAGACAGAAGAAACGGAGGAGTGCTTTTGGAGCCCACGTTTTGATTTGATCTTGTTGCATCTCACAGTTAAAAGCCACACACTGGTGACAGTGCCGGTTCCAAACAATACTGTTTGCAAAGTCTTTCCTGACAAACAGGGACTTTTATCTGGTGTGTTGCATAAAGCATGTTCAGCATTTAAACTGAAGTTAAACATAACAATTTCGGGTGAAACTGTGTTTTATCTGTCGTCAGGAATACACCATCGACATCTTTTTTGCCCAGACCTGGTATGACAGAAGGTTAAAATTCAACAGCACAATGAAGGTTCTGCGTCTCAACAGCAACATGGTTGGGAAGATCTGGATCCCAGACACTTTTTTCCGCAACTCTAAGAAGGCCGACGCTCACTGGATCACCACTCCCAATCGCATGCTTCGAATCTGGAATGATGGCCGAATACTCTACACCCTCAGGTAAAACATCATGGATGCCTGAGATGCGATGTTAGTAATTGAGCTGATTCAGGTATTTCTCATTCATTTGTGACCCACAGCTTAATTGACTATATATAACTGGGTTGCAGAACAATTCAACTTAGTTATCACTACCATTTTATCACATTGAAAGCTTTAATTGTCAGTTTTCATTATCCCTGCCACTGTGCCTCCTGTTTTAAAACTAGTTTATCTGAAAGAAAGTATCCTGGAACCTCACAGATCATTTTCAATTTCCAAGGGGTGTTATCAGTGGTAGCAGACCAAAATGCCTGTGCATGCATTGCTTAGACCCACAACCAGAACTGCTCCTCTGTCAATCGTCGCTTCAAACCCACCCCGTTTTAGATAAATGGTTATGAGTGTAGGCGAGCCAGACCCATCTGCGAGAACGAATAAACATGAGCTTGCTGATTGCTTTGGTTTTCAGAATAAAAAGAGAGCGCCTCTAATTACAAATTAACTGGGGAAAAAAGCTTCTTTTTTTCAATGATGGAATGATGGCTACAATAATAGAGAATTCAAAATTTGTTTATCTAACCAAATAATTCTAGTACTTTCAGCTGAACAAAGAAGAGAACAATAGATATCTGTGAAAAATACTGTATATGCTAACTAGTCTTAAATCAGCAATTTGAGCAGTAAAGCTGGACTACCAACTAAACAGCATTTTATTTCTTATTTGTATTATAATCACTTTGTATTATAGCCACTAAGATGCTTCTGGCTCTTCCTGGAGTCCATCAAAAGGAACAAGCACAGCGTGTGCTATAGAAAGCATTCTGAAGTACCCAACCATTTACTACCTCTCTACATAAATGATTCATGATAGGGATTATCCTGAACAGGCCCTGGGCAATCTTAAATTTCAGCATTTTAAATTTGACATTAATTAGCATGCATGTAAATCTGTCTTACTGAATGAGGCAGGAAGTTGTTGCGTGACAAGGGAATACTGGAACTGTATTGTCCTCAAATTGTGTTTTTAGGTGCTCTTGCATTGTATGACTTAAAATAGATCATTTTTCATTTCCTTCCATGTTCTTTTAATAGTTTGTGTGTCTGAAATGCTTGGAAAGATTTTTTCATTATATAAATATTATACAAATTCTAAACACTGCTAGATTGTCTAATGACCCATTCTTGCCTGAAGAACTTGAGTCTGGAAGATTACAGTAGCCAGACAGTCACTGCTCTGATGGGCTGGAAATACTAGATGATTTTTGCCTTTTTAGCCCCTTTCTTGTGAAATTACTAGTTGCACAATATCAACTCTGTGTGTGAAACCTCACTACATACTATTTGTCAGTGCAAAACAGATGGAACTAATAAGAAATATGTGACATGTGTAAAACCGGAGGGTAGATTACAGGGAAATATTAATTGTGCTTATTATTTACATGCCATCATAAATACAGTGGACACTTACACTGACACCACAATATATCATCTGTGATAATAAGAGCCAAAGTGAACTCTTCTGGACTCAATCAAGCCATGATGGATGTTCTCCTGTGCAGAACACTACCCCCTCCACTTCATTAATTTGTTAAAGAACTCTGAATTTAACCACTGGTTAATTAGGATGACCGCTGTGATTCGGAGGACAATGATACATGACAATAGCTAGTGCATGGATGGGTAAAGTCATTTAAGGTCATTCTCTCATTAAGGGGAAGTTTAATGACTTTGCCTTCAAACTCCCTCAAGTGTGAAAAGAAGAGACGGGTGTGTTGCTGTGAAAAACATCAATTTAGTTTAGTGAAATTTTAATTAATGATGGCTGGTTAATACTGATAAGGTTAGAGGTTTAACCTCTTTTCCAAAATAATATTTAGTGTTAACGATTTTTCATCATTTTTTTTTGTTTGTTTTTTGCAATACACTGGTAAAATATGAATTCACATGTGTACATTTTTCTATTTTTTGATATATATTTATTATAGTTTACTATAGTAACTGAGTCAGTGCAAACTGACTCCAAACATTGTGTCTCTGCAGGTTGACCATCGATGCCGAGTGCCAGCTTAAACTGAACAACTTCCCAATGGATGAGCACTCATGTCCCCTGGAGTTTTCAAGCTGTAAGTTTGGCCATATGCTGATGCCCTACTGTCTTACCCCTCCCTCTCTTCCTCTGTGTCATCTCACACACACACACGCACTATGGCCATAAATAAGCGACATATGAGTGTAACACAGACATAATTTAAGGAACAGTTATGCAACAGGCCAAACCAAGGAACTCAAACCGCAGTCATCAAAGGATTTCTTTCACAGCACTCTACTCTCCTGAAAAACAATAAGATGAGTCATACTGTGCGTCTCTTTAGGTTTAACAGATTGATGCACATATGAAAGTATGTGTACAGTTATAGAATGTACATATCTTGCAGTCTTCGCTTGCTGACATGCTATCTCAGTCTTTGAAGAGCTCAGTAATACATCAGAAAAAATGAACAATGTTCATGTGTTATAATATGAAAGCTGTGAACAAAAACATTTGTCAAACCATTCATTCATCCATTCATAGTATTTACTGGCATTCAGTAAAGGGATTTAATCATAGATGTCTCATTGCCAACTCGACCAAAGGCAAAGATGTGATTGATTTTCCAGCACTTTGTCAATACCGTTCTAAAACACATTTCAAAAAGTGACATGAGTCCAAATGAGTCACTGCCTCTGTTGTGAGGAGCGGATGGTGGGGCAAGTTATGATAACGAGGCTGGTATGTATCTACAAAGAGATGCACCATGGGATATTCTCTAGAGAGAATGCTTCCTAAATAGCTCCAGAGCAACAAGAAACTGGGGGGGGGTAGCAGGCCTAAAAATGGAACAGAGGCATTCATTTAAATTTGATGAAAGCCATGGATGTTTTTTAAAACTTTGAGAATCGCTTGATGTACAGTACCATGAGCTCAATCTCAGAGGCGGCAGGCGGGGCAGCATGCAGCGATTTATCACGCGGCATATTTTCTCAACACGTGCCACAAAGCAACAAAGCATGGTACATTTTTCAGTGTCACCTCTTTGGCAGTGATTTTGACTGTGGCTAGATTACATTGTATTCAATTGGTGAATGACTTGTAGATATATAGATAAATTATTACATGTTAATTTAAATGTTTTAATTGCTGAATTCAAAGACTGAGCTCCAAGAGCATTGTTCTAACTTCCCAAAGACACACTGAATCAATAATTTGTTGTGGATGCGTTGACAGTGAAAGAGCAGACTGTCTGTCTGTCTATCTGGCTGACAGTAATGTGGCAAGTGGGAAGATCCTCCCATTAGATCCTCACATTCCCTGCTCCTGTGAGGCATTATTGGATGTCTGAGAGCACTTTAGTCATAAAGCCATTTAAAGTTTGTACTGAGGAAAAGTTCACGTGCATTATTCAAGCCACTCCCTCATCAGCTGCACACAACTCACCACTAGAGTGAAGATGACACTAGACTGAGCTCTTAAGAGAATCATTACAGTCAGACTTGAACACCTGTACTAGGGAACATTTAGTCAGGAGCCCATTCCAAAATTCAACTTGCTATTAGTTTCAAATAAACGTGAATCAGTATCAGACAAGTAAGATTACTATTGTGATTCTCACAACCAGAGAGCTTGCACTTGAAGTAATAAAATTACTGAAATCCAACTCATAGCCAGCCCCGAATCAATGTTGTAATTTTTGCTTTTAACTCAGCTCAGTGTTTCAGAAAAGAGACGTTTTCTCCCCACAGATGGGCTGGATATTTTGTCAACATGTTGTGCGGGAGTCTGTTACATAATGGTTCTTTCATGAAACAGTTTATTTGCAAGCTAGCTGTGCTAGCTTTGTGGATATGGATTACTCTGAAATAAAACAGACTGTGTTCTTTGTTTCTGTTTCATATTGAACGGTCTTGCACCACATTGTTTTATATAGCAGAGAGCATATCTAAGCAGTCAAGTCTTAAGATATTTCCTAAAAGGGATGAATATTAGTCTTTGAAAACACTGTGCCTCTTTTGCACCAAGCCTCTCTCCTCTCAGCTAAGCTCCATGTCAAACTAACTCTGTTCTCTCTTGTTCAGATGGCTACCCCAGGGAGGAGATTGTGTACAAGTGGAAAAGGAGCTCAGTGGAGGTTGGGGACATTCGCTCCTGGAGGCTCTACCAGTTCTCCTTTGTGGGCCTGAGGAACACCTCTGAGATTGTCAGGACTGTCTCAGGTAAGAAAACTGTATATTCTATTCTTTTTTTTTCTACCAAATGTCTCAAAAAAGGTAAAGGTTGACTGAATACACTTGTTCTTCGCCAGTGACACCCTGCATTGGATATTGTGTGTGTGACAGGGGTCATTTCTTGAACACTGAACATTGATGCAATTTTCATGTTGGGCAATATATGTTTTAATAATAATAATAATTTATGTTTTATCACATGAACATAGTAAATATGAAATTATGAGGGCCATTCTTATTCTTATTCTTGTAAACGATCTCTGTTGATCTGTAGATTGATCTGGGTCATATCTGTTGCCAGAGGTTGCAATGTAAACTTTTAGAGAAACAGGAACATGATCCATAATATTTTTATCCACTTTTAGTTCTCACTCCCTCAAGTAAAATCCATAAGGGCTACCTTTTGTATATCTCACTTCCCCTGTGGGAAGTGTAGTGTGCAGACCAATTTTCAATAGAGCACCGTCTTGCTGACATAGTGAGATGGTACATTTACAGCAGCTATGGATTTATTGTTAGAACTATGAATATTACTCACTCAGTGCATGCGCTTTAACTTTTTCAGTCAAAGTTAAAGGCTTTTTCTATCACTCCTTCTGGATATCTTGCTCCAAATTTTTTTTTTTCATAAGACTCGACCTGATGGTTCAAACTGAGATCATTTAAAAGGCAATTTTGAATGTGTATGACAATTGTGGAATTTTATCCTTAGTTTTATGGCTACTGCTTCCATAATGGATGTGCATTAAACTCTAAGCCAGACGGTGACATAACCTATAGCACAACTTGTGGTGCTTATGCCAAAACCTTGCAATTCCGGTCAGCTGACGTATTTGCATCAACCTGTCTGCACTGTCTTAAAGTAGTAACTCCACACTGCCTAACATGGTTAAAACAAACACTAAGAGGTGGACTTGAAATTCTAAATGTATTTAATAATACTATCATATTTTGATTTATTCTATGGATGAAAGGGTTGCAAAGGAATATTGTACAATATGGATTGATTACATTTAATACATTTTAAAAGCCTTTACTTGAAAAAACAAAAATAGAGTTCACCAGTAAGACTTTGAAATATTGACTTTTTAGACTACATTTCTCTCCCACCTCTCAGCTGCATTCATCTTTACACCTGAATCAGCTGTCCTTCATGGTATGGTCTAACTAGAGTGGATAGATTTAAATAACACGCTTCCTCTGAAATAACACAGAGGAGTTTGCTTTTACGGTGTACTGGCTAGATTCCATTCAGAAATGATGGAATATAAATGTTTCCTTGAGGAAAAACAGCTTCTTTACCTGGACAGTGTTGTTGTTGTTTTACAGAAGGGCTGAAACTGTGTTTCCATGCATATACTTGTTTATGTTTATATTCATGAGATGCCAGTAAGTAATGTATGTAATGTTCTGTGAGGAAATATATGTGTTGTTTATGTTTCTCTGTGGTGTGAATGGAAGAGAGCCTGCCTCTGTGGCCAGAGGAGAATTCCTTGTCATTATATTAGCTGCACTATCTAGACGAAGTGACGGAAATTGTAAAATAATGGCCTACTCCACTGTATATATTCAAGTAAAAGATCCCCTGATAAATTCTACTGTTTAAATGCTTAGAGGGAAATACAGGCAAACCTAAACTTGCAACTTTAGACATCAAAAATAAAAACTGTCAAATGGTTCCCTAACAACTTAAAGGCTGCAGTCTTTTTCCTTTTTAGCTTCAACTCAATCCCCTTTTTATGAGATATTCAATTATCTGTTATGTGTGAGTATTGATCAAGGGGAGATGGATGTTTTTGGCTGTACTCCACCTGTTTAGAATATATTGTAGGCGGGAAGGCTACACAAAGTGAAGTCATTGTATCAGACATGTGGTAGTAGGGTCATTACTCTAGCTATCCTTTGTAGATCAGTATGTCTAGGCAGTTATAGTAGTACACTGCTTCCCTTTCAAAATTAGAGCCCAAGCTGTCTTAGCTGTTTAGTGCACTTTCTTTTTTCTTTTTTTTTTAGATATATGTATGATATATTTTTGGTGGTGCAGGTGCAGTTTCTAGTGTTAATTTTTTTGCCATTCTGCACTTCACAGAAAGGTTTCTTTAAATGTGGATATGCTACCATTTGGTGGCAGTGGAATTAATGAACAGTACTCTCCTATGATGAACAGTTAAGCTGGAGGTAATATTGTGTTTGGAGTGTTTGCTGAGGGTGTAAAAGCTGTTATCCCTGTTAGGTAATCCAGTGCTCTACAACGGTGAAAAACAAAAACTGTGACAAAACACCAAGAACCATCTGCTTTTAGAAAACACATTTTTAGGAATGTTTGATCACTGTGCACTTTTGATTTTGTTACATACAACAAAAAAATCATGAATCAGGTTTCTGTCAGAGGAAAATGCCCTTTACTTTTCAGCGGTGACCAACAAACTGAGCTCTATCAGAAAAACAGAGAGACACGCTTGTATGCACACTTACACAAAGTAGCTATGGGAGTAACTGAATTCACCCAGTCGTTCTGTAATTTGTCATAGTTCAGCAGAGTGTCACTGCAATGTAATGCTTACACACACCCATACACACGCTACAGAGAGTGCCTTTGTGTGTACATGGGTGTTGCAAGACCAAATGCTTAGTCTGAAGTGGTGCAAGATGATTACAAAAAAAATTTGAAAACTGCTTGTAATTTTTTTGTTTCTCTGGTTTAATCAAAAACATTTTTCAAGTGACAACATGAAAAGGGAATATGTGTAGGAGGATGAGCTGTAGTGGAGAGTTTTGCAGCATCCTCTGAATCTCTCTCTCTCTCTCTCTGATCTGGTTTGTTATTTCCACAAACAGCCATCTGCTCTCTTGTCAGAGCAAAGAACCTTGACTGTGGCTGTGAGACCTCTTGTCTCATTTTGCAGTCAGTTTGGGTATCTGACCTGTTTCAAGATTCATGAACGCAACATCTGCCTCGAAAAGCAGTCAGTTAGGGCCTTATAATTACCCAGTCATCTCAAGTATTTGCCATGCAGTGGGTAGTGCTCCTGAAAGGTATGCTGGAAAGGAATATTTCTTAATATGCTGCATCATCGGCAGGTCCTTTTGTGCATTTTAAGTATAGTTATAATAGTAGACAGTTGTCCTAGTGGGTTAGATGTCTCTGCTTTACCTCTTTGATCACTGAGATTATGAATCCACTTCGTTGACAGTTGAATTCAGCTAAAGCTGCTTTCAACCTAAATGCTTATTGACACTATAAACTTTTCTGTGGTAAATTCAGTACAAACTGTTTGGCTCGTGCTTTTAAGATTCCTCTGGTATCCTTATTTCCTATTCCTTTTTCATTTTAGTCAAATGTGCATTCAAATATATAGAAATATGTTAAACTGTTAACAAGAATTTCATAAATTTTTTATCACTTACCATATCTCATCTTTAATTATGTCATATGATGCAATTAGAGCTCCATCTTTACATGAAATGTACCATATAATGTGAGTATTTTATTTTATGTTTTTTTATATAAATAGCACAAACACTATTATTACTTTTGTTATACTGCTGCTGTGTTGACTGTTTCATTTTCTCGGCTGAGGTTCTGTTAGCAGGGGGGCTGCAGATTGTAGTGTAGTGAGCAGGGAGACTGTCCTCCAACCAGACAACCCTGGGGGTCAAGGTTTTATTCCAGCATCTGCTGGTGTGTACCGCTTAGTTACAGTTATTCTTTCAAATCTTTTGTACATTATTTCCATTCAAGCACAATGCTAAGTCACCATCAGTTAAACAGAGTTGAAAGGGGTCAGGTGAGGCAACAGAGGGACACATAATAGTAAGCTAAGCAGACAGGCAGTTCAGGTGAATTCGCCTGATCCGGACAATGATGACTGCAGCAAATAGCCAAAGGAAGAGATCCCCTCTCATTCTATCAGACAAGCCAGTCACGCCCAGGCTCAACTTGTCACAGTATTAAAATACAGCATTTGTATATCTGTGCTTGTATTCTCTGAGTATTTAAAAAAATAATAACAAAAAGGGGGATGATAAAAAAGTGATGTATGATTAAGAACGATTGAGTGAT
Organism: Lates japonicus; assembly: GCA_033238685.1. Taxonomy (NCBI): domain Eukaryota; kingdom Metazoa; phylum Chordata; class Actinopteri; family Centropomidae; genus Lates; species Lates japonicus. The sequence goes on along the minus strand of BRZM01000002.1, from coordinate 9,467,238 downwards.
ATTGTAATAAAAGGAGGGTGGAGGGGGTGGGGGTGACATGCCATCTGCTGCTCTGATGCAGTTGTGTTGTAGCTTTTTATAAAGGCTATGTCTGTTTTTATTTGGATTTTCTTCCCTCCCTCAGCCAGTGTCCAAAGGCTTAGTCTCTCAACATGTCACTTCACATCAGGGCTGCCTGTACTGCCTTGAAGCCTATACCTGCATTTACAAACACAGGCACGCACACACATTTGCATGCACGCACACACTCTCTCAGGCCTGGAATTTGAATTCACTGCCGCTTATGACAAGCAAGGACCCTTGAAAGGACACCAGTGGATGGAATAGATAGGAGCTAAAAGAGATGCGGAGGATTTGAATCTAGGACAGCCAAGGCGCAAGGTGCACAGCTAATGCTGCTGTTGAGTTAACTTCAAAGTTAAACCCTTGGTTGCTGGGTTAAGCTTGATGCTGGGTGCTGTGTTCTCACCCATCTGCCAGGTTGGAGTTCAGACATGATCAGAACATCAGAGAGCAGATAGGGGACGGAAACAAAACAAAGAAAGAGAAGGGGGGAAGAGGAGGGGTGGACAAATGATAGACAAGAGTGATAGGAGTAAAATGAAATGGGATGGTAGCTGTGACATTTTATTGTTCTTGCAAAGAAAAATTACAGACCAGAATCCATGTTACACCAGTTTATAAAGGTCAAGTATATATACGGTTGTGTGGCTTTGAGTTGTGTGGACTTACTTTAACTGATGATACATTTTGGGTTATGTTTCAGTTACAACATAAGCAAACAAATTTCAACCTTTGACCTTGTATTTCAGACACTTGCAGCGTATCTGAGATGCAGTGCAGCTAAGTCATATATACACTGTGTATGTAGTGGCTTGAAGTTTTAATTTACTAACACACCCTCAGAGCTTGACAAAACTAGAACATGGCACTTTGGTGGCCACAAATTTGCATCCAACAATAGCGGTGTGGGTGCATTAATACCTTACAGATGTGCGTTTGGTAGATTAAGAGGCAGTAAAGGAAGATGTATTAAGAGGGGAAAACCAAGCAAGATGAATGAGTGATTTGTTTTATCAAGGTATGGGTGATTTGTCTTTTTGTCTAAAGCCACTGATTAATGTAGCCAGTGTGGTGCATTTACATTAACCATCAAATACTATCACAGGGATCTGCCTGTGGCTGTTAACCATCTTCCCTGCACATTAGTAGAATGAATGAGCTTTAAAAGAGCATCACTTAGTTGGGCAAGAGAGTCTTCTTTCCTACATATGAGGAATCAATGCTGTTTTCTTTCTTTCTTATTTTGCAGCCAGCCTCACTTTTCTCAGCAGTGAATGATGGGATGGTCTAAGCAAGACACAGGGTGGCTAATTTGCTGTCCTTTTAGCAGTGCACAAATGTATGCTTCGTGCATCAGCCAGTGGTACATCTCTCTGTGTGTCTGACTGTGTTCAGAGTGCTTTAGTGTGTGCCTGTGTCCGTTCATTAATGCATACTCCTATGTGTCCATTTGCTTGCATGCACATTTCTGTCTTTTTTTTTTTTTTACGTATTGAAAGCTATTCTTAGAGTGACCTTCCAAAAGCCATGGCGTGCAGCCCTGTTGTCTGTGTGCGCCCGCCTGTGTGATTCAGTTTGAGTGGAGAAAGCCCAGGGACACATCAGTGGCCCTCTCCCGATTACGGAGCGCCACAGTTTGCAGATGATTCTTTGATGGGGCGGATCTGGAGGCACTGTGGTTGAAAGGAAGTAGCCCGGCAAGAAGGAGACACTCAGCGAAACAAACACATGAATGCCCATGCGCAGTGTGTTTATACATATATATAAACACATTGCGCATGGGCATTCATGTGTGACATGCCAAAGGATTCCCCTTATAGCATGGCAGAGTGCATTGCTGTTCAATCTTTAGGCCCTCAGTGCTGCGAATGGAGACCTAGACCATATTTTTATCCTCAGCTACACACACTCTTACACACAACTAAAACAGATTCTGCTATAATGGAAAATAATGGAAGAACCCCTAAGATGGGGTCCTTAGAATATAAAATTGTGCTAGCAGTTGCCAAGATTATAGAGGGATCTTTGTTGAAGACAATTATTGTCCTTAGGTCCATAGATAACATCTGAGTTTTGTGTTTAGAGTATGAAATGATTAGTTGGGTTTTATCAAGGCTGTGTTGGGTTTTTGTGGCACTAATCTCTTCTTTTAAGGAAATCCACTTACATAAAATGGGCGGGACAGGCAAGCGGCAATATTACCTTGTTGTCAAGAGGTTTATGAAAGCTCCAATAGGTGGCGTAGTAATGGGTACGCCACATAAAGGCTCAATAGCAGAAATTCAAAGCAAATTAAAGGGGAAATGCTATAAAATCCCTTGGAAAAAAATTATGCCACCGAGACAAGGGCGCTTGTCACCGCCTGCCTGGTTTAATCAAGAAAAGATGGAGGAAGACAAAAACCAATAAAACCAAAATGCCAATAGTTTTTTATTGTTACGGAGGCATTGCATCCCTGATCAAATAAAACACCTGTGATGGCACAAACATATTGTGTGAAATTATTGCACTTTCCTGTGCATAAATTGCTTTGATGAGTAACACTTCATCCTTAGAATAATTCTGATAAATGCAATAAGGAGATGCAATATGAGATCAAGTAATATGCAGACAGATACAGAGGAGGGAAATGTTCAATTGTGACTTCATGGTTGAATCACAGGCCTCATGTCATGTTCATGTTAAGCATTTCAGTGATGCTCTGTTGTACGCATTAAGTTCACATAGAGGTGAAACTGCCATATATGCAAAGACAGATATAGGAGAGATGCAAGTTTTTTTTCCCCAAAATTCTCACTAAAATAATTCAAACTAAAGACAGAAATAAAAAAAAGATTACATAATAGGCGCATAAGAGGTTATCCCTGACTTTCTGCTGTATAAGAAAACAGTAATTTAATCACAGTAATAATACATTGCAGCTTTTTATCAGACCACGATCACTCCATCTCGCTGAAGGAAAAAGGTTAAGAAGCACTGAAACAATCCATTAGCCGTGGTGTGACTCTGTTGCTATAATTGACACCAAACCTTTCCACAGCACAACTTGAAGTTGCAGCATGAGTTTCACAGCAAAAACTAGGCCACTGGAATACATTGACTACAAAATTAAATCATCATCTAATTTGCAAGAGAGAGAAAGAGGGGGGTAAGCAAGTGGACATAAATAAGTGAGGTTGTTGTTAGCTCCTGTTTTTTTGGGTGGGATGCTGGGAGGGAAAGATGGAGGTCATGAGGCAGAGAGATGCGCCAAAAAAAAAAAAAAAAAAAGGAAGGGGGGAAAAAGAAGAAGATGTTCAGCAAAGCTGTCAGAGATGCTGTTTTTGGGGATTTGTGTCCTTCTTGACTTCTGCTGGTGCAGCCATCATTCTGAAACATCATTCTCACTCTAACAATATGTAACACTGGGAGGTCAGACGTAAGTAGGTGTGGTTGTTCTAAGATGTTGACAAGGAGATGAGGATGAGGGACTTAGCAAGCCTCAAAATGTGAGAGGGGAGATAGTGTGGCGGAAATTGCCTGCAAACACTCAGGACACATAAAATAAACACACAAAACACTGACAGGCTGAAGGTTAGAATATATTGTAAAATATGAAGACAAACCCTGTTACCAGAAGTCAGAAGAAAAAGTCTCAGTGGAGGAAAATAAAATTTCACATAAAAATATATCCCAAAGACAGGGAAGTAGAACATGATTTGCCATATATTAACCAATTGGCAAGAAGCCACAGGCTGTTCAGACACACAAAGATATATCACAGTTTCAGGAAAAGGGGCCCTCTGTACAGGTTTAGTTGAGGTGGAACTGATTTAACTATTTTTTATTCTGCTGGAAGTTTAATTTATAACAGCACATCATATTTTATGAACTGATCATATACATTCTGTATGTAAACTCTCTGTATAGTAAGTTACTATAGCTGTCAGTGAAGTTAAAAGTACAGAATCTTCTTGTCAAATATAGTGGACGTTAAGAATAAATAGTGTAAAATAGAAATACTCAAGTAGACTACAAGAACCTCAAAGTATACTGAAGTATTTGATTTAATGTACTCAGTTACATTCCACCACTGAAACAGACGGTGTCCTAGTAGTGTTACAGATATGGTAATACAGCAGCAATACACAAGTACCTGAATAGCAAATGTATATAGTAGCTGTTTGAAAGTACACAGTATTTAGAACGTAGAAAGTGTTATTGTAAAGGGCTACAAGAGGAATCCTTTTTTCACAGAGACACATATAATGAAGGATTTTAGAAATCTCTCAGCTATTACCATAGCCTAAATGGAGTTTGTACATTTACATGCTTTCACACACACAGACACAAAATGAAGTTTAAGTCTCTCCTTGCTACCATGTTGAGATGGACAGAGCGGGTTTAGAGGCTAAAAGCAGTACAAATTTGATGCCACTCTGTGGAGCAATTGTACCTAGGCCAAGCCCTCGTTGCCAAATAAACCATTATAAAGTTCTGTGCCAGGGTCCTAGATACTCTTCTCGCTCAGCTTATTCGCCCCACTTAATATTCTGCAACCCAGGGTTTCAAAGTAATTAGCCATAAGAAATAAGGAGAGAGTAGTTGTGGAACATCATCTGTCTGACTGGTTGGGTAATACACGGCATAGGAGGATAAATCTCAGAATTGCAATAATGAATCATAATGACATTTTACAGCTCATCACATGAGTTCTAGGGGAAGCATTAACGCAGATAAATTATTTTTCTTTACTGTTATAGTGGTTCTAGAAGTATGCAGAATCAATATTTATATGTCATAAGTGGCATGTGGTATTACCAAGCCAAGCCTTGGAAAGAGCACAGCATGTCTTATCTGTGCATATTATGCTAAATCATGTCAGAGATACTATAATGTATCAGAGGCTTATTACAGGGAAGTTTAGCATAGGCAACCAGTGAAATTAAATTTCAAGCCATCTAAGCTTGAACTCTGTTTACTAAGAGGATTAACCTGCTGTCACGTAAATGTGTTACCTTCAGTGAAACTGTTCATGAATCTGTATGAGGGGATGCATTGTTAATATTCATTCTGGGTAGCTGGGATCATGTATGAACTCAAACACAGGGAGCACATTTGCTCACGAGCCGTACTGCATTGAAAATGATGTCTTTAAGGATACATGTTGTGTTTTTGGGGATAGATGTTTTGGCATAGCTTTGTAATTGTTAAGGTACTTAAAAGGAAACACTATGTAATCTGAGTATGCACAGGCATAAATCAGTGTTGTAGTTTTGGGCAACACAGTCAGTATGTTGAATATGATTAATTAGATTTTTAAAGCTTAAAACCAGGGATCCAAAACTCTAATCTGTAATAGCACAAAGCCATTGGCAATGAAATGGGCACTGATTGTCTTGGCTCACACAGTGTTTGTCTAAGCTTATCCATCCAATTTAGATTTAAATTACATTATTGCTATTGTAAAGATCAGTACATTGGGCCATTATGACTGAAAAATCATCCTGAAGATATCCTGAAGTAGTGACTTTTCTTTGTTTTTTACTGACAGCACTTATGGTTCATTAAAGTAGACATTACAATAAGATGAGACATAGTGAATCTTAACTGATTCCTCTCTAGGATCCATCTGACTCAACCTACTCATCCTAAAATAACAGTGTCAAATGTCTCGGTTTTAATTGCTATCCATCACGGTGTAGTGAGTGACTTTAATCTGCACAGTTCACTGAGTGAGTAATGCATAAGACCATAAGGTTCGAATGTTTTGAAACATCACATAATAAAATTACAATGTTTATATTCTGTTGTGGTCATTCTTGAATGGAGCATCTGGGACCTTTACAACATCTTTGGTGATAAACTGTTACTGCTCAGGTGTTTTTGCACAAAATCATTTCTCAGTTATAAAAAAAAATATGGCCAGTGCTGTGACATCCTCGCCCTTCGATCTTCTGTTGTGTTCTCAAGTGCTTTTCAGCCACAGTGCTTATTACTACTGAGGCTAACTACTTCGTAGATGTTCTATTTCTTGCAAACAAATTGCCTTCCCTGCTTTTTTTGCTGAGGCCCTTTTTTCTTGAAAGAGACATCCAGTATCCTGCACCAGGCAGGAAGAACAAAACAACAAAGGCAGAAGCTAAAATGTAAACTGGCTATAGTTGAATCACTCTTGTGTTATAACACTGAAAAAGATGTTTGTATGGTGCAAGATATTACTGAGGACAACACCAAATGTTGTCTATCTGTCTCCTTCTGGCTGCTTGTCTAAAAACATCAACTCACCTGTCAATCTACCTGTATTTTTAGGTTTTCCATTGTATATTTTTTCAAGTATATATACACGAATATACGCTCAACAGATCCCCTACCAAGAGGCCCCTGGAAAGCTTTTAGTCTTGTGTGTTTATCTGTAGTTTTCTATCACTACCACAGTGTCACGTTCTCTCCTCTCCTCGCTTTTACTTTTCCCAAATTAGCTGTGTTTATTTCGAACTGCTGCTCATTCGTCCTTTTTAAAGAAGCACAAGTGGGACAAATAAGTCGAGCCATCAGTGTCGTGACTGTTTAGTGAGGATAAGTCCTGTCACCGGGCCAAAATGATTAGAACAGGGGGAGAAAAAAAAGAGGTGATATATTAAACATGGGAAGAAAGAAAAGTGAGAGCTGAATTTTAGAACTCTGAGCTTATGTAATGGGTGTGAATCGCATCTCTCCTCATTGTGTGAAAATAATGAAGCCATTTTTAGACAAGGTAAGCTGGAAAGCAGATAAAGCTGAGAGAAGCTGAGAGAGAAGTGGTTTCTGTACATGTTGGCCTTATTTTTAATTACATGACAGGATTGGAAATAAACACACTAATGCAGTTTTAAGTCTTAAAATGTCTGTAGAGAAATAAAAGTGTTGTAGCGAAGAGTAGGAATAAACAAGTTCTTTTGTTTGAGACCTGAAAAGAAAATACCAAAAAAGGGTGGGATTTTTTAAAATGGTCGCCCAGCCTGATTACCCACTGGGCAAAGCAGTAAGTTCCTGTGGGATGTGTGGTAATTAAAATGTGGTGATTTGATTAAAATTCAAATTAGTTTGGTAATATGCACTACTAAACACAATTTAAACTGAACCAAAAGGTGGCAACAGCATTTTACCCAATCTTTAAGCCTTGTCTCAAAATGGACTTTTACTACCTCTAATATTTCATCTGTTTAATCAGATTATCATTATCATACAGCAGACCTGGACAGGAGTGTTTCAACATAGAAATACTGTTGATTTCAGTGATTCTGGGCAAGATGGTTTAGGGGGATGTGTGTAAGGGTGTGGGGCCCAAAAGGGGCCCTTAATTCACTTTGTCTTACTGCCGGTCAGCAAATGAATCCAGTCCTGATTACGGCATGTGACATCATCATCTAAAAAAATCCTAGATTTTAAAGTTTTAAAGTTTTCTAACTTTTCTTCACTTTCTACAAAACTCCTTAAATAATGGTAGGGAAAACAGTTTTGGCAGCTCCATACTGCCTGTCATAAATCCTATAAACAGCTTTGCTTTCAATAATTTGAGAGCTATTACTATGTCTGAGAGAGGGATAATCATCTGTCCCTGTCACAGTAAACACAATGTTAACAACAAGGCAATCAAAGTGTGTAGACTCCTGTCTGGTGTTTAATCATGCCGCTGTGTTGACGCAGTTACTCACCATGACAATGCTGCGTCCCCCCCGACCATGACATCGTCTTGGGGTAGGAATAGCTGCAGTCAGCTGTGGAGGCAAAAAATGCAAAGCCACTGTAACTAGTTAATCACGCACATATAGCCCGTAGTCATGTCACAGAAAGTGGTGAGTTAACATTGTCTCTAAGTATTGTTGACCCTAGCACCCAGCTGTGGCATAACCCTGGTCATTAGCAAAGCTCCTGTCTTTCTCACAAACACACACATGCACACACTTGCACAATAGCATCCGCTGTCACCTCTGATATATATGACCCTTGACAGCAGAGGAGCTCAGTAAGACAGCCTGTCAGCAGCTCTGCAATGTTTCTGGCTTGTCTCCCTTCATTGGATGGCCAGCATGTGCCTCAGGTCTCTCCTGCCCATCCATATCCACACCAATTTACAGCGTGGCTGCCAACAGAATGATATTCTCATATGACAGTTTTTTTTCCCCCCTGGTCAGCAACCCTGAATTACCATGTTTCATTCCTATGAGCTCCCCTGTGGCTCTTCTGCAACAATGCGCAGCCACACTGGGATCAACATTCCTCCTCGTAGGTTCGATACTCATCAAACACAGAATGTCATAACAGTTTCTGTATTCTAATACTAATAATAAAACAGCCATCTTTTTATTTCCACCATGGTAGAAGGCTCATACTGCATTTTTTTCCTCCCTGCTGCTGTGTGTGTGTCTAATTCTGTTGAGTGTGTTGTCTCTGTGGCTTTTAACAACAAAGCAACACTGTTTTCTGATGAATGATCATCCCCGCCAAGTTTTTTATTGCCTTTCGTAGATTACATCAGCTCATAGTAAATCGCTTTTGCCAGTGAAATGTGTGATCCTAATAAAAATACTTCAAACCAAATCTTAATACAAACAACATTTTTGAGCTGTTGTATGCATAGTTGATTTTTCACATAGCTGTTGTCAGCATTTTTCAATCATGAATTATGGACAGAAAGGAATGGATTGAATTGATAGCAATGTAATTGTGGCAATAAGATAGATGGGACTGGAGAAATGCAAACTTTTAGGAATTTTAATAACAAGGGAGCATAGAAGAGACCAACAGCCTAAACAGAGATCTGTTCTCTGATTGTGTTCTTGTTACTGGAGAAATTAGCACATGAAGTTGAGTTTATGATAATTAAGGAGCTAGGACTGGAGCAGCCTGTAGGATCCCTGGAGGTGTGGGCATTGCTGGATACACTTGAAAGATCATAGCGTCATGCATGACAGCTTCTTTATATTCATTGTCGATCCACATAAGGAAAAGCAGACCTACGTGGTAACAGCTTTGAAAAAGAGAACTGTCTATAGACCCTGTAAAGATGGAGTGCGAACAGTCCTGTGAACACACCCTCATCTGTTAGCGTCGGCAGATGGGGAGCTCTAGCAAAGGTTAGTCCGAGGGCTCCCCATTAGGAGGAACACAGGCAAGAAAGGCTTGAACGCTTTGATATCACAGATGCAGTCTTATGAGAAATAAGCAGGGGCCTTTCATCTCATCCCACACACACACTCACACACACACACATACATGCATGTCTGAACACCTGTGAAAAAGTGTGCAAACCATCTACCTTGTCTGTACAGCACACTTTAATGTGCCGAACAGGCATCTTTATGTTCTGGCAATGCTGCCAAACCTAAGGTTTTTTCCCAATTTGAACAAAATGTACAAATGCCAAGACTGCAGAGAAAATCTGACACTGAATTTGAAGCAATTTCTAATTGAACAAATAAACTAGAACAAGGCAGTGTTTGGAGGGTTTACACTTGCTGAGTTGACACATGACAACAAGGCATAATGTGGAAAGAAAGTGGAACACTGTTGCTAATAATAACGGATAAAGCTGACGTGATCCATGTCCAAAATCGTGACGCAGGGAGTGGCACTTCTTAAATGTTTTTTAAAATATTCATTTCAATTTAAAGCCCCCATGTATAGGATAAAAATATCTGACATTGTCGCCTCCTAGTGGTAGCAATGCACATCACTACACACAACGATACCTCCAGACATTCCACACAACAGGATTGCACACTTATTTTACAAACAAAAACATGTCACAACAGTATAAATTGAATGATGGCAGAATCACATAAGAATTCTACACAAACAGGCATAGGTCTGTTTATCTGGAGCACTAAACTATTTGCTTCCCATACAGTAATGCTGTGAAATCCCAGCCAAACTACTTAAGCCAGAGAGGGAACTGGAAACCATTTTGTTTTTAGTGGAATCAGGAAGTCGTTAACAAACTGATGCATTACTACAGGGCAGTAATGGCAGGCGGTCTGATACTGATACATCAGCCTGCCAGAGTGGAGGGCATCGGTCGATAACACCTCCTCAAAGTGTCTTCCTGGCAAGTGCGGTGGCCTATAATGAAACTGGCACACAGATGGAGAGAGAGGCGTAAGACAGGAGGGTCTTACACCAGCCGACCTCGCTCCTGTGGTGGAAAGCCCATTATCATTAAGAGTCAGAGTAAATGTGAAGGAGGCCTTGTGCTGCTGACCAAGCTGGAATAAGTGTATTAACCGGCAGTTTCTCAGCTGTCAGGGGTCTCGGTTTTGGGCCCCTGCTAATGTAATGTTAATAAAAACAAAATAGTGGGCTGCGGGACCCCTGAGAGCAGCCTTCATGTGTCTCCCGTACTCCTACAAACTGAGGCAGCACGCTGTAATATCCCGTGCACCTGCCTGCATCAGCAGAAAACACACGTGGTGATATGAACAGTTATGGTTGTGCTGCTGGGGTTATTGCACTTGGTTTATTTAATGATGCTATCAATGGCTGGGTGAACAGAGGTGCATGCTGGGATAAATCACAAAGACTTGGTCCCTGTCCAGACACTACGAGGACTCACTCACACACCGTGCAAATGTTTGCAGACATAATAAACACTGGCAGTCTCATTTCTTCCTCTCTCTGTCTTCTCATTAACACACAAATACACAGATGTTGGCTGTTTTTCAAAATACTGCAGTATGTCTCGTGCGCCCTTTCTCATGAGGAAAATTATTAGCCAGCTGTTCATTCCCCAGCTGCAGAGACTATTCCATGTGCCATGAGTGCTTAAACACATACACACACGCACTCGCACTCATACCTTAGGTACGTGGCTGAGAGAGAGAGGGTTTGTGCCCTGCAGGTTACAAGCCATAGTGAGAGGCTGGGTGAGGTTTCCGGCACTCTTAGTGGTCTGACATTAATCAATTAGCAGACAACTGGACTGAGCTGGAGGCCATCAGTGAACTGCCATTTAAACACACAGAAACAGACAGACAGGTGCATAGGTAGACAGGTAAAGAGGACAGTAACTATTGGCAAGCTTTGCTGCATTGTCAGGCTTGCAAGAATGTTACTGTCTGTGTGTGTGTGAGTGTGTGTGATAAAATTGTCCATTTACATGCCTGTTTGGTCCTGGCTCAATTCACCCTCATAACAAGAGCCTTAGATGTACATTTGCAAGTGTGCGTGTGCAGCGTAAGAGGACTCGGGCACATGCACATTCATGTGTGCAGCATGCATGCTTAGCTTGCATTTTAAACAAGCAGGCCAGATTATCTATACCGTCAGGGTTGCGGCTATCTGGGCTCAGATAACCCCCCAACCTCTTGGCACCTAACATCTGCTGGGGTCAGACAGCCTGTCCAGGGACGGCTCATCATCAGCTGGATGCTGGTGTTCATGTTCAGCTAACTACTGGCAGGAGACAAGGGTTTGTGTGTGTGTGTGTGTGTGTGTGTGTGTGTGTGTGTGTGTGTGTGTGTGTGTGTGTGTGTATCTCCAAGCAAGTCCAACTCCAGCTCTCTGAATCACTCCATTTCATCTTAGATCTCGAGTTGCCTTGGGCAAACATGCAGTGAAGATTTTGGTTACACAACATTATGTATTGATCAGTCTATGATTTAACAGTTTTTGTGTTTGGTGTTTCTGTGTTAACAACCTTCTTTGATCATAGTAGGTAGTAGTACTGGTATTAAGTACTCTTTTTAATTTTCTCAGTGCACTGCATGTTAGAATGTCTTGTACTTATTTTCTTCAATGGACTAATCCATTTTTACACTTCTGTAATAAAGGAAATTTTATCCTTCATCGAAGCTATATCCCTCGTACATTCCACACTGCCCTCACTCTTTTTTCTTTTCCCCTGTAACTTATTTCTCTCCAGGAGACTATGTGGTGCTGACCGTCTTCTTTGACCTGAGCAGGAGAATGGGCTACTTCACCATCCAGACCTATATCCCATGCACCCTGATTGTTGTCCTCTCCTGGGTCTCATTCTGGATCAACAAGGATGCAGTACCTGCCAGGACATCATTAGGTACAAAATGAGCAAACTAAAAATTATTTCCTCTATGAGATCTTGATAATTTTATAGATACATATTCATATCTGTTTTGTTTTGTTTTTTAAACTTAAGTTTTATGGCTGTTTTTGTGAATAATTTCATGAAATCTTCTCCATAGAGCCGCTACCTTAGTTCTTTTCTTTTCAGTCCACCTGGCCCAAACGCACATATAGTATAGTTATACCTGTGAAGTTCATTAGACAAACTGGCCTTAATTACTCCCCGTTGTGAAACACATCAAATACCCAGTGATGGTAACACATCACTGCGTACTGAAATGTAGTCTGCCAAGGCTTCCTCTTTCCTACCATTCTCTCCTTTCCTTTTGTCTTCTCCTTCACCATCCTTCCTCCTCCTCCTTTTCCCCTCTGAGACAGGGCAGCTGCTTAGGAATCTAGTCCATCTTGATTAGAACAGCCTATCCTGGCACATATGTTTTCATGCGTGCCTTAATGAGGCATTAATTATGCAGGACAGTACAGCCAGGAAGAGATGCAGAGAGGAGATGCAGCCTCAGCATAATAATAATGCAGGTGGCGACATGGAATGAAAAAAGAAAAAGGGCAAAAGTGACGATTTCGAGGAAATTTGTCAGCTTTTGAACTTGCCCTTGGCGTCCAGTGGACATCCTCAGAAGTTCACTTGAGATGCAGTCGTGAACGTATTCCTTAGTCAGCTTTCCCTCTGGCCCCTCAAGGCTCTAAATCCTGACCTCAAGTCCATGCGATGTGATCATTAGCGAGCATAACTGAATGTAAAACAATCCCTGCAGGCAGATACGCTCATTCCTCCTCACTATCATCATTACTTTGTCAGTCATTAATCTCTCTAAAAATAGGTTGTTGTGTTTTCTTGTGCTTCTGCAGCTCCAGATTTGCAGTCGGAATAATAACGCTATTAATTCCCTGCTAAAAATTGAACCAAGAGTCAGATATCTTAATTTCCTCTTTGAAAGATGATGCGGGAGGTACAGGAAGCCAGGTGGTTAAGAAGCAGATTAATGCAGATGACATAATTCTTAATCCTTAAATGCCATCCAGAAATATATCAATTCACTCACAATACTGCGCTGTTAATCTTGGCAGAGACTGATGTCTTTCAGTCCCCAATAAATTTAGACGTAAATAATACTGTATGTACAAGGCAAGTCCCCTTTACATGTATGGTGTATGTAAAGGAAGGAGGCGGTCTTGTTAGCTTCTTGTTTGTTGGTGTTTAGGGATTGTGACACAGCTGTTGGTGATCTGTTGTATCAGTGTGCTTCTAAACATATTTCCTCATCATGTGTCATCACTACGCCTCCATCTACATTGTCATTAGAGCCAGACAGAGTGAGTAAAAGGGGAGAGGGTTACCAGATGGTGGATATAGGCATGTAGTATGTCAGTGTGGTGGTCAATGGTAGCCGAACTGTAAACAAGCAAAGTATGTGGATCATGGGGACAGGAAAACAGCTGTTCACTCGTCCCTCACGGCTCAGCTAACTGCTAAGCACATACAATGAAAAGTCAATATTAATCCCCTTTTTTATATGTATGTCAGTCACTCAACTTAATGTTCCTACCCTACATTGTTAGCCACGAAAGATGCTAATTTATAAGAAAAATAATACATAATTTGTTTTGTTTTTGTTTTTAAGTAGACTTTAAGTTCTGTTGTGACAGTTTTGTGAAGGAATCTAGTAAGTAAGTAAGTAAACTTCTAGCATGATGTTTATAAAATAAAATAACATAAATATAAAATAGTTTTGTCATATTACATGAAACTTCAGATATAATTCAATCAGATTTTATTCAGACCTCTAGTTCTGCAGGTTTTTTTCCCTCCCTTTGGCTGTACATACAGAAAACTGCATGTATACTGAAACATTTAGAAGAACATGTGTTCTTAGGCCTGAAAAATGTATGAGCACAGGGGTATATGAATAAAAAAAAATTATTAATACATTAACATGTTCTTCAAGTTCGAATCCCTGCTTGGACTTTAGCTGGTTTAGCTGGTTTCAGCTTCCTTCTAACTGTGAAGCTATTTTGAGGAGAACATCCTGTTAGAAACACATGCAGTCATATTTTAAATCCTCTATTAGCATTGGAATAACTAATATTGAGTTTCCTTTTTTAATATCATAATGTACAGTTTGGCAAGCTTGGCAAGACAGTTAAAGATAGGCAGCATAACATTTTGTTCTAGGGAAATTATTCTTTTACAATATAAAATAACCAAAATTATAGAGCATTTAATAGGAATGCAGAATGTGAAACTGTAACATGCCATTGAGCCTGAGAGGGTACAATAAAATCCAACTGAGAAATTTCTGAAATTTTGACCACAGAGCTAACTTTCTTTGTTTTTCTTTGCTCTCCAGGCATCACCACTGTGCTGACCATGACCACGCTGAGTACTATTGCCAGGAAATCCCTCCCAAAAGTGTCCTATGTGACCGCCATGGACCTGTTCGTGTCTGTCTGCTTCATCTTCGTCTTTGCCGCACTTATAGAGTACGGCACACTGCACTACTTTGTCAGCAACAGGAAGCCAAGTGCCAAAAAGGACAAGAAGAAGAAAAACCCGGTGAGCGTCTTTCTGTAGTGAACCTTTTTTATATCGTTATTACTCAAGGTCTAAGTTATTGATCAAGAAAAATTGTTTATTTAACCATGTCGCTACAAACAACATTAATTTGATTTATGTACTATATGACAGTGTGTAATATCTTTACAGTGCTCACAGTATCCTTTATTTAGGTGAAAGGTCAAATGTTTCCTACACACTCTCCATCTCCCTCCCCCACTGTATTACAGTGCTGGGATAAGCCTTAGAAAACGGCTATACGCTGCTTAGTGTCCCTAAGGGAGCATCTTCCCGGGGCCCACCACCTCAAATTACTCAATGAGTGAGGCGTGCAGCTTGAACCTTTTTTCTAATCCATCACACATCTGTTACGACTGTAATTTAGACCCATGTCGCATGACAGGAGAGTTGGCCTGATGTGAGCATTAAATCTCTCTGGAGATCATGACATCTGAATTCAAAGACTGTTGCCAAATATATGAGCACTTATTGTGAAGAGTACATTTACTGTCGACAGCAGGACTAGCACTCTTGTCTTTCTTTATTTCTTTCTTTCTTTATGATGATGCACATTAGCACCAGGCTAAGCATAGCCTATTCACACATAAACGTAGACTTATACTTTACATACAGACTATAGCCACATGCACATGACAAAACCAGTTATTCAATTATATTTTTTATCCATCCTGCGTTTTTACACAGTTAAATACAAGAAAAAGGGCATATGGATACATTTCACATTTCCTGCATAGGACTAATTTCTGTTATCACCAAAGTTTCCTTTTTATTTCCTTTTTATTTACTTTGTTATTCCCAAGTTAGCTCATGGTTCTAGACATGAAGATTTTTTAATGAAAATTAGTCCACATCTACCACTTGATGTCTGCTCAGTGGAAAAAGTTTGTTTTTTCTGCATTTATTTTTGGATTACTTTGGAAACCAATTTGCGGTACTTTTTTTTTTAAGGGTTGTAGGTGACTGAAATGTATCTTTGAAGCCCTGGCATGTTTTTAGGACTGGATTCAAAAGACTTCAAAGATATTAAATCTTAAACCTCTAAGTATACTACTGCGCTTGGGTTAACGGGCGTATTGAACTGGAACTTTGGGGGTGGGGGTGGGGGAGTGGGCGCTCCAGTTTCAGGCCTCTAAAAACCAAGGTTTTTGCACGTGGTCTAACTGTCTCGTGGACGAATGAGTGAATAATGAAGTGAAAGGTGTAGTGCCAGTTTGCCATCTCAGAGGGGCTTTTCTAGGTTCTCTGCATGACTTGCCAAGATGCGGGAAGGAGGAAATATGCGAGGAAAGGAGGTCTTTGACAGAAACTCTTTTGATGTTCATGAATTGTTAAAAACATGTTAATGATAGGAAATCGAGGAAATATAAATAAAGAACTTAGATAGTTTATTTTGCTACCTGTAAGCTGATTCAGTTCTGTGCTATGTAAGTCTTCTTAAACTGCAGAGGGATTTTTGATGATCACATTTCCTCCTATCAGTTTAGTCTCTGTCATGCATTACCACAACATTTATTACACGTACTGGAACTGGCAAAGATGTTTGAAGAGGTGCTGTGTAAGAGAAATGCTTCCAACTTAATGTGAAAACAATGATGTCACACTCACACAGAGTATTTAAATTCTGAATTATGGATCATGTATACTTAATCTTTCTAGTTTTGCAGTAATATTTTCCCTAAGGTGATGCTGGCGTAAGAAGCATGTGAGATACATATATCCCACCATGCATCTCCCCCTTGTGTCTGTTCGTAACATGTACGTCTCTCTATAGTATATTTCCTCTTTTTCCATTTTCAGTTTAATGGTACAGTATTTGTAATTCTCACACATTATCTTTGTGTTTCTGTTTATTTTCTTCCTTTTATGATGTTTTTGTTTGCTCTGTTTACATGCTTTTTTGTTACTCTCTTTCAATTCCACATATTCTTTGTTTCCTGTCTGGACAAAAGCTCCTCCGGCTCTTTTCCTCAAAGGTATATTGCCTGTGTCTGACTGCATGTGTCTGCTGCATTTTGGCTCTTTGAGCCCCCAGCACCTCACTGCTTTTCTGTCTGTTCTACAGCAGATACGCCTCTCTCTATTCCCTCTTTATCTACCTGCATTCTTACTGTACTCCTCCTCAGTTACTAAATAGGTATCAGAGATAACATTAAAAAGGGGCGCTCTGCAGTGCACAGTGCGGAGGCAGCCAGCCAGACGTACTTATGCAGTTTTTAAAATTCAAATAAGCATCCCACACATCCCGTGTCCAGAGGAATGTAATAGTCCAGGCCCAGTGTGGACTCATTCTGGCTCCCTCTGTCCTGTTTCACTCTTTATTGTTGTTGTAACCACAGTGAACTAGCAGCCGCTGCAATAGCTTCCTCTTCTTTCCCTTCTCCTGCCAGTAAATCTATACCTGTGTGTTTGTTGGGCTTCTCAACCTGACGCTTCCTACAGAGTCAGCAGAGCCTTAACAGACTGAAACAGACAACCCCTGCACTGTGTTAAGTCCAATTAGAGTTGGAGGTCCATTCAGAAGATTAACACATGCTAATCTTTAAACACCCAAAAAGCATCCGGGGTGGGGGTGGGAGCTAGCAAAGATCTAAATTTAACTTAACACACAAGTCAGGATGAGATAATCTGCTTTTCAACACAGTCCACATCAATATTTTACTAGGAGGAATATTTTTTAAGGTCAGATAAGATACTGCTGAAAAAATCCACCTGCAGTATGGAAACACTAACATCAAATATTCAGCTGAAGCCACACAACCAAGGGGATCCTCTAGTAATGATCCCAAGTGTTTCCACCTTTTATCTTCTCTGAGAGGTTGTCTACTTTCAGCCAGTTAAAGTTGCCAGTGCCACTGTGTTGTTTCTGTGTTTTATTTTTTATTTTCTATCTTTATTTTACTCTATTTTGTTTTATTTTTGCTAACACCGACTCAGCACAGCCCAGCTTGACCAGGCCACGCGGCAGGATGCTGTTATTGCTCCTTCTGCTTGAGCTTCCACTGCGCTTTCCTCCAGTGCAACCGATCCCCTTTGAGAACTGAGTCATAACCTGTTCCGCTAATCCCCTTATTAACTCAACATAACTGTCCGTTAATAAGGACAAAAAATGCTGAAACTAACCCCGTATGTTGCTTTGGTTGTGGTTATGTATCGTTTTCAAAGGGACAGCAGGTTTGTGCACTAGTGCTGGGCAAGATGAGAAGTTGTAGGGAATGAACGGTTCAATCAAGTTTAAGTATTTTAAGCTTGTTTGAGGATGCATGCTTACAGCAAATAATGTTATGTTCTAACTAAAACTGCAATGACCTAAATTGTTTTTTTGCAGCAAGCATGCCTATTGTAGATACACAAAAAATGTGGCTAAAACATTCATGTGGCAAAACAAAAATGTTGCAATTAAAAACTATTAACTGTAACTAAAACTAAAACTATTAATATTAACAAGTACCTCATATTCTCACCATGAGCATAAATACATGCTGTAAGTCATATCTGAAGTGCTAGTGCAGTCATTTATAGACTATTGTTCCTATGTTACAAAGCCAAAACATAAAGAACAAACTAAATGACAACAACTTGCACTATTTTTTACGAAAAGTGGTGATGTGAAATGCTTAGAAGTTGAACTTTGGAGAATGCGCAACTCACTGTGTCTTTTTTAAAAGATGAGCTTGACACCCTAGTTTATCAGCAAGGTCAAGGAACCTTCCATTAGTACCAAACGGGTGGTGGGGTGGGGGTATTTAATCTGCCAAACAGCCGGAATTCCAATTTGTGCAAAGGTGGCATGGCATTTCAAGATAAAAGCTGATGAAAATGGTCCATTTGAATACTAATTGTCTCCCTTTAGAACGACAGGGCCACAGACTCAATGATGTCACTGTCCTATTTTGGGAATCTTCTCAAATGAAAGGCATGTGGCCTCCAGTGGTGAGCACAGTTTGAAAAGGAGGTTTATTTTAACCCATTTAGTGACAGAGGAGAGTGGGCTGGAGAAATATTGAGCTGTGCACTGCACATCTGCCAACACATGCTCCTCCCTAAGCTTAGCTCTCTGATGCATCATAAGCCAGTTAAAACATATCCTGTAAATGTATTTGGGGAAAAAAATGCTTACAACATCTTTACAGGTCCAAATTATGAAATTCCTTTGAGTCACTGCACACTAAGAACATCTGAAAAACTCTTTGGAACAAATGATGCAGTCATCTGTTTGCTACAGTAGTTTCACGCATTCTTAAATGTGCAGCAGCACCATAGTTAACATAAAAAATGGAGGGGCATTGCCCAGCACTAGCTTTATATAGCTGCTAAATGAAGCAATATGGACTACTATCCTAAAAATATTATGATTGCCTCAGCCGCCAGCTGTACACCAGCCCAAAGGTGTAATTTGCAGCATGGGCTCCACAGGGACTGACCCTTTGTTACTATACTGTAAACCTCACTAATTACATCCACAGGTGGTAGTTATGGGTCTATTTGTATTTTCTTGACATTAAAAGGGTCCATTGGCAAGTTGAAGGTGCAAATTATATTTTGCTGACTAATGACAGAAAATGAAGTGGGAGACAGAAAATGGCAGCTCAAATTAGGTCCCCTGTTATGTCAGTGAGGTCTTGATTATGGCGCTCTGGGGCTCTGGTGGCTAACTGTGTCATTTTGTCCTGTTAAAAGCAGACACCCACGGTAGACATCCGTCCACGCTCAGCCACAGCCATTCAAATGAACAACGCCACACACATGCAGGAGCGAGACGAGGAGTACGGCTACGAGTGTCTGGACGGGAAGGACTGCACCAGCTTCTTCTGCTGTTTCGAAGACTGCCGCTCCGGAGCCTGGCGGCACGGCAGGTTGCACATCCGCATTGCCAAGATAGACTCGTACGCACGCATCTTCTTCCCCACTGCATTCGGTCTCTTCAACCTGGTCTACTGGGTCTCCTATCTCTATCTCTAGGCCCTGGTGTGTCTCCAGCCTCATCATACAGTTCATTATATTCTAACATATGCTCTGCGCCAGCAAGGGACATTTTGAAGGAGGGGACCCACTGAAACACCCAGTGAATTTCATTTAAAGCATTTCCTTTAATTCTCCGATTTTAATCTCTTTACATTTTAGTTATTTTATCTGATAACTTTAACAGACATTGCAAATGTTGTAGCATTACATTTTACTGGCATGAAAAGTTTGTAGATGTGTTGTGAAAACATTGATTGTGTGAGCAATTAACAAGAATCTCTGTTTTTGTTTTGTTTTTTCATTTTTCATGATTTTATTTTGGACTTTCTGGTTGGAAATTCCTGTAAACCTTTTCTCAATGGGATTTTGACTAATTTATTTATTTTTTAGTAAAATACATTCCTTTCACAGTAAACAAATATAATAAATGGTCATTCAGATAACATCAAACACCCATTAGAAAAATCTAAACTACATTATCTATGTCTCATCATTTATTTTCACCTTTTTTCACTTGACATTCTAAAACACAAAATCTGAAGCACTTTAATAGAGCTATGTTAGACAGTGACATTGAAACTAATTTTGTTAACACTAATTTATTTTATTTATTTTTTTTAGCTAACATGTTAGCACAGTTAAACATTGCATTTTTTCATGTGTGGTCAGAGAGCAGTGATGCTGTTTATGGACAATGCTCAGCTGTACAGACACTGTATATATTTTACTATTACATAGTGGTTTACATTTATTGCATGCACCTTTCAGGCCAAAAATCAACATATTTTATGGTCTTCTGTTGTTGGCTATGGAAACTAAAAAAAAAACAAGCACTGTTGATTATCATTCAGGATTTAATCATACTTTTTTTTCTAAGAAAACTGAAAAAAAAAAATCAAAAGATAAAAATGTGCCCAGTTTATGCTTTTAAGTGGAGGAATCATCTTTGCATACAGGTGGGTGGATCAGCCCAGAATTTCAGGCCAGACAACTGGTTTAATCATTTTCCTTGCAGCCATTAGCTTATGGTATAGACAACACTGACCTCTGATCCTCTCCTACATTTGCTGTTAAAAGCGAGCATTTACATAATGACACACTGCTGTTGTATTTTGGTTATGCAAGCTTTTACAAGGGAGGCTGTATCACAACAACTTAGGTTTTCCTATAAAAACAAATCAGTTTGCCCTTTACATTAGCAGAGTGATAAATGCAACTATGTATCCAGAGGTTGAGATTTTGCCTACAAGTAGAGGAATACAAAACTAATATACATTCTAATGCAAATGTCAATACAGATAGCTGTAGGGTGTTTTCAAATCCCAGCAGTAGAACAGGGTTCAGTCTATGTGTCCTTCTTCTAAGATGAGAAACAAACAAAAAACAGAGAAAATATGAATTGACAATAAACTTGAGAGCTTCATTCAAGTAAAAAAAAGGCATCTTATTGTGTCGAGAACAAATGTGTGAGCCTTATTACCAAGCCTCTCAATTCCTGTCTCTATCACACAGTGAGGAAGTTGACTCTCCGGTTGGGCTGAAAGTTCATCATTTCTTATTTGTTTCACTTTTCTTTCCTCATAAAATTTATTTTGAACGCCAAAATGTCGCGTGAAGACAAGTGAAGATCACAGCGAAAGTATCCGAGTTGTAAATGTTGTGTATGATAAGATACAGCACACATGAATTACACCCCCCATCCCCCTGCAGATCACTTTTGATAGACACCATAGATATGCAACAAATGGAGACAGTGCTTAAGTATGATTTGTAAACACACGAGGAATGGGTGTAAATCACACTGTTTATGTACATAAATTATGAACAGAAGAACACTTGTCTGGCCCTTGGGATTTTGTAAAAGGGAATATATTTTGTAATTTCAGCATTGTTACAGTATATCATCATACAGTATATTAGACTTATTGTATTATGCTGGACTGACCATGTAGAATACTTGGGGGGGTAATGGGGTATTTATTTATTTATTCATTGATGGTATTTATTTATTTATTCTGTTGAGAAAAAATTGTATTTTATGTTCATATAGCCCCTGAAAAGAAACAAAGAATGCTGTCATTTATATCAAAGATACATTTTTGTTTGATGTGTCAATGGAGCTTGAGCTTATTTATCTTGTGTTTTCTATGTTGTGATCAATGTACACTACTCTCACAAAGGCCTGTCAAACTGTTATATCTGTTGAATTAGTGAGTTGCAACATTACCTGTTGTGCAGCTTCTGAGTAGTGGACATAAAATATTTTCAGGGAAAAAAAAAAACTGTTCCCAAGCCACCAGAAGAAGAACATTTGCTTGTCTAAGTGACAATTAATTATTTCCATTGTTCCACAGCCTCATGGGTCATCATCGATCTTAATAATTGTCATCATTAACAAAGCATCAGTGATGATACTAACATATGCATTTACCAGATTATCTTATATTCCCTGGGGTTCTTTCCCTTTTGTATTAAATGGTGGTCCTGTTGTGTTCCGAAGCTGCCACTTAGTAGTCTAAACCTGTCTTCAGTGTGCACATACTCTATCTCTCACATCTTTAGGGCCGTTAAGTGTGTCAGTAGCAATGTAGACTGGCCGTCATCAGTGTTCAGTAGTTTAAAGAAGTGTAACAGAGTGATTACATCTTATAAAGTGCCAAACTGACACATGCAATAGAGAATATCAAATTATAATATCATTTGTGAATCCACTTATACTGAAAACAAAATACTAAAAAGGAGTGTTTTAATGAAGGAAATGCTATACAACGAATGTCCCCTCAGACATGGATTTGCAGGTGCTCTGGACATTTTTTTTGTTTTTTTTGTACAAAATCAAAAACATGCAGACAGGACTTATTATATCAGGGTGAACAGGATTCAGACTGTATACAACTTTATGTACAAACCCATTCATTCTGATAACAGAGCATGTCTTGTGTTTGAACATTGGTGCAATGGAATTTGTTTGAATTTTTTTCCATGATGCTTAAAACTTGTTTATTATTTGTTCATTATATTTATACTTTTTGTGCACTCTACTGTAAATGCAGAGATATAAAGCTGTATGGAAGGCACTGGAGTGTTTATATTCAGTAATGTGCATGCTGAATATGTTTTCAGTCAAACAGGGATGTTTTGAAGAATCGGGACTTATCCAAGCATTGTTTCATCCAGTCCTTTGCCTGCATTGACATGGACTTTTATTACACCGTATTTTTGACGAAGTGATTTGAATTACTTTGGGACCCACCAATGAGACATATATATGTGAACAGCACATGTAGATATTTTCTATTGTTATGTATTTTGTCAAAATGCAGAAAACAAAATATTACGCACTGGAATTACAGAGCTCAGTAAACGGTATCCAAGAACAAAATAATTTTCATATGATTCTCATACATACAGTATGTTAGTTGTTTGCCATCTATGTATATTTGAGTATTGTATAAAAGGGGCACTGATCAATTCTGTTAGGGTCTGCATAATATACTATATATGTACTGGAAAAAATCCTTTTCATAAGGGAATTGCACATAGCTGTGGAATTTTACAATAAAATGGTTGCATTTATGTGTGAGTGTGTATAGGTTCATTATTACTATTTATTATAAGTAATTGTGTAGTAATATTTCCCTGTGTCCCTGTGTCAGGTATATGTCCATTTTGACAACCTCTTGGGAGCTCAAATTGCATAGAATCAGTTGTCTCCTACACAATTACACCAAAAACAGAGTTTATGAGGAACATGTGTTGCTGAAGCACTGTGTGACTCTGAATGAAGTTCCACATTTCACAGCAGTTCTTTTAGCTAAGGGGAAAAAATGTGGCAGATAGTCTTAAAATTAACAAACACACCTTTTGCTATCCCATATAACTGTAAATTGGTTTCCATTATTTCATAAACACTACGCAACAGTGACAGGCAATTCCAAAGTTCAAACCATAGACAGAGTTGGTCGTATCATCCTGTCAAGAGTCTAGCACTGCAGTGTGCGAGTGCGATGCAAAGAAGAAGTTGATGGGAATAGTGGATAGCACTCTTGTAGAAAGTATTGAGAGTATAGAAGCCATCACTTTAGAGCTGCTATTATTTTGTAAGCACCACAATGTATGCACAGAAAGGTAATGAGTGAGTTCTTAGTGGGAAGCAAAACAATTAAAAAAAACAATTAACCTTTGATATTACTATGAATTTATGTCAGGCAGAAAAATTCTGCTGAGAATATAAAGGTGGTTAATGATAGCTGGTTTTACCCTCCACTACCGTCATCCTACAGTATCCTGGTACACATAAATGAGCTAATTTGCTCAGTTAGAAATACTACGATTCAGAGAGATGGCTGTCTACATCTACATGGCCACTTTATTCCCAGGCAATGAGTAGTTCTGAAAGTTGCAGTTAAAACAGACTGTGATAGACGTATCCATCCACTGTCACTGTCATTTGATCATCTTGAATTACAGGTTACAACAACTGACATGTTAAGACATTTAACAGCTATGTCTGCAAATTGTCCAGAAATGACAGAGAGAAATCATACAAATTTTCACCTTGTAGAAGCAAAACATATTGAGTAGTCCTGCCTTGTTCAGGTGGTCAGATTTACATCTCAGCACTTGTCAGTCATCTTGATGAGCTGTCAACTTTGAAACAGCGTTCTTTCTGCTGAGGCTGAGGTAACCAGCATCCTCACCACAGGTTTTTAAGAAGCAGATGGTAGATATTATATTTGTTGGAAATTACGGGTGAAGGAAAAACTATATTGTGCCTATAGTGTAATAATTACAGTTGTGTATTTTTATTGCTAAATTCAGAGGCATAATTGCAAATCATGTGTCACCGCTACAAATAAACAAAGTCATTTTAGTTCTAACCTCTTTTAGGGCTAAGGACATTAGTTTAGGCATGACATAACTCTACCAGAAGCATATTTTCATTAAATAGGACAGTATACAGGGATAGCACAGCCTGTTCTAGTCCTGTCCAGTGATTCTCTTCCTTCCAGGAAAGTGCACTTGAAACAGAGCAGCAGTTGGCTGATGGACCCCTGCGCTGGCACCTCTCCCTCCACTGGGCAGGGTGGCAGCTGCGAAGGACAGCCAGTGTATCCCTCTGATTATTATACAACAGTCTGCAATGTACCACAGCACCGTGCCGTCATGGCTGGCCCTTTCATCAGCTGAGGTACAAGCTCTTCAGAGAGTGCAGAGCTGGGGGTGCAGGGACTCCTGCATGAATAATGCAACCTGCACATGGCTCACTTTTTAGGACTTCACCCCCATGCTATCATCCTTGTGCGCAGATATCCAGAATATGAATATACTGATTCCTTTTTTTGTTAATGTCAGAAGAACTTCTGCCTACAGACTGTTCACAATTATTGGTAAACTCAAGATTCACACTTACAAAACAGCAAAAATACAGGAAGATCAAATGCACTTTCTTGTACAGTATTTTCACAACTAGAATTTTCCAACTTGCAGAGTTTGAACCCAGCAACACTGTGATCTCACTAATTACTGTTTGCACTTAACTGCTGTTTCTGACAGTACATGTATTTAAAGAATCATTCCCTCACACACAACAGATTATACTAAAGCAAAGCAAGTGGAAAACTGTGTGAGCAGATGTTGTGAACCTGCAGCGGGTAAAGCTCTGTAAGGAGATCACAGAGGCATTTCTGTCATTTGTCAAAACATGGATGAATGGAGCAGTGACTCAAAAGTCATATGGAAAATTTAAAAAAGGGAGTTCAAGTAAAGGGATAAATAAATACAGCTCAGCAGAGCAGATGTCAGTTAACATGATATGGTCTAGCTGCATGACCTTGCCTTAAAAATGTGGAGCCCTTTAATGTATAGTTTCTGTGCATCCACAAAAATCTTATCAAATAGCCATCACCAGTGAGTCCCTCACACCTGTCAAATAAACAGCAGCCACTTAGAAATCTGATACATGTAATGCCTGTGATAGTGACCTCTTTAAAATGCCTATATTACCTCTTTTTAAAGCAGTTTAAAAAGTCATGATACTTAAGATACCACCCAGTTACATCAACATAATTCATTACAGGTGACATTTAATGATTCTTGAACTGTTTAATCAATGATGCACGTTGAAAAATGTCAGCCATAAAATAATTTGACCTTTCACACTAATTTAACGCCCTGCCTTAGTGCTGAGAGATGGTGGGTGTGATCATAAATGTCCATGTATGTGATTCCAGGTCTTTTCCATTTTTTTTCCGAACATCTCCGCCTGTGTTTGTAACATGATCTTAAATGTGCGTGTATGTTTCTGCTTGGTTTTCTGTACCCCTCATTAACAGCTCGAGTGTAATCTGCTTGGGCTCAGTAACAGTGTGAGCAGGGAAACAGAGGGACGGTTGCATAACTTCTTCTTTTAGCCAAAACACTCTGTATAAACAGGGATTAATTACCAGGGCTTACTGTCAAAATACTCCAGTCCACAATCATCACAGGCAGATGACGAGTAGGATCCTAAATGCACGAGGACTGCTGAGTATGCACACACACATGCACGCAAACACACACAAACTAGTATCAATTTTTGTCATTTTTGACACTAGTGAAAGAAATAATTAATTAATTTTATGTGTTTACCTCTGAAGTTTCACATATCTCATTGCATAAATGGATTTTGATCATCCATTGTAAAATCACTGCCCCACTGTAAAGTCCCACATCTCATAATGGTGTTAAATATCTCCAACTTCAAAAGGCCAAAGATGACAAACTGGGAGACTGAGGGTAAGTAGACAAATAAGCTAAGATCTGATTTTTTCACCTCAGTAATTAGCAGAGAGTTTGATTCCTGTAGAGACCGCTGACATTCCTGAGTTTTAAATTACCACACAGCTTTATTCTTTATAGCTGCAACTGCCTGCAGTCTCCAACAGCACATATTCAGCAGGGATTTTTTTTCTTTCTTTCTTTTTTTTTTTTTTTTTTTACAGTGATTACAGATTCAAAAGATCTGGGATTATTATATTCCTTGACATATTGGCATGTCACAACCTAAAGCTCATTTCCTATGAATTAGGCCACACATGTAATTACTCTGGATAAACAAAGTAAATTTGTGGTATGTATTTACTACAGCATACAATACTGTACAGTACAGTATTAAATGAATGGCAATATTTTTTCTTTTGGTTTCTCAAATGGTACATATGGTAGGTGATTAAGGTAAAGTTAAAGCCTCAATCCATAAAATTCTGCCGATTTGCATACCAGGAAGCATGAATATACTAGTTCTACGTACACATTTTTTCAAGCACCTTTTGTTCTATCCTACCACTCAAGCCAACCTCACTTTTTACTGGTTGCATGAATCGTCAAAGTGGAGAAATATGGCAGAAAGACATTTTGAAGCTGTTTTGAGTTTACTTGAGTTTAGTGCTCACAGTGATTTTACCAGTTACTGAACTGCTGAAATCCTTAGTTGGTAAAATGGGAGGAGAAGTAGCTTGTGTGAAGCTATGAACAAGAGGCAACCACTAGGGCTGACTGTGATAGCCCGAGAGAGCTGTAAGTCAAGCAGTAATGCCCAAAAACATATTCTTAAATGCCATCTAGGTGTTCTAAGTTCAAAGAGAATCACTGTTCTGTTTTCAGGTTTGAAAAGCCCTTTATTTTTAGCTGCTAATTGAGCCTCTTGTGACTCAGAGTAAAGAGAAACAAGCTATATTTAAAGCACTTGTGCCTTTAAAATGCCACTGAAATTATGATGTTTTGTCCAAAGTGGATTACAAATGTAATGCATTTGAGAGTAAGAATGACAGCACCATAGGTTTTGTTTTTCACTATTTGCTGATGGTCTAAGCCACATAAAAAGTTTGATATCCTCCTTTTTTCAGTGTGAGAGCTAAGATCCAACACAGTATGACAACCTTGCACAATGTCTTTTTGTAGACAAGGTACATTTACCAGGAAGTGAAAGCACCATAAAGCACAGGTTTTATGGGCAACTTAAGTTCAATGACCCTTGATGCTTGGCGCTGTGCACTCTAGGCTTTCTATAGTCCTTCGATAAAGTTACTCCTTGCTTTTAATCTGACCTTCCTGGAGCTTTGAAAATGCTTTTAAGCTTCGGTTTGATTTATAGATTTATGGTGATTTTAGATGAAAGAAAAAAAAATCTTGCTAAAAAAAAAAACTTCTGTACAGTGATATTGTGAAGATAAACCGGAGATATACTAAAATATCAGATGTTAATGTGTGCGCCGTAGCTGAGGACATTAATAAATTACCATAGTTTCAATCTGTCATCTTTTTATATGGATATTGGTGTATATTTCATGTGAACAATGTAAAATTGTGATTTCATATTACTAAACTAGGCTTCACACACACAATGTCAATAAGAGACAGAAAGTATGAAATAGCATTGGTCTTCTTCTACTATTAAAGCATTATAAGAGCATTGGCAAACATTTATATGTCACACTCTCTGGTCCAAAAATGGTATCAGCAAGTGTCTGATTTTGAAGCAGAACACTTAACACTTAAAACGTAATTTTAAAAAAACAAAAAACAATGTAATAAAAAATATTAACAGATTAACAGAGGAGCAATATACACATTTTTTTTATTACATTGTCATGTTTATACTGTTCTTATGTGTATATTTTTTATAGCATTATCTTGTTTTTACTCGTATTTATGTCTTTTTCTATCTTTTCAATCACTTATGCTGTTGCAATAATGTAAATTTCCCCATTGTGGGACTAATAAAGGATTATCTTATCTTATTTTACTTAAGGTGCTAGTGAAAAACACCCAGCAGCTGAAAAACAAGGTCGTGTACAGCTGGTCACCTAAAGCCATAGGGGTAAATCTGGGCCGATACACTATTAGCATTTAGCAACGTCAAAAGCAACCTTGTGTCTTATAAAATTTGACAGCATCAGCAGAATTTACATCTGCTTACAAACAAGCTTTTTATACTTCTTAAATAGGTGCACAGAGAGAGGTTGGGATAAGGACAAAACAAATCAGGAAAATACAAGTGATGATACTACAATCAATCAGGTGCCATCAGTTACTGGGCAAAACCTTGCTATACTGTCTATAGTGACACACTGGCATTTTTCAAGTCCTGACAGTGAGCCATATCCACAGGCTGATTTTCTTGACACTTTGGTGGTATTTTTCTTTTTTCTGTAGTTAGTGATATTACTATTAAGTCCTGATGAATTTTACCAAGTTTCTCTGGCAGGAGGCAGGAGGCCCGTCCTCTACCAATCTATGATGACTGGTCTGAAAAACTCTGGATCTGTTGCTGGGCTGAGCTTGGCACCCTGCAGGCAGCAGCAGAGGTGACAACAAGGGCTGTACTGCATCCTGAATAGAAATCTACCCAACACCCACACCCTCTCAAGTTATCACCTTCATCGTTCTTTCTATCGTCTCTCTAAGGCGTAACTTGCAGCATTATACTTTTGCCAGCAGTCATAAGACTATGTACCTCTTTCCAAATAGGTTTATCCAAATTGGAATTTTTGTACACACAGTTCTAGTGCTGTTCTCCAAAATGTAAACTGTGTGTGTATGTAATTGTATCCCCTCTCTATCCATTCTGTTACTTTCCCTACTTTTCTTTGCCATACCCTGTTGCTATTTGCTGATGCAGTTGAGCTAGTTTCCCCTGAGGGATCATTAAAGATTCATCATATCTTAAGTATGAGGTGAGGGTGAAGTTGTTAAGCTGTTACTTGGGCTGAAGTCTTCACCATTTCACATACAGTATAAAATGAGGTCACTTAAGGTCTCCTCCATCAAAGAAGCCTCAGGTGTTGCTCTCTACACAGGAAAACACTGGGGAGTAGGAGGCAGGGAAACATGCACATTTCATTTCAGATAATAACATATATATTATTGATGAGTGGTTGGCTGGTTTTGACCAACTTCAAATGGGATTTCATGGAATTCATCCATGTTTATTTATATCCCAACAATAGGGGCAATTGAGTGGCAGGTGCAGGTTGGCTTAGATTTCTTCATGTTTATGTTTCCACAACATAGAGGGCATACTACAAATCATTTGGATGTCATGCCAATAAAGTTTTCTAATATTTCTGACCAATTGCAGTTCAAATTGTGATAACTGTGTGTAAGTTAAGACCTGCATTATGTCAAGCAAAGATCTTTATTTATGCATAAATATGTAATGCATTATGTAATAAAATTATACAATTCTCCAAAGTCTAAGTAAGCCTGACTGGTTTCCTCTAGAAAAAATGACAAATTTGAATCACATTTAATGATATACTTCAATAAAGTTCTGACATTACTGATTTTTAAATATATCGTATGTATATACCGTATATATAAATATATCATGACAAGTGGCATCACATTTATTGATAACGGCTACTGCGCATATTATGGCTGCCGATAGCTTAGCAGACTGACAGGATGAGTGGCCAAACAGAACTGAATCTGCATTCCTGTGAAAGATCCAGACTCTTGTTCGCTAGCCACCAGTTGTCAGTCATAGTTAATGTTCATAAACTACCAAATTAGTTACTAGCTATGTACCTGTCTGAAACTGGTGTGACGCAGTCGGCTAGATCATTTATTATTGACAAACACAAAATAACATTAATCAGCAACAGCTAGCTAAATTTGTCAGCAACAGTTGTCAGTATAGCTGACATAGCCATTTACCTAATCATTTCTTCACTTTTGTTAGCAAATTAGAGGTAGTTAGTAACTGAGGTCCAGACTCCAGAAATAATTTAAAAAGGGATATCAGCAAGTTGACGTGTATTTCATAAGAAGAATAAAATTGTGCTTTTTAGTCTGATGGGCATGTCAAAACTTCAGAACAACCTGCAATATGGAAGGCAGGAGTTATTAAAAATACATTTTAAAAGACATTAGACTTTAAAGACATTATAAAGTGGCACTATGACCTACAACAGTCCTGTTAGAAGTCATTTATGCCTTTACTCTGCCGTCACTTTCAAAAGATTAGTAGCCATGTACTGGGAGACTAAAAATCATTCAGCTTCCTTTGTAGTGAATAATCCCACTTTTCCTTCTACCCCTCAGAGTCTCACGGACTCTGGGCATCTGCTCTATACCTTATTAGCATGCTAGCCCTGCAGGGAGAGAAACCTGCAGGTGTAGAGATGTTTAAATCTCTAATCTCTCACATTGACTGACTCCTTCACTGTGACTAAATCTGTGAAATTAGAACAATCTGTTGCTTTGGGTTACTTTGCAGATAAGAGTATATTCTGGCTGATGTTGATTAAAACAGCCTAGAAAACTTTAGAAACATTTCATATTTAGAAACTACTTTGCAATTCATACTTCAAAAAATGCGTTCCATGGCTACAGTGAAAGATTTAAGAGTTTTCCTTGGATTTATCTACACTTTACTTGCAGCGCAGACACAGCAGCTTTCAGTCTCCCTGTGGGGCAGCCACCTGTTCTGGTGTTTCATTTCATCTCTGGTCTTGCAGGTGCCCACAGATTTTGTACCGTAGCATTATGTTTTCATGTCCTCACTGTTCATGTCTCATTGATATTTGTGAGTAATGAAATAAGAGTGAGGGACGCACCGGACTCCTCACATCATTGTTCGCTCAGCATCGAGTGACTATCAGACATAATCAAAGCCTGATAAGTCAAGCCAATACCATTACCAGGCCTGTTTCACAGTTTGGTTTCAACATTAACTGTGGCAATGAGCTTTGACAGGATTGATGGAGCGTGCAGACAGGAGTGACACAATGTTATACACCCCCCACCCCCCCACCCCTGCAACACAACCACATCACCTTGTACAAGGATATAAATTGTTGGAAAGAGTCAAACATGCTTTGACATTGAGACATTAGAGAGCTGTTTATATATCCTACTACTCACACACACACGCACAAATAAAAAAACACACAGAGGATGATAAGAGTGCTGTTCACATATACAATAAGGAATATGGTGCACTGACCCTATCCACAAGTCCTTTCAACCCTGTCTCCCTGACTCCTTTACAGCAAGTTTATAGAAAATGTTATGCTTTGATAGCTTGGCTGTGAATCATCAAATTGACTTGAAGTACAGATAAATGTAAAATATAGCAAGTGATTGTTCTGTGCAAGGAGTAAGGCAGCTCAACTGCAGATACACTTCTCTCTTGCTCTCCTTTTGATTAACTATAACCATGATCTCTTCCTAACCTTAATGGAGTGTTTTAGTTCCCTAACCTCAGTCATAGCTCATTTGCCATAACCTCCAGTAACTAATGTTAAAACCAACTCTGCATTGTACAGATTTTGTCATTATAGAGAATTAAAAACACAGACTTGCTGAGATGGTGAACATTAACCCTAATGTGTGAAATCCACGGCCAACATGTACAAAGTGTCCTGCTACAACTTTAAAATAGATTAAGGTAACATATATTCTGCTCTTACTGATTAAGTTCTAGTAAAGCTTTACATTATTACAGTCTCGTCTTCTCTTACACAGCAGTATCACCATGACTTTTTAAGATTGGGGAGTATCAGAGCAGTGAAGACATGTATTAAGGTGATACACCATCTTAAGGTTCACATTTCATCAGATGCATTTTCAGCCATCTTGACAAAAGGTCCATTTTTCTTTTCTTTTTTTTTTCTTCCAGTTGTTGCCATCCTAGGCACCACTGGCAAATGTATGACCCCTAATTTACAGTCAGACTAATACTCCACACATACATAATGTCTGTAAATGCAGTGCCTAAATAAAATGCTGACCTTCAGAAAAACACAACTGAAAAATCAGCATATGTGAATATAAACACTGGCATGAAACGTGCTGTGACAAGAGGGGCATGAAATATACGTTTATACCACAGCACACAGTAGTCAAACACACACACAGACAGTCTACTACTTGTCGCACAGCACCTTCGGCAGCTGCCTTTTCAAATCTATTAGCTGAGTAGATGAGCTGATATGTCATGTCAAGGCTTGGTTCAGGGGATGGCCACACAAAGGGCTGTCAGGTATTTTTCTTTCAAAGCACTGCTATGGCATTTTAGGTTTTGGTGTGTTTACAGTTTCACATCTTCATGCATTTGTCAAATGGTGGGGAAAACAACATTTTGGCGCTAAAGTTATTTTAGAAACAAGCTTATTAACTTTCTTTAACCTCCCCAAAATATGAACCAGTGGGCATTGCCTTAGCTGGAGGGTAGTCTTGGTTTCAACTAATACAGAGCTTCAAAGAGCATTGGCCCGGCATAGCCTCAATACTCTGTCAGTGTAGTGCAGCAGCTGACAAAGATAAATCCGTTGCTTACAGAGAAGGCCATCCAGCGTGTCATAGAGGTTGAATTTAATGTTTATATTAATGTTTTTCATAAAAGCTTACTATGAGATTATGTTCTAATAAATTCAAGTTGCTAAAAATCTAAAATATGAAAATAGGCTAACCCTTTCAGTAGTATTTCTACCTGGGTGGCAGTGGTGTGCATGCACATCCTCGTCTATATTCATAAATGTGTGTGCTTGCATTAGATGGCTGGTGGAGAACACTTTTCGACCACACTGCCCTTGACACCACCTCTCTCTCCACATGCCCTGCCTGGGCTCCCCGAGGCGATGTCGCTCTAGCGTCAGACCTGTCTGGTTGAGAAAACTGGATCTCTCTCTCCCCACAGGGCTGAAGGCCCATGGTTGCGTGCCTTAGATATTTCCTCCGCTGGCTGTCCCTACCCCCCAGATTCCAGTGACTCACCCAAGCACACAGCTGAGTCACTCCCATAGGGGGAGCACAGATAAGACACAGGCACAAACATACTGCAAAAGCACACTGCATGCACACACATATATATATATATATACACACACACATATATATATATATATGTGTGTGTGTGTGTGTGTGTGTGTGTGTATTTAGACACGTTTTGAAGGACAGAAATGAACGAAGATAGATGACATTCAGTCCAAATTGTTACATTTTTAGAAAGGTTGAAATTTCAAATGTGTGTTATTTATGTGTTCACATTGAACCATCTATGCTTTTTCCATTGCCTGTCTGGGAATGAGTCAGAGTGAGCCAAAATGCCCCGCCCAGACACCTTCTTCAGGGCCTCCTGGAAGTTCCCGAGGCATTCACGCCAGGTGAGATAAATAATCCTTCCAGCATGTTGTGGGTCTGCTCCTGGGGTTTTCTCCCAGACTACCTCCACAGGGAGGCTTTAAGGAGGCATCCTGATCAGATGTTTGAATCACCTCAGCTGACTCTTTTCAGTTCAACAGAGCAGCGCTAATTTCACCACACTCAAACGTCCACAGTCCTCCAGTACTGTGGCACCCTCTTTGAAACCCCATCCATAGACTCCAAAGGGACGGAATACTTCAAACTGCTCTTTGGCACAAAGGCACAAAGAGGTAACTCTTGCGGTCTCTGGGAGGAACTCAGCTCAGCAGCATTCAACCAGGAGCTCATAAGCATTCTCACACCTGCCCAGCACCTCTCACCTTGGCAACAAAGTAAATGGAAACAGCACAGCCCCTATCCCTTTCCATATGGAAGAGCACTGGGCAACGTCAGACCAATCTGTATGCACACTGCTGACAATCACGTATGTATGGATACATGATCAAATCATACAGTACATTAACTTAAACAAACATGCACACACTAAAATATGACAATTCATTGATTTCCTAATGACCATCACATAATGAATGATAAGCCTCTCTGCTTTTCTGTTCTACTAGGAACATCTAGAGCCTACAGTTATAATATAGATCAGACACACATGCCCGCACACTCCATATACCATGGATAAAACTCACACACATACTGTACACAAACACCTTCACGTACACATGCACAAAATGTAGATAACGCACCGATGCATGCCTAGAGGTATCAGCCATGTGACGATTAAATGCAGACTAGCATCTTCCAGGAATTTCCTGTCCTGCAATTTGGCCTGGCAGGGAGAGAGATGAGGGGGAAGGCATCTGGAATATGGGCTGCTTATATAACACTGTGTATTTGCGTGTGCATGCGTCTGATTCTAAACTATGCCACATGTGGGGACACTTTTTTTAAAAGCCAGTTGATTGAGGACAACTTTTCCTACCCGAGACAGAATTAAGTGTGTCTCATGTTTTAATGTCATTACATTCAGCACAGATTAAATGTTTTCTGTCCTTTATGGGAACTGGAACAGTTGCTCAGGGTTAGCCTTGTCACCTCATGGCAAGAGGGTTTGCATATTCTCTTAATGTATGCATCTGTTTTCTTGCTTATGTTTGGGTGCTCCAGTTTTTTCCCCCGGTTCATGTAGGTTAGTTGAACTGGAAACTCTTAGGTGACTCTGTGTGAATATGAGCATGAATGTGTGTCCTAGGCCTCATACTGGAATAATCTCCAACAATCTCACCGCAATGAACAAAATAAGCGGTTTAGAAAATGGGTGGATAGGTGGATGTTTTCAAGGGTTACACAAAAAGTCCTGAAGCAATTTGCACCAAACATCGCAAGATGTTGAAGAAAATCAAGACTGCAACATTTTCTTCAATTTCTCAGGAAATAATGTATGAAGACATGTGTAGAATTGCTTGGCCTTGGTGGAAGAATGCACTCTACTATTCCAGAGTGCCATTCTAGTGTTAAGGTATGTGTCAGTTATGGTTAACATTAGCATGAGCCTCAAGGTAATAAATATAAATCAAAGCACTGTGCGTATTTGTGCAGGTGTTTGTACCTCTTTGTGCGTGCTACATCCACATGACTTTTGTGTCTGTCTGAACATTTTTACAAATTTTGTAAAAAGTCAAATCTGAATGATAAGACAACAACAACACCAAGGTCAACAAAACACTCACAACCCCCTTCATTCAAACAATGTTATCTTGAAGCCACTGTCACAGTCATGAGATGTTGTCAGCTGTCTGATATAATCATTTATAAAAATAAATGTCAGAGTGGATATTGGGATGAGCACAGTTATTGAAATGACTGTCTGTGTCAAGTTAGAGGATAAATCATGGGCATTGACAAAAGGTCAGGGGTTTAAGGAGCTTTTTATTTAATTATTTACTCTCAGCCTAAAAATAAATCCAGAGTCTTTGGGCGTTGGCTGGCCTTTAGGAGTATGCTCAGGGAGGCAGCATTGATTGATGACATTCCCCTAGATGCTAATGTGAGTGTAATCAGATTTGCTTTGATTGGTTCCTTGATTTTTTTCCCCCCTCTCTCATTATACTGTGCGTTCAGCACTCACAGTGTCAAAAAGCATGACCTTCTCTTGAATGTGTAAAGCCAAGTGAGATATAGAAATGAACACAAATGATGACTGATTAAAAACTGTGAATTTATGGTGAAATTTATATGTAGACTTAAGCTGTTTTTCACCTGATGAACATTTTAAATAAGTCTGTAGCGTGCCTGACAGATGGAAATGCCAACCGTTACATCAAGCCTATTCAACCTAACACCACTAGCATTACACAACTCCAAAAACACTCAGCTATGACTCAAGCATGACTTAGTTTAATTGAATAACATTAGTGCTCTGCAGTCTGCCCATATGCTGTTTGTTTTTTGACGTGACATAGCGTGCACACACTGAAAACCCACAGAAGCATGGAAAAAGGGTATGGTTTTTTGAACTTTGAACTTCTCTAACAGCTGTTCCCCCTCACCCTGGACTATTATTAACTTTGCAGATGAGATTAGATAAACAATGTGTTTATTAAGGAAAAAATTAATAGTTAACCCATTTTGATCAAGCATTTTCTCCTCCTGCAATCAACCAGGATACCGAAACCTTCTCTGAGTGATAGCAAAATATAGCCTGAAAGCAAGCAAGAAATTTAAAGAATAAAAGAGGAGACAACCAAACCAAAAAAAGTTTGATGAAAATTGAATGAGCCAGCTGCTAAAGCGTGTTTTGTCATGCACAACCAACAAGCATTAAACTTCAGCTCATATTTGCATTGCTTGAAACAACTGAAATGAATATTACAGACCACATTATATAAGAGTGGACAATATAATTATGCTGAAAGTCATAGAAAGTTGACTGAGTGAGCTTTCTCTTCCGCCAGCTCTGTTTACATTCATCTAAGTCCACATTCACACCTGGAAGCTGCCAGCGCAGCCACAGTTATCTACTGTTGATGAGTGAACACTTCCCTCAGCTGTAGTAGGCAGGAATTTAGTGTCTGACTCAAGGACAAACAGCAGAGGGGAAAATGTTTCATTTTAACAACCCATATTTTTCCAGCCAAGCCATAATTTTGCTCTGGCAAATTCAACATTCACAATTTCTCTGACTCCATGAAAAACATTAACTTAACTGGACAACCTGTAATCAGCCAGATAGATAGATACTCCTAGTTGATTACAACCAAATGTTGGAATGTCCAGCAGCAGCAATTAAAAGTGGTTACAAAGAAAGTCATTTTCCATCTATTAGGAAGAAACATATTATTATCATGATCATTATTATTACTTTACACAGAGGAAAAAACAACAACTTAGGACTGAAGGTTTGCGGAGTGTTGAGTATGTACTGACTTTTTACAGCCATATAGCTTCACATTCATATTGTTATTTTGCATTTACTCCTGGCAGCTGCCAAGCGCAACCTCAAGTCTTTACTGTTACAGCTCTACAGTATCCAGTTAAATACCTTGTGGGCACCTTTCTTTTTAACTGTCAATATCTCCTAAGCCAGCCCAGGTATTCAAATGATGAATGAAGCTCACTAATTAACCACTTGGTGAAAACATTTGCTACCAACTCAACTGAATTTAAGGCTCCTTTAGCACAATGAAAAAAAGAAAGAAACCTCGCAACAAATCAAGCCACTTTTTGGCTAGGCATTAGCCCCCAATTAAACCCGGTGAATCTGCAGTCCACCTGCCCGCAGTGGCTGGGGCTCAGCTGCGTTCAGTGAGTGGGAGAGAGCAAACATATTCACTGAGAACTTATTCACTGCATGTGACAACCGCATTGTTTAACAGTTCTAGTCAATCTGTGTATTTTACAACAGGCACACAAGACTATACAGCACTGTGTATTTAAAAATCCTGTTTTCATAGTGGAATACATGTTAAAATACAAACAGTGGTACATTTGGTCTCTCTCCATGCACTGAGAGAGGTTCATCTGGTTTTGAGGTCACACCTTCTCTGACTTGTGTAAGTGCTGTTGCCTAAATGCTCTATGTTGATGATGCATAATTGATAATTGATTCATAATTTATTCTATAGTTTCATGCAATGAATAAATAATTTATTTGAATTTGATGTGATTTGAGGTGTGGTAAATTCTTCTGTTACAGGTGAGCAGATGTCTCTCACGAGGCTCAGGCATGTTGCATTCAAAGTCATAATTATTGACATTTGAAGCCAAAGCAGACAGTCAAAGATACTTTCTAAAGACTCTCAAGAACCTTTTTCATGGCAAGCAGCCAACAAGGTATTTTGTTCTTCTTATAGAATTCCTTTGTTTCATGTTCATGCTAATCGCCATGTTGGATTTTCATCTAATGTCATATATAATATAATGTCTTTATTTTTTTTTATTATTATTTTTGTTGTTGTTGTTCATTTACACACATGGTTCTCATGGTGTGACTGAGGCGTGAATGCGTCAAAGAACAAGACACGGCCAAGCAATAAAGGCCTGTTTTGAAAAAACGACCACTGTTGTTGTGAAGAGAGGTACAGACCATGGTGACAAAGTAAAAACAAAAACTGTATTTAAGTAATATATTGCTAGTCAATGACATTTCATGACTAAATATTAAAAACAAAGTGGTGAGTAGAAGTAGTCCAAGAGTCCAGCCTTGCTACAGTATATTATAAACTGCCATGTGCACTAGCTTACACAGCTCTACTTGGAGTAGCCTCTTTTTGAGAAATAAGTGAACATTGGAATTACATTGTACAATACGTAGATTACACCTGATATCAAACAGCACCAATTTCAGACTTAAGTTAGGCATCACTGTGGAATCAAGAACTTGAGGTGTTGTGTTGGTCTTCTATTGTAACCACTGTAAGCTACCCACCTTCCCCTGAGCAAGGGAAATGATGCAAAAGTCTAAGAAATGTTACACCACGCTCCTTTTTATGTCTTCGTCTCTTCCCCTTCCCCCATGAGACTTTGTGGTAATGGTGGGCTCTGGCCCCTCAGGTGCAGGCTGACAGACACCACATTTTAATCTTCCCTGCATTATATTCTTCTTTTGTGACATCTACTTAGCCTCTCTCGGAGACAGACAGATTCTTTTTTTAAAATCTTTTTCCTTATCTTTGTGTTTCATTCTAATAGGTTTCATTGACTTTGCAAAGCGACCTTTTGGCGGCCTCTGTCCAGAAAATATTTTTTTTTTAAAGTGCTTCTGTTTTATCTACAACTATTGGAAGATTTTTACCATTTAAGCCCTTCCTAACTTAGTAGCTTTTATTCACATGGTGAATAAAACTGGGTCACTAAACAAAAATAACTATTCCTGAGTAATAACCTGCATCTCTGTGATATCTTACGAACACTAAATTTACATCAGAAGTAAAAAAAAAAACAAAACAAAAAAAAAAGGACTTTATGCCATTAAAATAAAAAACACTGGTCATGAATTTATTTTAAGAAAAAGTTTTAGTAACATGAAATGAAGTGAAGCTTCTTCTAATCATCTAATTGCAAACTTGGGAGAAATTAAAGAAGCAACTCTGCAGCTGACATGTTGCACAAAAGCAGTACCCTGTTTGTCAACTGCAAAGACAAAAAAAGAGAAAAGGTCTGGGATACTGCCATTGAAGTGCCTTGAGCACCTTTCCATTCTTGTGAGTGTGACATTACAGTTTATTATCCAGATGGCTGTCAAGCTCCACTTTACTCCTCTCTATTTGCCTGATTCATCTCTAATGTTGAAGATGAGGAGGACGGTGAAGTGGAGAGATGAAGGCAGTGGACTTTTATTTTCTCACACAACAATTCTGCTGATTCTCCTGATGGAGGGAGAGTGATTGATGCTTTTAAATAAGCCAGTGTTTAAACACTGTTGCATCCCTTTAATCCTCACAACACCCCTCTCTGTGGGTGTCTTTTTCGGCAACTCTACAGACTCTTTCCACATATTATTTTATATTTATTTACTAGCACTGTAATGAAAGAAGATTGCTACAAATGTGTTTTCTCCTCTTTGGAAAAAATAATCACTACTGATGGCTCCATTAGTCTGTTTTTTACCTGAAATGTGTCTCTTGCTACCTTGAATATTAATATGTCTGGCTGATTGGGCATTACTTTGTTGCTGTAAACCACAGAAGTAGGTGTTTATCCTCTTGCCAGCTAAGTCTCTGAGTCTGGAATATAAACTCTCATATATAAACAAATGTCTGCTATCATCAATATTGGAAGTTTACGCACAGCTCAGCAATACAAAGCCTGACATGTTTCCCTTCAGCAGTATCGCTTGCATTTTATATGCATAACATGCCGCTGTTACCGCATCATTAGGGCACAAGACGCTATGCCGCCGTCATCTGCAAAGCTGATGGAGGGTATACTGCAACACCCGCGCCAATGGCAGTGGGTCGTCTTTCTTCGGCTACTCGACGCGTTTAAAGCTCGTCAG
Source organism: Lates japonicus (assembly GCA_033238685.1). Lineage (NCBI taxonomy): Eukaryota > Metazoa > Chordata > Actinopteri > Centropomidae > Lates > Lates japonicus. Next base: position 9,426,922 of record BRZM01000002.1, on the reverse strand, counting down.
TTTTAATCACTATGTGCGTAGTACCTGGCGTTAAAGTCAATCCTGTTCGATCATCTCAGACCAACGGCATCTGGTGCGCTCGTCACGAATATATGACGAGAGAACAGCCGTGGCATAACGCATAACCTCATGAGTGTTGCGCGAGTAGTGGGGAGATGAAGATGTATTGTCATTATTTCGATACTTTACAATTCTCATCACATTTCAGCTGCACACCGATGTACGCACACCAGATATGTTAAGTCGCATGTTGTTCAATGAGAACACTTTAACACGATTCAGTAATGGAAGTCGCCTTGACCAGTGAAGTCCACGGCCCACAGAGGAATCATACATTTTACTTTTTAACATCTCTTTTTTCCGTTAAGCCATCGATTTTAAATTTGCCCCTTTCCGTAGCGGTCTTCGGTTGCATCAGAGGCTGTAGCTTGTTCAAATATGTCAGTGTCGCTGGCCTTCAAGCCAGGAATAGTTCAACCTTTCGTACATGTTTCGTTATTTAGAGAGCCTACTTTACCGTGGCCAGTGACCACAGCCGTTATGTCATTACCAGTGATAACAGAGCACTCATCCAAGACGGCCGAGTCTCCTCACCTGCTGGTGAGACCGCAGACCCGTTCTGGTTATTATCAGCAAACCGATCAGCAGGTCTCGCCCGTCATAGTGCAGCAGGCACCATCAGACCATGTTGAGCATGGAGGCAGCCCAGTATTGCGCCCTCCCTATAGCAGCAGCTGCAGCGGCAAATGAGTATCGTTATTCAACTACGGTTCACGGCCTGTTTGCCATTGCCCATTCACAACCATACATAATATTTACATCAGTTATTTGTAGCACACGAAGTGCAGTGAGCGGGAGAGCAAGTTTCGATTTGTCATCTCAGTGAATAACGGGTCTCCTCAGATCTACACAGGAGACGGTCGCGACGCAGCGCGATCGCTGGTCAGGTCATTTATCGACTTCCGCCTATTTCCTCATTTCCTCTTTCACTCCTTCTGTCTCCTCACTACCCGAGGAGAAATCCAGCCAGGACAGACAGTCTGAGAATACACATGACCATTTCACAAAACACGGCGATTACCGCTGGGATTGCTGAAGCGAAGAGGACCCGGTGGCTAAAAATGCTCATTTCTCACAGTTGCAACAACCTTCTCCTGTTTCAAAGGAAGAGTGTCGATCGCCCAGGCCCAGCCAGAGTACGCAGTCCGAACATACGCCCGGTACTAGTCGCGGTTATTGCTAACATTAAACACTGCCGGGTCATTTACCCAGTCAATTAATGCTTCGCCTGAATCCTCAATCCAAAGAAAGACAAACCGCACCACCATGCTAGCACCTTAATAACAACATCTTGACAAAATACAAAGAAAGTAAGATTACAGCCTAGAGAGTGAGTGTTGAGTCCAGAGAAATAGCTCCTGACATCGCACCGCAGGGTCTGTACAAGATCCTGCAGTGCTGTCAGGATTTCTATTTTCCAAGTTCCACAAAGCTCTCTAAGGTATAGTCTTACTTTTCTTTGTATTTTGTCAAAGTTATTTGATTATTTAAAAGGTCTTTATATAATTTAATTACAGTTTGTCTTTTTCTTTAGATTAAGGATTCAAAACCCAAAAGTATTAGTTAACTAAATAAATAACCTTGGTGTTTTGTATGTGCAAATAACTACAATTCAAATACCAGGCATGTTCAGCATGTTTAATTTTTCATGTCTCTTGGCTAAACCCCAGATTGATCTGACCTCTTGCTTTGTGAGCCAGGAGGTTGTGTTGATTTTACTGAAGTGCTTCCACCCTTTATGCTGCCAGGACCTCATTATCCCCACCTATAACACCCAGACAGACAGAGGAGTGAAGTCAAAACATTTTTTAAGCCCTCAGATCCTCACTCGCTGTGTCCAAGCCTATTAGATCGACGTGACACATGGAAATGAGGTCATGTATTCTCTGTGGGACTATCCTTATCCATATTTCTGGGATTTCTCCTCAGAGCAAGTGGGAGACAGAGAAGGAGTAAAAGGGAGAAAGAGAGAGAAATGGGAAATAAGTCCCAGAGAGGATCATTAAAATGTGAAAAACCCTGACCAACTGGTCCTTTCAGCCCTTTGCGTCATGACAAATGCTCTGAATATATAGATCTGAGAGAGGCCCGTTGATCCTTTCAACAAGATGATAAATCGAAAACTTTGCGCTCCGCTCACTACTTCATTGTGCTACAAATAGCCTTTGAGTGTAACATATTACAGTATAATTTGTATGAATAAAACAATAATTAGCTTAAGTAAGGCCATGAAAGGCCATGGTTGAACTGCTGTAACCTCTGACTTTGATGCCTCAGACTATTTTTGCCACTGCAACTGCTACTTGTACTATAAAAGGAGGGCTGTACAAAGACACAGCTCCATGCTCTAAGCATGGTCACAGTATGGTGCCTACTGCACTATGACTAGAAAATGAAGAAAGTAGATGAGTTATACTGTCAGACTTTTTACTGTCATAGCAGAACAGATTCTGCAGTTGCACCTTAAGTTAAGGAATAATTATAGGTTAAATGCTTGGATGATGCTCACTGTAGTATGTGTCTATCACAAACATTAATGACCTCTTTAATGTGGTCACTAGCCACAGTAAAATTAAGGCTCTCCTAAATACTTGAAACATATTTTGAGAAAAAGGTTGGGTCTTCCCTGAAAGCTTATGAAGGTAACACATTTTTGGTATATTTTGTAGAGCAAGCCTATAGTTATGTTAACTTCTCTGATGCAACCAGAAGTTGCACTACAGAAGAAATTTAAATTTAAAATGTCAGTAAACCTTGGAAAAAAAAGTGTAAAAGTAAAAATGCTATGATTCATCTGTAAACCCGTCAGTATAAGTGAGACTTACTGGATTAAAGGTGACCTTTCCATTTACTGAATCATTATTTAAAATGTTCTGTTGAACTAACATACGACTTAGCATATCTGAGGTATTATGACATCTGAGTGTCACAGCTGAAATGTGATGAAATTTATGAAAATTATGAAATGCTGTAATATTACATCTTAGAAAATGTCTCCCCCACTATAACATACTCATGAGTTATGCGTTATGCCTTTGCTTCTTGATGTTCTGCATATGATCATATATTCATGACGTGGAAGCACAGATGCGTTTAGTCTGAGATGAATCAAAGACAAAGTTTGACTTTTAACACTAGGTACTACACACACATAAGTGATTAAAACAATGACTTTAGGATGGAATTGCTGTGTAATCAGAGTGTAGAGAAGAAAGACTGACCCTTGCCATTTAAGCAGGTGTTGCAGATGCATACCCTGCATCAACTTTACCAAGATGGTGGCAGCATAAGCAATCTTGATACCCTAGTAGTGCAATGCTGTAACATGTTATACATATAAAACACAAGCACATTACTAACAGAGGAGTAAACATATCAGGGCTTTGTATTTTAACAGTGCCTAAGTGCCTTGAGAATTTGTCTATCTGGTCAGTTAGGTGTAGTTTGTATGTAACACCAAGACTGGTGTAGATCCTACTCAGATGATTGGTCTCACTCAACCTCACTGTGAAATGAGTCATTACAATCTAAAATGTTGACTGTGTGTTGATCTTACTACCTCCATTTTGATTACAAGCCAAAGTCTGTTCATTTCATTTGAAAGTCCCAAGTGCCAGACTTTACTGATACTGTGCAAATCATTTTACAATTTTAGCATTTAACTTCCATACCAACTCTAAAGTACAGAACACCATGATCATCTCCTCTGATGGAGGCTCTGCAGGAAAATAAAAGCCTTGAGGTTGCCTCTGCATTTAATACTCTACAAACAACTTTTTTATTGCTCCTTTACGCCTCTGTGAAGTAGTGGATCTGCTTCACAAGTGATAAGAGGGTAGCGACAGCAGAGAAGTCTCCTTTCTATAAGGTGCACAGTACCAGTATCAAATCTACACCTTAATAAATTCACCAAAATCTGTGGCCATTTATTCTTTAATTAAAAGGCAAACCCAAAGAGGCTTGCCCTTCTACTTCTATTAAAAGCTTTTGATTATGCAGTCTGTCATGTTTAATTCACAGCATTTCAGTGTCAAAAGATACATAGCACAGCCATGAAATATTGAGGAGGCCCCCAGAGGCAAAGATCGCAAGCTTGCTCTCTCAAAAAGATCAAAAAAATGAGATAACACACCAGCGCACATCCAGGGCAGTACCTTCCTTGATCCTCTTATCTCATGCTGCAACGCAACAACATATTCCATCGACAGAGCATGACCAGCATGGATGTGAAAGGAACTAATGCTCACAACATAATGGTCATATAGACACATGCGCTAACAAACACACATGCACTTCTGGGAGTTCTGACACTGATAACCCTACAGTGCATCAGACATACAAACAGCACTGATATCCAGCTACTCCAGCTGCTATTTTGGATAAAAACAGATGCAGATGAGACATAGTGAAAGTGGTATGGCATTTACCTGTCCTTGAATAAAATATCAGAACATTGGTCAGAACAAAGAAATTAAAGTCCTGACAATGCAGAAACTGCAGGTGAAGACAAGGGTGAGGATGAGAAAAAGTTAATTGGCACATAAAAAGATGACATGTTGGTCACACTCAGCCAACACAGTATAGAAAAATTGTGCTTATTATAAACTATTATAATCTATACCAATACATAAACTTTGGATATCATGCTGATACTGAGCACTGATCTGAAACCAGTGATCTTTTTATCCCAAATTTAAAACATCCACACAAGCAACTAATTAAAGTCTCTTTTTTTACTGTATGTATATGCTCATTTGAAATCAGTTCTTAACCATAAATAGACTCAATATTTGAAAATAACTTATCAACAAAAAAGAAAATGTACTGTATTAAATCTTTTGTAATGTTAGCTAATCTGGGAAGTCAACAGAATAACAGAAGTCTTAAATTGTAAATGTGTAACTCAATTGCATATTTCAGTCACATGAGGTGAGAAACATTACTATAATTGTCTATTTTAACAAAGAAATGTGTAAAAGTTCTAAATATTAACTAAATCTTATGTAGAATCATAATCCAATGTTTATTGTCCAATATATAAAATCACAAAGAGGTCAACTTTGAGGACAGAGAATCAAAGGTGGCAGAATGGTAAGGGCAGATTTTTAAAATTTGATCATTCAAAAAATGATATTTCATTTGTCCATACCTAGGTTAATGGGACGACTAATCTAAGAATGGATGTCAACTCATATCAACATATGTTGATGATTAATAAAACAGCATATTTCATTTTTACAAGCTAAATCTAGATAATCTCGTGATTAAACTTATCTTTTTCAATAGCCGCACAAAGGCAATATTTAATGTGTTTTGGTCGATGCCATGAAAAAAATTATTTAAGCTGGCTGTGTTCATGCAAGTGAATCGCAATCTGCTAAGTTAAACTGTTTAAATTCATGAGGTGGTTAAAGAAATGACTTTCTTGTTACAGCTAAGTAATTTCACCACTGCTGCTTTATCCATTCTACCTCATGTAATCCCCAGGGTTGATTAATTCAAAAGATAGCTCTCTGGCAAGAGCCAATCTCCACATGCTCTGCTCTTTTCACAGAAACAAACTGATCTAAAAGCTTGCTTCCCAGAAATCTCCTCTGAAACCATGTGTGAAATTGTTTTCAATCTAGACTGTGCAAATTGACAGCTAGTAAGTCGGATTTTGGGGGGGTTTACGGGACAGATTATACCTGTCTCGACCTCTGACATGATTGAGATGTTAATGTCAGAAGAGGTGAGCAAAGTTAACTGTAGCCAAATAAGACATTAAAATACTGTAAGCCAAGAGTGACATCTGATTAACTTTGTCATATCTCCTGGTTTTGGACCTTTATTCAAAAGGGCAAGATTTCATCATGGTGGAAACTGGGCTTTTCAAAGGTTGCTATGAAGGTCATGAAAGCTTTTCATAAGGCTGTTGTATCTGGGCCATTTCCTCTGAGCTGAATGCTGTGGGAATATTTATTGTCTGAGCTTTCCTAAACATAATAGAATATTTATGAAAGCTATTTCCACCTGCTCGAATAGAAATGATACTGACCTCACCATAATCTATCTATAGGGGTAGCAAGACCCCAATGGGAATTATCATATATACTGTATGTGCAAGTGAGAGCTGGAGGTGGTGGGTGTAACTCACACATTTCTAGGTATACCTGTCATTTGCTGAACTATTAAGGCACAGTAGTATTACCAGCAGTAGTGACTGCAATCATGATTGCAAGCTTGTTTCAATTTTGAGAGAAGACATTTTCTGCCTCAGAAACATCTAGATCTCAAGAGACAATATTCAAAGTGGTCTGATGGTCCATGAATGTAACAAATTCTACACAAAGGTCTGATGTCTGAAACGCTTAATTTGTTTTAATTGAGACAACTCACCCTCAAAAGGGGAGCGGTTGTTAAAGGTATAATATTGGTTGCTAATACTGAGATGAGCATCCTTCACTGTCCAGCCACTGAGAATCAATCAGTTGTCTAACAACTAATTCTGGTTTTACTGATCCATCTGGTTAAGCCTCCCATCTCTACATTTTTAGGAGTTGTTATAAAAAAAAAAACAGGGATTAAAAATTAGTTACAATTTTACTTGTGCACCACAATCTATCAAAATGTTCTTTTAGCATGACATGTAATGCCAAAACTACCTACAACACACGCAGAATGCAGTCCTTTGTTCAGTAACAATCCAATCCTGTGTTGCTGTGAAATGACTAAGGAGAGATATTTTGCCAGCCTGCTAACCTTTGGCTAGAGATGTTCCAAATGGAAACAAGTGGAGATAGTATGGAAATCCAAGTCAAACAGTCTCACTGGGGCATCACCCTTAATCCCTAAATTCCATCACGGAACACCCTTAAAACAATTTACATAAGCAAAGTCCAAGTCTTGGACTAAGCTCTTTCAGTTCATGCACTACACTTATCCTCTAAAGTCATCCACTTTGGGCTAAAGTCATCCGGCATATATAGAGAGACAAAACAGCTCCTGATCCTGGACTCAGAGGGGCTGAGGGTATTCTATCTGACCCGGCCTTGTAGAGTCTGCTGATTGTTCCAGCGGCTTTAAGTCAGCATGGCATTGGCCCCTGGGAGGTGACACACACAGTCTTCCTCAAAGGCCACAAACAGGTGAAGAGACTTTATTTGGCTCTTGCCAGAGGGTGTCTGTCTGCTGACACGTAAGCAGCCGCGTAAGGACCCATGCATTAACGCGCACACAAACTCTTGCCCACCGCTGCGTCTGAATGTGGGTGCGCACGTGCACACACACACACACACACACACACACACACACACACTCCGTCCCTCTCTCTGTTTCCCACGTGCACACACAAACACATGCACACCTGGAATGAGTCAGGGCTGAAGAGGAGCAAGAGGTAGCTGGGAAGAACAAACTTTCCCTCAGGTGTCTCACTGTCATGGCAGCAAATGGGCAGCTCAAAACAATAGACTTGCACCCCTCACATTAAATCTCATCAGAATGTTTCATCCTCAAGCTGAACAACAAATCCGACTTTGTTGTTTTGTACAATGGTAAGTCTAAAGGCATGACAGCTACATGATTAAAAGCTAAATCCTGTGCTTACTTATTTTGAAAACATTGAAAACACATAAAAAATGTGTCACTTTCATACTGGATGATGCATTTAAATTAAGGTATATAGAGAGCTGACTGGGTGAGGTATGGTGTCCTTTTTTTTCTTATTTGTTTTTATTTTCTCCTCTCCCTCTGTTGAGATGTCCTTGAGCAAGCACTTATGCACAGCTCCAGTGAGTGCATGTGGCCAGACAAGGGAGAAGCTCTCATTTGTGAATGAGTGAAACTATGTATATAAAAATAGGTCACTAATAAAAAAGAGAATGTGAATATAAATTTTGGTGGGTGGGGATTTGAATAATAATAATGTTTAAAAAAAATACTGTATCTGGATAAAAACACACACACACACACACTCTCTCACACACACACACTTTGGCATTCATCTCTTACAGTGAGGGAAAAAAAACTACATTTCAAAAACCCATACTTGGCCATTATACACTGCATTATATACTGGTTATTTTGGATATAAAATAGCCTCTTTTGTTTCTTTATCTGCTGGGAAACTTTTCAGTAGTGTGTGACAGTATCTCAGCCCTAGCTACTTTATATCTTCTGAATTTTTCCTAGGACTGCCTGTTGTCATTATTTACAGTGGTAATAAAGCTCTTATAATAGCCTGGTTGACTGCTGCTCCTCATCTGTGTATAATCCATCAAATAATGATAGATTAGGGAAACATACACACACACACACACACAAATAAATGCAGGCATCTACGCCAAAGCACAGATGCTATTATGCAAAAAGCAAAAGAGGCAACACTATGATTAATAATTCAGTCTTTTAATAACAGTACACAAGATTGTTTTAAATGACAAATGCTTTTTATTGTCATAATATATTCTCATTCCCACTATTATAGTGCGCACACACGCGCGTGCACACTCACACACTTGACACCACATACACACATTAAATGTCAATTTCAATAATACGTGTTGCAGGGCTCTTTTCCAAGCTGTTATCATTGTGCAACCTTGCAGAGGAAATTATGCCTCTACTGATTATAAGAAATGTATACATCTATATATTATGACGTATACTATTTTAACTGCATATTTGCTAAAGGTGTTGCATCCTTCCATCCATTCCATACTCCATATATGCTCACTTCTGAACTAGACCCAGAGATACTATTTCACTTAAAGCAGCCATTTGCTCCCAACCCAGCGCAGCCACCCCCTCCTTAACTGAGTACCATAAGCTCAGTTAAAGAGGATCACATACAGGTGGTTTTCATGTCTTTTCTGGGGGGTTCATAAGTATCTTCACACACACCTGAAGCCTCTCGCCCCTTGCATGTTTAGCCTCTGTCCAAGAGTTTGGGCTCACAAGCTGCTGTCATGTGTAGAGATGAGCCCAACAATATGTAATTGGTTGATCGATCCACCTCGTGAACTAGCTCTGGCACTCCAACAGAGAGGAGTCATTTCAAGCACCAGCTTTTGCAGCCACAGTCAGTCACTGACTCGATTGGTAACACACCAGACTCAATGCAGAAATGCATTGTAAAGTTTAGCTGAAGCTATTATGAGGCTTGAGCAGTCAGAATTATATGAATCAAGCGGGGTCTTTTTGTGTGAAATTGCCCGTTTGTGCTTCTACAAACAGTGTTTACTTGCTGAGCTGTGGCAGAAAGATAGTTACATATAGAGGGAATTTGATACGGAAACTCAGACTGAAGCCTCAAATTAGTGCATTTTTGCACAGAACAAGAACTGTGGCTTTTGTGCCTCATCGCTTAAATTGAAACTGCTCTGGTGGGAAGTTAAGGTTAGGTTAAGGTTTGGCACAACTACAAAAGCATATGATTAATAAAATGCTATCAATAAACCAGAAGTGTTCATCTAAACTGCAGTGATCAGACAAAAGTCACACAGCCCTCCACAACCATGCATACATGGCACACACAAATGCGCACACACACAGGCACACACATACACAAACTCAGCTGACTCAGTGGAAATGCTGATCGGACATACTACAACTAATGGAAATAGGCTCTTGATAAGAATCTAATGGAGGCTCACTTAAACAATTTATACTTAAACATGCTATTACATGCTGTTCCTGTAAAAGTGGCACATTACCAGGAGACAGCACTCACTATGTTACTTACTGCACCTATTCCCCCCACAGCTTTAACTCGGTCAAAGGGGAGGTGAACTGGATAACATTTCTCCAGACACACATCCCTCCATTCTAACATCCAGATGTTAACACATGACTGCATACTACTTATGTTTTATTCAGGCCTGATCTAGCATAAATAATAATCATGTGTTCAGTTTGTAAAATATAAGGCTGCTTCAGTGACCAGCAAGCAATCAGATTTCAGTCTGGAAAACAAGTATGGGATCAATCGCGCTAAGCAGGTGGAACTTGAACCATAATCAGAAATATATTGGGAGCGAGTTGCACGATGATGTGACAAAGCGTCTCTCAAAACTCATGAACAACTTTTTAATCTAGGTATTTTTGACTGAAGCATTCAAGCCTAAGTGAAGCATGACTGTGTAACTGCACAGCCTATTTCTCACTTTAAATGTATTTAGAAAAACGCCACTGACTCAGGAATAAAGTACACTGCCTACAAAGTTAAGATACACTCAATTTCCTGAAATTATTGCAGCATGAAAGTTTATAATATATGAGGTGATTGAGGTATTTATACCGTAGTCCTCCTCTATGAAACTATATGATCGATAATACTAACACTACAAACAAGAATATATACATATCTCCTCTCTCCACAAACTGTGTCTTGTTATCCACAAAGTCTTGGGAAGGATGAAACCTCATTAAAGGGGCAAGAGTTGCATGAGACAGCACAGAGAAGCTTTCTTAAAGCCTGCCTTTGAAGTTGAAGTGCAGAGTAACACACACACATGCTGCCTTTAAAAGTGTTTGCATATGGGAATAGCATACGCTCAAACACACCATACAAGCCCAAGTACACAAGACAGAGTAGATTGCCACACAAAAAACAGCTACATACAACAACAGCTAAATGCTGCTGCCCAAGCATCTTGGGAGCAGTGAGACAGACGCAGCTCCTAAGACAGTGGAGTGGACTAGAAAAAAAGAAAGGAGGGACGTATAGAGACAGAGGAGGAGGCAAAGGAAGCTGACAGCCTAGAATAAATGACTCGACTTCAAAACCCCTCACATCTTCCATATCCCTGCAGACTCTTCAGCAACCCACCCACCCAACCAAACAACCAACCAATGGAACAAAAGCATTGTGTTCCTCACAGAGGCTGTTCATTAACAGCTCGATTGTGTGTTTATGGCACCCTCCACTTCAAAGCCTCATCTGATTCCTCCCACCATCACCGAGAGAGAAAATAAGCCTTTTGTCAGAGGAGAAGGACAGCCAAGCATCATCCACAAGTTACGATTCTGGGTAACAAGCCGACTGGTCTTGCAAATCCTTAAAACCAGACTGAGTTTATAATGAAGTGCTGACTGGAGAGGGAAGAGTCACTTGGTGAAAACAGAGTGGCATATTTGTGGTCCAGCATATTATGCAGAAACAACAACAGTGAAATGGGTGTTGTGAAAAATACTACACTAGATTGAGTTGTATTCCTGAGTCAAGACCGTAGCACAGTAGTTTTCTTGTCTTACTCCCCATTAATCAGATAACTGAGGAGATCAAAGTAAATAAGAGAGTAAAAATGATAAAAGAAGCTAGACAGACAGATTGGCAGATACTCTATTTTGGATGGACAGACAGACAGACAGGCAGGCAGAAGATTAATCAGAACCACACTTCCCACATCTGCCCATCTTGACTTACCAGAATTTGACATTGAGAGGATGAACACCACCCCCTGCTGGTGACTCTTCTGGCCAGGTGTTGACGGAGCTCACACAGCCCGTTGGAGACAGCTTGGAGCACAGGTGGCAAAAGCAAATACGGATGCAGCACAGCCCGGAATGGCCGGTCACACTTGAGGAGAATGACAACTTCATTTGTCATCTGGAGAGAAAGAGTAACGGCCATCTCTCCTCACCTTTGATTCCATCTTCAATAGTCTGAGGTCACCTGCATATGGGGAAAATGGGGGTAAATAAAGGATAAATAATGCTTCTTGAATCTTGAATCTTGAAAAGAAAAAGAGGAAAAAAATTGAAAGGTGATTCATGCAACTCTGTAACATACTTTAAAGTGAAAGGTCATGTAGCAGCTGCCTGAGAAGAAAGCGCTAGTGTGGGAACTAAATAAAACTCTGATAAAACCCTTGTGAAGAATCCAGCAAGCAGGGATTTGGTGGTTGTTCTGTTCAAGGTTATTCCAGTGGGAAAGTCAAATAATTAAATAGTTAAAGGCAAACGATACACATGGACAGATACAAAGACATAGAAGAGCAATTCTGTGTTATCATGCAAAACAATTCTGATTGTGTGTGCAGATTATGAAGATTAAGTCCTGTGTGTTTGAAATAAACATTGATTGAAGATTGGTCATGTCAGGGGACATACCCTGATCCCAGTCACTGAGTAAAGTGCACTTAGGTCATCACACAACCAAATTTAACAGAAAGCATCTGTTTTTTTAGCAGGTCTTGGCATTTCTCTGCCTCCAAACCCACTCCTCCTCATAATTCTGATATCTGTATGTGACACAAAGCATTCCAGATGATAATCTGCTTAAAAACATCCATTTAAACAAGCATATCTGGAGCATGAGATATAATCTGATTTTATAACATTTTTGATTTGAAAATAATTACAACCACTCATCTTCATCAAGGCAATCATTTTCATGCAAATCATCAAAACACGGGAAGCGAAATTAGACTCCGTGTGTGTGTGTGTGTGTGTGTGTTTGCGCACGCGCACGTGTGTTTGTGAGCTAATCATCCCACAATCTGAACCTGTCAGGTGTGTACATTTTCTTTGGGTGTTTTACAGCATATTTTCTATACCAATGACAAACAAGCTTTGGGAATATGGTTTTAGCTAATTGGGTGTTTTTTTTGAAAAGATGAGGATGAAAGAGGAAAGGGAAGGGATTTCTGATGACATGGGGATTCACTGAAGAGAGAGGGGATGTGTATTGTCTCAGAAATAGAGCCTTAAGCTGCATGCTTGCTGTGTAGACAAAATAGATTTCCTGTCAGGAATCATTCTTTTTCAGATCTATACTGCTTACCTCCATTAGTGTTTACTTATACAATAAATATGGAAGGGATTACATTCTCCTCCGTTAGCAGTTCTCAAAGTTCAAAAAGACTCATGCAGGTCTCAATTGGAGAAGTTTATCTGGATAGAAGAGGAAGCAGTTTTATAACTCGAGCAACTGTCTGACTGTATAACCTACTGTATGCAGTCTACAGCCTCACATAGTCAGACAAAAACTGAAAACGCTCAATAAACATGATTTCTGCAATAAGAACTTCTTTCCTGCACACAAATTGGATATTATTTAACAGTTTTGCTAAGGCAACTAACACTCTGGGTAACTTTGGATAAGTTTAGAACACTTAAATGGACTTTCTCATACACATACATACACATACAAAGCTGTGGTAACATTCACTTTTCCTCAACAAGAGATGTGTATTGGGCCTAAAAATGTTTTGAATGAATTGAGTTTTTTTATAAAACATTTGCAAAGCCCATTTTTAAAATATTCTAAATTGTGCCATGTTTGCAGTGTTCTCCTTCACTGACTTTGCAGGAACACTGCAAAGGTTTTATGCGCATTACTGCCTCCAATTAGTGGAATAGCATGACACCGGCAGTGGGAATGTGTATTGCATCACAGGCATGCTCATGCTTGTGTGTCCTTCTCTGTGTGCGCTATAAAACCAGGTAAAAACATTGCTCTGTAAAACTAGTAGTGGTAAAAATCTCATAAGGATACCTTTAAAGAACTTGGGGGCAGTGACAATGTGCTCTGAGAAAACCTTGGAAGCAGTTGTAGTAATATTAAAGACAAATGCAGTCAAGATATCTTCAGTCAATCAGTTATCAATGCAACAGTGTGCTTGGATTGGTCAGCTGTGCAGAGGTTTTTTTGTTTTTTTTAGCACAACTTTAACTGCATCACCGGCATTTAAACCAATATTGTTTCTTAAATGAATTAGTTTGAGGCTAAAAGCTTTATGAAAGGATTTGTGCCTTTACATGAAAGCAGGGACTACAAAGAAGGAGCGCTTTCCCTACTATCTCATGGGTAACCCCGCATTTTGAAAGCACCCCTGAGTCTCATAAAATGAACAAACGTCAAAGTCGCAATGAGTTCACAATAGTGTTTGATGATAAATGTCACAATAGTTATTAAACTACTTCCTGTTTTATGGGTAACAGAGATATGCAGCTTCATGTTTTGTCTTTTATTTAGCAAACATCAAAGCTGCTAAAGAACAGAGAAGACAATTACCTTTCCCACCCATGTGTTTTCTGCCTTTGTTGGAAAGTGGCCTGTCCGACTGAGTAGCTGTGTGGATAAGCTGAGCAGTATCATTTATCTGAGTGGTTTGATACAAAGACACTTATCTTCTCAAGGATTTCCCTGTCAACTCAGCATAATCCAGCACCAAACTTTTAGATGCATTATGAACCTCATAAGCCTACTGAATGATAATCTGTCAGGTTGTCAGGTAAAGGCAAAGTAAATATGGTGATAAAATGTGTGATGATGATTCTGCACATTACTGAATAAATCAAAGGGAACAGCACTGAAAATATTTACATCTGAGGGTGTTTTCTTCAGAGACTGCTGCAGACATCCAGGGCCCTATTTTATCTTCCAAATCACATCAACCAACTCAAAGTGCCGTGTGCATGGACAATGAGGGAGAATGCACACTTGGTATTTTTAGTCATGCAAAAGGCATGACTCTAGTGATGGTAATGCCCATGATATTCTGATATTCATCATCCTTGCTGATGAATTCTACTTACTTTGGTGTTCCCCTGAATTTTCCTATTGCAGCCCCCTGAGGCTGTCTTAATGGCTATTGCCTCGATTGCCATGAAATTTTGTACCTACATTCATGGTCCCCAAAGGATTAATCCTAATGACTTTGGTGATGCCCCTGACTTTCCCCCCAGTGCAACCAGCAGATCAAAGTTTCCACTTCCTCTGTGGAATATCTCAACATCTACTTGATGGAGCCTCTACTATCACCATGAGATTTGTATGAAATCGTTCATGCTAAACACATCAGTGAATGGAAACGGAATAATAATGTTGTTGTCCATAAGGTGCAAAGATGTACTTTAACAATTTAAAATGTGCATTTAATTGGTCATATAACAATAATGTCACTATCAGTGAAGGTGCGATTAACAGTTCTTCATCCTAGAATGTGCTATCTGAGTGTTGAAAAATGGCGGCATGCTGAAGTTAACAGGAGGCTGGTGAATAACGCTGCATATACCGCAGGAGTGATGGAAAGGCTTAAGCACAAATGAATATGCAACTTGAATTCAGCAGTCTTTCTTTGAAAACATGGGCCACAGCAGGAAGCTTTTGCGGCGCTAAAACTCTGGAACCTCACATCTCTTCAGATGGTTTGTCCATCACCTGAAGCCCATACACAAGCATCCCTCTCAGGAATTCAGATATGTTTGTTATTCCATTGTAGGCTTCTAAAGTTAATTCTGAAATGAAGTTTAATGGAGTCAACTAAAAAAAAAAAAAAGGCGAGAGTTCTTTTTTTTCTGTCTGAGTCTTACAAATTGCTCTAGGGAAGAGTTTGTTTATAGTTGAGAAAAGACTGAGAGTGCAAGCACTTAATGAGCAAGAAAATGGATGCTTCTCAGAGAGAAAATCTCAAGTTAAGAGATGTTACCCCTATGCCTGTGCACAGTGTATATAAGGATATGAGATTCTATGTTTTCTGTTTATTATAAGTGTATGATTCCAATACGCATTTATGTATGTATATAAGACAAAGTTTTATTACTGTGCATGTTTTCCATCAGTAAATGCTAACTTATCATGGCTGCTGTAATTAGTTTTGATGTCAATCTCCACTTCAAAAATGCGTATCTAGCCAGCGGTGAACAGGCAATTACCATCATTTCTTCAGCCTTTTTCATGTTGAGGCCACACAAGGGCTAACCTTAATATTACACAGCAATAAATAAATATGTCACTCAGCTGCAAAATCTCCCTATGCATGTTTTTCTACACCTCTGATTTCTTTCGTAAGTTATGAGCGAACAGAAAGGGCAAAGTGGATGAATAATGAATGAAGCCTGTTGTGAAAATTAGAACTTATCATCAGCGGAGCTCCTTTAGTTAGGACAGATAGGTAAATATTTCCAATGCATGTTCTGATGTTTTTATTGACCTATTATTTTTTTCCGTGTGACATGTTAATGTACAGCTGCTGAATGCCAAGGTATTTTAAAGGTCTACCATTACTTTTTTATCTGGAAAGGCTTTATATTGAACTTTTCTTTCTTTAAAGAGCACAAAACAGAGCAA
The DNA here is from genome assembly GCA_033238685.1 of Lates japonicus. NCBI lineage: Eukaryota > Metazoa > Chordata > Actinopteri > Centropomidae > Lates > Lates japonicus. The sequence continues at coordinate 9,410,805 of BRZM01000002.1, read as the reverse complement.
CACACAGAATGTGAACGGCATTACAACTTTTCCTGCTGCAAATGTTATCATTCTCGGCTGCGATCGTTACAAGAAAACTTGCACAAGATCCCATAATGGCTAATTTCACAGTGACAGAGGCTAATAAAAACAAGTAACTATTTAACACTTTGCTTTCTTATCTTTGATCTCAACCACCAATGAAGCAATGAAGCCACAAAAAAAGAAAAAACTGGTACTTGCAATGTCTTCTATTTCTTTCTTATTCTGAGATGTGAAGCACAAAATATTTGATAACAGTGTCCACATTAACAGCTAAATGAGGTGCAAAGTGACCAGTGAGTCAGACAGTGCAGACATTTTTACTACTTGGTAAAGACAATAAACTTGTTATCACTTCTACTTTAGTTTTCTTTTTTTCATGCAGCATTTTGATGTTCCAGTTCTGCTTATTCATCATATTTGTAATTTTCCCATACTCCCTCAGACACCCAACAGTCTACTACATCAAAGCAAGATTTCCCTTTGTGAAAACTGTGATTGTTCTGTGAATCTCTTCGCAAATCAGCGTACCACATGCACAAGAGAAAGAATATTATACTATAAAATCTATATAAGAACACTGTTTTGTAAACACAGTTCACTAAAATGGACACTTGGAAATTAAAAAGACTCAGAGCCGAAATGTTTGTCTATCCATTTTGTAATTTGAAAGTTTAGAGTGGGCACCTTTTTGAACTTTCATTGGTTTTGGGTTCAGAAGTTGGCCACTCTGATCAAAAAATCTTTATGTGGAAGCCCTCAGTTGTACTATACACAATTACTGTCAGACAGCAGACCAAAGGCTGACAGTGATGAAGATGACGATTCATCTTACCTCCTTGTGACCTTTTTTTAATACTGTATTTTAATTGAAGGATTTGGCTGGCATCTTTCATGCTCTGACAGTCCAAGAAGAAATAAACTAAAAGATAGTAGAAACAAAAGAATTGGGGATGAAAAGTGTCTTAGATTTCAGACATTAAATGAAAGATGTTTTTTAGATCAAAGACTTGCATATGCATTTGGTTTATTCTATTGATGAGCCCTCTACAAACTGACATTGGTGATCTAAAATTCGCTCTATTCTTTCAATCTCTCCGGGGCATCTGTCTTTTAAAGTATAAGGTAGCAAATCTTTTCATGCTTTTTTTCTCATGTTTGAAAAAGCTTTGTAGCCTGCTCATCATGTCTAGGTACATTCATTAAAAATGCTATTTGGTGGCTCCCTGTAAAAAAAAAAAAAAAAAAAAAAAAGAGTTGTGCAATTATTACATCATTACCAGCATACTGATATTCATAAAGGTATCTGTGCCATTTTATCCACGCATGACATTCCTCCTGAGAGTTGAAGTTGTTATTCTTCTTCCTCATATTGTTATGTAGAGGATGTTTCTGTGGAAGTAGAGTGACACAGATCTAGCTCATGCACGACTGCTGTTGCTCCCATGTAGCACAGACCCTTATGTGGCTCCCCGATCAGATGATAATGAATGGAGTAATTAGCAATGATTATTAAGCACTTTGTGAGGCTTCCCTATGCCAATTTATCATGCGAGCATGTTCGATTTATCAGACCCCCTCGAGACATATGATGATGACAGGCAGCCACATACAGTACGTACACACATAGACTGTCGACGCGCTCCCCGCTGCACTTGGCACAGAACGAAGGCTGATTGCAAGGCTGCTAAGTCCTTGTCTGTCTATTATGTGATCAGGATTGAGGACATCGTACTCGCCCTCTGTCACTTTAAGATAAGAGAGGGGAGGAGCACACACACACAATCACACCACAGGTAAACAAGAAACATGACAAAAAAAGGAATCATGTGGCCCATTTCATGTACCAAATGAGCCTTGCTGATGGGGAAGTATACTGTCATACCATCCAATGAAATTTACTATTGATTCAGTCATACCTTACTTGTCCACTGCTTGCACGGTTCATTACATTACTCAAACACTCTATGAAGGCTTCATTAGGTCCCTCTAGCCCTTGTATAATTCATGTTGAGTGTTTGCCTCTGCAGACCCAGTGAGTGTCAAGGTCGTTTTCATCCGAGCTGTGACCCAGAAAGGCCGGCTGTCCCACTGGATAGACGGGTGTTTGTTTTGGAGTGCCTGCAGTGTTTGATCGGGACGGGAGGTGGAGAACAGATAACAGGTCGACTCGCTGCATCCACAGAATGACTGATTACAGTCCTTCTTATGCTGCATCTGGCCTCTTAAAATACAGCTGCATCTCCTCCTTCAAAATCAGCGCAGCAGTTTCATAATCTCATTTGATATCAGTCTTGGTGACCAGCGGAGGAGCAAAGGGGTCGCGGGAGGAGACGTTTGAGAGTTTGATATGACTGGTATGAATCAAGATTAAAAGCGAGCACAGGTGATAATGATACAGTCTACAGCAATCTATCAAGCATTGTTGTCTGGCAGAGGCACATCAAACTAATCACTCTCAAAACTGCTCCTCATCTGAGCTTTGGCAATATCCTACATGACACATTGATCGCCTTTAATGCCTCGCAAAGAACTTTCAAACTGACACTTTCTTATTTGAAATGTCAAAGCGCTCTCTGCATTAGCAGAACATTGTTCACAAAGGAAATCAATTCTGGGTGTCACAAAGTTCTGATCTTTTCAGCTAGACACTGAGCTTTGTGCTGGGTCAAACCATGGAAGAACCATGTGCTTAGATTTACTAAAACATGAGTGTAGTGGGGAAATTCACTACAGAAAAGGGCATGAGTGTATTATATGAGTTTGATTTCTTTATTAGCTCAGTGGTTTTCAGTATGCCTTAGAAAATTGGTCTACAACGGCATGAATTCAGCTTGAGATCTAATGCATTTACCCGAAGCTCTTATTCGGTGAAACTGCAGACTGACTTAGCAGGTAGTAATTCACTCTCTTGCTCAAGGACAGGTCGACGTGACCAAACTTGAGCTTTGCCGAGCAGCTTGCAGAAATAGAAATGCTGCTCTCTCATTAAACCATAGTTTGCACTTTCATGTCATGCAAATGCATCCTCAACAGCCAGGAGCTGGGTGTTAGCCAAATGGTAAAAACACAGAAGTGATAGTCAAGTAAGCCCAGTGGACCAGACTTTAAATGCTTACATTTAATCCTTGGATCTACAGGTGATTCTGAGAATTTTCATACCTCACATACAAGTTTGTCACTGCATTTAAAAGGTCAAGAATCAGTGTGTTAGTATTCGTCATGCAGGAAAAGCTTCCACCATTCAAACCTGTCCATGACTCTCACTGGCTTAAATCCACTCTGTCCATTTCACCTACTACTCCCAGTTGTCACCATGCTGCTGTAATCATTTACAGTATGCTTAAATTATCTTATTAGGATGCCATTCCAAACTGAAATATCCAATGTTATAGTTAAACCTGAAATCATATAGGAATAGCTCTTATTTAAATGTGTTCAAGGGCTTGTATATATTTGGTTTCTTATGATAATGTGATGGCAGTGCTTGGACAATGACACAGAGGAAGTAAAATGTACTATGAGCAACGTGACAAAGGCACTGAGAATAAGAGAGAAATATAAGGCCTTAAGGTTAGTGTGATGGTAGAGGTAATCCATTTTTCACAATATCAAAGCCTCAGACAGGCATGAAACAGATATCAAACTGTTTCAAAATGTCCACAGTGAGAAAAACCAAAATATAAAACCACTCTCAGCTTGCACTGCAAGATATGCTGCTGCAATCCATACTGAACACGCTTGACCTCGATCATTTCCCCTGACTTCCTCTAACACCCAGTGGTGCATAGTCGGTGTGAAGTTTGGAGAAAGCTCTCATAGTTTCCTGTCAGTGGCAGCAGGGCGATGTTTTGTCAATTCTCCCTGCAATGAAAATTTGATCAAAACATCCCAGTGGCTGCTGCAGAAAGAGGAGAGGAGCAGATAAGTCCAGTTGAATAAGTCTCCATTACAAAGTCCTCTTAAAGGGAGGAGTGTGAGCGTTAATCAGTTTTGATCTGGGAAATTAATTTTTATAACAGTCGAACAAAAAGCAGTTGTCACTAGCGCATATATGTTGGTTCAATGCCTGTGCATGCACATGCGAATGTACATGTGAGTATACATTAAACCAGTTGTTTAATAGCCCTGTTATAAATGTTTAATACATTTCAGAAGTTCTACACTCTTAGTTAAAGGAAGCAGTAACAGATTGTCTGACATGATTAAGCTTTTTATGAAGGTATGAGAACTTTTCTTTGTACTTGAGCTCAAGTCCAAATCCCATTTACATTTTCCTTGATCCACTTCAAAGAGGGCTTTTACTTTGATGAGTCTTAAGAATCTAAAGTTCTTAAACTTTACTGTGATCATTCGATTCTGACTTTGGTCAGTATGGAACCATATTAATAATGCATCTTGAAGCATCTTTATTGCGTCTATGGGGAATTTGCATATATATTGGATTATCATTAGATTATCATCACAGCAGCCATCACAGCATTGATGATTCATGAGTAAAAACTTCCAGACTTTGCTATGAACCACATGACACCATTTAAGGGATATTAGCTTATTTAGGGGGTTCAGCTAATGACAATGTTGAATACAAATTATCTGGTCTGTTTAATTCGCCACAGCAATAAATGTAAAGGCAGTGTGTGCCAATCAGACTATTTGTAAATTAAGTTACACTCAACTTTTATGAAAAGGTCCCTTGCTTAAAGGATTTGTTCAGATTTTTTCAAGTCTACCATATGGCAAATTGAAACTGGTCACTGCTATTTGTTATATTACGTTTATATCGATATACTACATTTAAATGTTTTTAAGAAATGATCCCATCCTTACATAAGGACAGGATCACAATAAAAAGTCCTCATACTGTGCAAAATGCATCTGGAGTTCAGCTGAAGCTAATATGAAGCTACAAGCTAACATAAACTCCCTGTGTTAGACAAATCAAGTGGGTACTTTCCAAAGTCACATTCTTTTTGTGAACATCCTAAAAAAAACACAGATGCAAACACTTTTCTCTGTCTGTCCTCATTATGCATTGAAACTGAAACTAAAATGAGATAGTCTAAAGGGGAAAAAAAAAAAAACCAGCCAAGTTTTAAACTCTAAATCGAAGGTGACACACACTCATGTTTCTTACAAACCTATAAGCAACCACCAGGACGTATCCCTCTACTGAAGCACAGAAAGAAAACACAGTCTGGGGAAACAAACCTCAAAAGCCTTCCTCTGCACAAAAGGAGAATTGCGAGGTGTGTTCACTATCTTTTACAGTGAAGTATTATTTTCCAGGCCAGTATGGAGAGAGGGGGTGCTTGAAGCAACCTGTTCTACCACACATATATGGGCATGTGACTGTTGGACTTGAAAAAGTCCAAACCTATCCTTTCACTTATCTCTTATTATTATACTGGATGAAATAAAGCCATCTAGTTCACTTATTAAAATATCACCAGTTCATCAGTATCACTTTAAAATTCATACCTACACTAAATAAGTAATGGCTGAGTCACTCTCTTATTTTTCTCCTGGCACAAAATCTGCTGCGGAAGGTCTCGGTGGAAATGCATACAGAGTAAAGGGGAAGTGGCACTGTCTTATAGAAAACCCTGCAGAGTGAATGAAAGAGACACCAAGAAGTGGCAAAAAAAAAAGGTGTCCCAGACCATCCTAATTCTAAGAGATTATGTCTCATTATTAACTTGGTTGAGGTCAGAATTCAGTCCAAGTTGAGCTCTGAATTAATGCCTTTCACCAGGAAGAGGGTAATTCTGCTAAACCCCGAGTCCAGTTTTTAAAATGCATTTCAGCAGTAACAACATCGTTGCTTCATTAGGTGGGGGAGCAAGTAACACTTTATTGATAATTAAACATTTGATTTTGTGGGAGTGGAACCTGGCTTAAGCTGGCCTCTCTCTGTGAAAATGATTATCCTTTAATTAATTTGCCTGCTGTTCTTAACCTTCTGCCTGCCTGTTGCTCACTTGTAGCTCCTTTTCAAGTAAAAAGTTCCAGGGACTATAAAACCAGGGAATTGTGCTGCTGCATTTGTATCAAGAATTAAACCAGTGGATAATAAGTATTTACACTGAGTGGCTGTATGCAGAGTCATTTTAGTTTTTAGCACAAGAACTGAAAAGTCAGTGTCTATGTAAAAAAGTCAGCTTTGATCTGCATATGCTCTATACTTACATGACACTTCAAAGACCCTACAGACAGGGTACACATAATGCAACCGAATGCAAGACCCTGTTTCGACTCTTTCAAGACCTTTCTTTTTTCACCCCCTCTCTCACCACCCAAGGATCATTGTAACAGCAGTGTGACAAACTGTCAGCAAACATCAAATCCACTGTGCTGCTGTGCGGTGTCAACAACACAGAAAGCTCCACTCGCCCACAATCCGTCAACCATGACGGAGGGACATCAAATACCACAGCGGCTGCCACATTCATCACAAAAACCTGCACACACCTCTTTTCCACCCACTGCTGTGCTGCTCTCACCTCTGTTCAGCCTGAGCAGTTGTTTTCCCTCTCTGCATGCCTGTCACTGCAGCCCTAATCACATGTGTGTATATGCATACGTAAGCAACAACGTCGCTCTGTTTCAACATGTCCCTGCCAGTTACAGTATCATGCGCAGGCACAAAATACTCATATCCTCCCATGTGTGTAGTGTGTGTTCCCACACACCACAGCAGCCATTGTGTTCTATTGTATGAGGACCCTCTCAAATGTCAAAAGGCTTGTGGCTTCATGACAGTGAGTTAAACACCCATGGGTGGGAGAAAAAAATGACATTCTATCTTCCAGAGCTTTAGAGACACCATACTATACTGTGTCTAAATGCTGCATGGGCCATTGTTGAGTAGAATTTGATATCATATACACAGTGGGTTTTGTTTTTTTAAGTTTTATTTCACTATAAAAAAAAAAATGATTTCAGTTTGGCATATTTGCAATAAGTTAGTAAGTGTTTTTGAAAACAACAAACTGTTTAAACTGTTTTGAAAAATAATTCCAAAAGTTGAAAGGTCAAGTTAAATTTTAAAAAGGGCATTAGTGTCCCCAGTGTTCAACAAATGTTTGATTAAAGTACATGGATGTGAACTGTGAGGACAAAGGTCACTTCAAGGTTTACAACTCACTTAAGATTAAGTGTTAAATGAGCAACCACGGACACAGAAGGTTAATGTTAGTAACAGACACTAATTAAATCAGTAAAAGCTGCACTAAACTCATTCATGATGCAAGTGGCCTTCTGCTCCTGTGGCTGGAGTACTGGAAAACAATCAGGCTTGTAATATTTATTATCCATTAGGTGGTGAAGAGCACTGGTGGAAATACTGCTACAAACATTAATTTGATCAAATGTTGATGTTCAGTATTGAAAAATGTATCATTTTCCCTGATATTGCTCCATTTTTGGGTGATGTGGACCTTTCAAAATCTTACACTTACTCAATATGACAAAACAGATTACTTATTAAAACCAAATAAGTCCCATGCCTCACAATATCGCTGCCATCCTCTCTGAGGTGAAGCATTTCCATCCTGCTACAGCTGACCTCTCCTGACATGGGGAGGTGTCTGCCAAGGTGTAAGAGGCTTGTTATTTTCCCAGAAGGCACCTCATTAGAGTCCCTATGACCTTTTACAATTGAACAGACCACTGGTCACGCAACGTTTTGAATACAGATATCCATCCCACTGGCTTTTTTTTTTTTTTTAAAGAGAGAAAGGACATTCTGCTCGTTTTGAGAAAGTGCTGCCAACCTGAACACTGGATGGATAAATTAGGCTGCGCCTTTGGCAAGTTTGGTTTCTATTGGCAAAATATACCTCAGGTTATGAGATAGAATGTTTATTTTCCTGAAGTAGATTTGGCACAAATTACTTTCCAGAACACTTTTCTGATGTGTCAGATATTTAAAGATACTACTATTTTATTAATACATAAAAACATGCATGGACTGCAGATAACCCAACCACATATACCACTACTCTCTCCTTACCTAGCACTTTTTTGCTGACTAGTAACAGAGTTGTATCAGTAGTGGGGATGAAATGAAAACTTCAAACTTCACAAAAATCACATTTTTTCTTCAAGACCTTTAAAAAAAACATGTTACATTATGAAGCAATGTCAATAAAAGTGGTTGGTGAAATCACCTGTTTAACATGTTCATAGTGTAAATTTTCTGTAGGTTTAGACACAGTTATTCCTGTACACTGATAGTGAATAGATTTTAGTTTTCTAATGCCATCTTGCACTAGAATCTATGGGGATTCTCTTTGAATGTTAAGTAGTAAACATCACTCAGTCTCATATATGCGAATCAATCTCCTTCATGCTCTGTAATGCAAGAGATAAATTGCACTATTCCTCTCAAAACCACACTTTAACAGCTTTAATGAAAAGCTCTATTCATGCCATGCATGTTTTCTGTATGATGAACCAAGACTGGCTGAAATCCATTCTAATTATCTCTACCTCTGCTATTGTGTCCTGTCCCTGTCCTTGGTAGGCCTGCTATTTTGCATCTTGCATCTCATTAGCACAAAAACCACTTAACAGTCACTGCAGGAGAGGCTTGTAACCTACTGTAGATGACCTTCACCTAAGCCAAGTGCAATTTGCACATCTTGCTCACAGTGTTCTCATCAGTGTTTGTATTTCTTACTCTTCTTAGTATTACCCTTCATTTCTTTATCTTTTTTCTTTTGTTACAGTACACAGTATGATGCTGATGTAATGGCAGTGTGGTAAGTATGGATCCCACAAGGAGCCAATATTGAATTAATGATTGTCAAGAATAAATTCTATGATCATGTCATTGACTTTTTTCCCTGATGTGGAACAAATTTAATACCTTGCTTAGGGGTTCTACAGCAGATTTACGGACAGTTTCCTTCATCTCAGTGAGGGATAATTTCTCTGTCCATGAGCCAACCTCGCACCAGATTTCTGAACTTTCACTTCCCTAAACTGCAGTTTATCTGTCATGACCTCACACTGCATCTCTCAGTTCACCCTCTGTTAACGCTGCACACTGATCTAAAAAGAGGTAATGGACTAACCCAGCTCAATGATACAGGAGGCCACAACAGCAATAAAAAGACCCTTTAATTTGCCCCCAGTATAAGATCTCTGTGATATGGTGGGATGCACACATAATTACAAGGATCAGGGACAGTCATCGAGATGGAAGAAAGATGCCCTTGGCTTAGTTGTTTGGTTGACAATCGTCTCTCTATCTCTCTCTGCTTATTTCCGAATTCTCTCCCTCTGGCTTCAGCAATAATTTGACTCCAAACTATGAGCTAAAGTTTACTGAAGTTCCCGACTTCAGCAGACTTAACTTTGGTCTGGTCTGACTGATTTCAGTTATACTGGCATAAGCAGTATTCTATTAAATAATAGCATCAGTGCCTGTGGAGTTATAGCTATAGTCCTAATGCTCTGCATTAGAGCACATATCAGGTAGTGGAGCAATTAAAAGATTATATGAAGCTAAAACCTCACATTTTGGGTTAATCTCTCTGGAAAGCAAAACTATTTTTGTAAAATTTCGCTAACTTGTATATGATATATATTGTTGTTAAAGTGAAATCCGCCTCCGTATTCAACAGGAACCTTTTTATACCCACCACAGGATGGAAATAGATCAATATATCCAATGGTTTATTTTCAATTTCATGCTTTTCTGGTTCTATCAAAATGTGTCAGTGGGTGATAAATCCCAGCCCTAACTACTGCAGAGTCAACAGGATTTGCTGACTGAATCCCCGCTGTCATTCTCACATCATAAACATATTCAGGATCCTTATTTATCCTACATGTGCTAATCAGGGTCATGACTTCAGTGCAAAATGTGACAGACAGGGACAGTCTTGCAGGTTTATTTTTATTCAAGGAGATGATGACGACAGTCACTGTGATGTGGTAGAAAATTTAAGTAATGTTTTTTAGTGAGTCATTGTGTCACTGCATACAAGTACCTGCTTTACTATTAACTGTTATCATACATGTTTCAATAGTCTAACAGTGCAGCACATATGTATATGGTACAGTTTACACCCTCATGGAATTACTTCATAGGCTTTGCAAGATTATTTTTGAATACATGCTGGTGTAAGAGACTAATTTAAATGCAAACACGCTGATTCATTGCTTTCTCTTCCCTCAAATATGCATGGTTTAGGCAAAGAACCACAACTAAGTTATTCACGCCCTTGGGACATAAACAGACTTCAAAAGAAAAGCACAATTTACTTGGTCATTTCCAACAGAACCAAAATGAAATAGAAAAGACAACAGTTGTGTTGAATTGCAAAGAAACAATGCATTTCCCTCATCATATTTCCATACAGAGACGTTTGATTCTGCATACAAATTGTGGAAACTTTTATAGCACTTTGAATGACCCCTGAATTATTTCTCCACAGACCCAACACAATACAGCTGGGACAATATGGCAACCCGGAGGATGATCGTTAATTAAAAGTTAATCAACATAACCATTCAGCTCTCTGTGTGGCCTTGTTTTATGACTGCCGAGGAGTCCTCGGCTGACTAAAGTGACCCTGCCTTTCTGATGGAATGGATGAAAATGGGCCTCGACCTAAGGCCAACATTATGATGATTAGCCTGACAAGTTAAATTCCTCCCCAGAGGTCCCTAATACAACCTCAATTAAACTGTCCCAGTCCCCCGGACAACCCGAGGCGAGCCAGACTCTCCGGTCTTCAGTTTATTACAGCTCATCATCATGTGTGCACGATCATGCCTATTTTCATCTCTGGACATTTTAATTTCACACACTTTGGGTTTCTGCTGTTAAAACCCAGTCTTTGATTCATGAGATATCTAACGCATCAGTGGAGAATCTTCATTAGAAATGCATCTTAACGCTACTTTTCATCGTGAATTGTGATCTGTTCCATGGAGTGGTTAAAGACGACCATGAGATAGAAATAACAGTCTTATATTTGGGGGGTGAAAAAATTGGGTTTTTAATTTCAGTGATTGCAAGCCAATGTGAGCCAATCCTTTATAAAATACTCATATGGAAACCGATCAAACCAAATATTTTTTGTGAGGAAATTAAACAGCAGCTCATCTCTTTCTATCTTCCTCTCTGCTGAATTAAATGTATGACTTTATTGTTTTATTCACTACTGGAGCTCATTTTACATTATGCCACGGAGTTTTAATAAACCCAGTTTGAAGTAAGCACCAATGCCATTTGCAGAGATGTATTTTCTCTAACACCTGCAACCCACTCACTCCTCAGACAGCCTTTTTCAGACTCAAGGAGAGAAGGAGAAGGGAGAGAGAGAATGAGAAAAGAGTTCAAAGATTATACAAACAGGAAAACACTAAAAGAGCACCAGCACAAAAATAACTGCAGGACTTTAATAAATAAGGAAGAGGTAGTGAAAAAATCAGCAGTAGCGCATTATTACAACCTGTCCCCTCCCCAAGGAGCTTGGCAAGACCCTGGAGTGGTAACCTGGTGAAGAACAGGTAATTTTCTTTTTTTTTCCAAATGATCTGCCTGAGCCTGACTGTTGTTTTTATTTTACAGCTTTTTGGCAGTGTTATCACAACACAGATGTGTGACAAACTAAAGGAAAAACTGACTTGGTGCCTTGGTGAGGTGCTGGCCCACCTGGGGCCACCAGAGCAGCATCAATACTTCTCTGAATAGACTTTACAGATTCTATAACTCTACTGGAGGGATGAACGCCATTCTGCTATTAAATGTTTCCCATCTGGGGCCAGATGAATAAACAATGTGCATGTGCAAAAACTATGAATATGCACAGGTTTCCTAAATATGGTAGGGTATTTATAATGATAGAATATGTGGTTATTTCTCTTTACATTTACATTGGAGACATGTTTTCTTTCCCTTATTTTCTTTTCATTTTATCTATTTTGAAATGAGCTCCTCTTACTAAATTACTTATTACTTCCCTGATGTTTAATCATGACTGAAATGTTACTGCAATGTTTGCATGTGACTGAGATACTTAAAACAGAGCCATGTACAGCTTTACAATTCTAATGTCAAGAACACATATGCTTATCTCTGTCTTGGTGCATACACAGAGTTTTATGCAACCACTCAGTGACCTCTCACGGCCTGTATGGAAGTATCTGCAGTTGTTACATTTCTCCAGTCATTTATAGAGGTTTTTCCCCTTTTTTTATCACCTGTCTACATATCATTCTGAAATCTAAGTATTATTATGCTAACATACTTCGAAATGATAAATCTGACGATGGAAGAGATTTAAATTTTAACTAATACCTCATCATCGATACAAGCACATTAGTTGTATTTTTGAGTTCTGAGTGTTTGGGGAAATTAAAGGTTATTTGTTTACCACCGGGTGTTGTGGCACTGTAACCCTTGAACGTACAAGCTCAAAAGAAAATCATTAAAACCTAATTTAATATTCTCTGCACCGTTGCACTGCAAACAAAGCTATAAAGTAGGAAATAGAAGCGCTTGTTTTGATTTTAACAACTCTGAACATTATAATGAAATGAACTTTTCTATGTACTTTTTTCGTGTTTCAGTTACTTTTGATTGTATCATATCCGTTCTATGGCTAATATAACCAAACTAGCATCATGTAATTAGTATCTAAAGACCAGTGGGGAGGAATATAACAGCAAGATATTAGTTTTACCTATCACTCTACAGTGACTTATCTCATTTCCTCATTGTGTGTGGAGCCGCTCGGAGGACGAACTCAGGGTACGGTGCTGTGCATTTGTAATAACTTGCCTGAGCATGGGAATAAACACAGCTCTTGCTCTCTCAATCATTTACATTCTGACCTTGTCTATAACGTGCTAAAGTACAACAAAATATGTTCATATATGGAGACACAGATTACTTCCCTCATATCAACTGCAGTTGTAATACACTGTAATATTTTAATCAGTTATGATGATGTTATTACCCTCGGTATTGCCTACTCCCTTCATCCCCATCATCATCTGAACACCTGGTGACCCCGCGCTGATGAAGCTGCTCGAAATGGGATTCAGTCACCCTGACCCCTGGAGGCCCACGTCTGTAATTAATCACTCAGTGTTTTGAAACACAAACAGCCTGTTAAAGCCCATTAGGAGTTTAAATGCGGACACTCAGGTCCATGTTAAGGGGAGATGTTGCTTTTTATGAAAATGCCGTAAATCTATGCTTATGAGAATGCAGTTTTATAAGTTGAGTCACTTAATTGAAAACTGTTGCTCATTAACTGCACGTTAAATTACAAATACATTTTACAAAAATGGAACGAAATGTAGAAGTTATCTGTTGATTGCCATTAAATCAGTGCAAACACATTATTTATGATACAATCTGCATTTAAACTTAAAGTTGTTTTTGCTCATTTTTACTCCCTTAAAGCATATTCACTGTGTGCGTCACCTGGACAAATCATATTATTTTCAGAACCAATTAGCCTATTTAGTTAATGTTATCAGTTTATAACATTAGCCCTATCTGCCTTTTCTCATACAGGTAAAAACAAGCTCTCTGTGCTGTCCTATTTTGCAAGTTAAAAAAGATAAACACGGCGACTGGCAAGTGAACAACAAATGAAGTTGTTTTCATTTTAACATCAGATAAGGATGGCAAGAGCCAAGTGAAATGGAATCAAGCTGTCAAACTGTTTATGCTGCACAATGAACCAGAAGTAATAAAGCAGTGCCCACAGGACTGTGTCCATACATTTATTCATCTCTGAAACCACAAAGGCACAAGCAAGTATGAAAAAACGGACACACAAACACAGATCAAAAGAGCATCTGTATGCCAGAGACACAGGGACACAGACAATTCGTTCAGTTCAACCGCTCCATATACATGCTCACTTATTCAGAAGCACATGTACACACACTACACGCACACATGAACACACACGTTGTATAACGCCTTGGGCGCATGCCACATTTCACATTTTTACATTTTAGAGGCTGTATTCAAAGGAGACAAACAGGTCATTTGAAGCAACATTAAAGGCCAGTTTCTGCGAATCTATATAATCTCCTGCATTTGACCAATTACCCACATGTGTGGGCAGCACTGAGGCAGAGACAGGCACAGGCGCAAAGACTGGCAAGCTTTGATTCCTGCCTCTTGTGGCCACTACTACTGTAGTCGAGCTTCACAGATGTCAGCCACTTGATTAATCCTCCCGTTGGCTGGAGGCTGACTCTCTCCCTTTTTCGCAGTGTAGTGTATGTGTAACTTCTTTCAAAGTCTACCAACCGTCAAATGTGCAACAAAAGTGAAAGCAGTGAGCAAGCTAGTCATCCAGTTAGCAGCAAGTAAATGATGGAAAACAGACTAGTGACAACTGTGTGTTTCTTTTCCCAGTAAAACCATCATCACAGAGGTTGATGATATATTGATATGACACACGATTACATAAAATATCAGTGCTGTATATTTGGGGGCTGCCAAACCAGTTTGGCTGTTGTGGTACAGCTAAGACAAAGTTGAGGCCTCTGACTGCCTCTGGGTAAACAAAAAGAGCGCATCTAATGAGAGACAACCTGATGATATGCAATTCAACAAAGATGTTTACCTGAACTGACTGGTGATGTATACTGCATGATTAACTAATTATGCATTTACATCCTTGGAGGTCACAATTATATAAAAATATAATTCCGCAAATAAATTAATGAGTCACACAGGCCAACATTCTCCAGGGTGTGCGATAGTAAGACTTGAATTCTATAGCTCGTATTTCAACGACAAAAGGATGCCAGGCTGTTAATTAGAGAACACCATAAATGGACAGAACAACATTCTGATAAAACAGTATGAGTACAGAAGAATGGGATGACTAGGTGTAAAGAAAATGGAGAGTAATATGGAAATGCAGTAGAAACAGGTGGAAGTACTGCAAGTGAAGGCTTGATGTGGTGGAGGGTAGCAGAGACTGGCGATGATAAGTGGCTATGCATCTGTGGAGACTTGAATGTATGTGAGTGAGCGTGTGTGTGTGTGTGTGTGTGTGTGTGATTGGCTGTGAGAGTGAAAGTGCAGACGAGTGAAGCAGAGGTTGAATGTGGAGGGAAGGTTTGATTAGATTCTGGGATCTACTTTGTGTGGCTAAATTAGCGTGTGTGTGTGTGTGTGTGTGTACATGTGGTGAAGATGGAGTGAGGCTATAAACCAGGTGGCTGTGACTGTTGGAAGGTTTTAATATATGTGGGGGAGCATGGAAGACAACAGGGAGCTCAGGAAGGTGGTATTAAAAGGGTGGAGCTTGGATGGCAGGACAAAGTTGTCTCGGTGAGGGCTTAGTGTTGCCATGCACTGATTTTGATAACATTCCTGAAAATAATCACTTTTGATAATATGGCAATAAGAGAAGAAAGAATTCAGTTCTGGCAGTTAATAGAGAAAAAAATTGTGTGCAGCCAAGGCACTCACATTAGGGAATGGTGTTTTTATATACAAACACATTATGAATATGTATAATCTAACAATTAAAAACAAAGTGAAATGTAAATGGCAAAAGGAATTAAAATAAACATAATTTCAGTATCAAAATTAGTGTTTTCAGCTGAGCTCGTGGCAGGATACCTCACAGTTTGCTAAATGCATCCAGGTCACTGCATCAGCAGACATTTGTTTATATAAATCAAACTTTAAAATATGTTTGTGTCAGCTGCTTTATACTTGCTGTCATCATGACTTTTCTTTTAGACAATAAGTTAATGGTGTTCATAGTAAATAGCTATTTTAATGGCCTAACTTGTGCCCTAATTCTGCAGAAGTGGTGTGTGCCATGTTGCGGTCATAATTCTGTCTTCTTGCTCTCTGTGCTTTTAAGATCTACCAGTGGAGCAAAAATTTTTACAAAAAGTTCTCCTCCAGGGATTAAAGAAAGCATCACAGACGTATTAGTGATAAAATCATATAACAATAACAATACCAGGGTTCCTTGTGGGTAGGAAAGAATCCACAGAATGTCCCCAGGACATTTGGCAAGGTTTGGGCACAGGCAGGAAATGCAAATGGAGAAGGATATTATGGGTGCTGTGGGATTAAGTTCATTTGGGAGCAGCGGGAGGAGAGGTGAATGAAAGCGGAAAAAGGGGAGGAAGGGGAACAATACGAGAGGGACAGGAGATGAATTAGGAAGTAAGGTGGAGGGAAAGAGAGAGACATGAGGAGAGATGCAGGGAGAGGGAGAGGTGGTGGCGGTGGGAGGGGTCAAAAGGCGGACATGGCTGGCACAGCGCGGCTGTGTGTGCTGGCACGGCTGCGGGACGAAGCAGTACACCTGCTCTCAGTCCAGTCCCTGCGGATCTACAGGCAGACTGTCATCTCTCACACTCACAACACATTCACTAATCTTATACAGTACATACAGACACACACATTCAGTCATGCATATGTTTCATTTTGCATCAGCCAGTCCTCTAAGGCCACAGAAATACTGCTTCTTTTTTTAACCAGAGGCTGTTACTTTTACCCCTGCTCTCCGGGGGTTTTCCTTTTTCTTTTTGGTGATAAAACAGCTACTGTTGCACTTATTAGTGACAACAGCAGCCAAAGTCCTAACACACACACAAAAAAGATATAATGGCACATACAGACTACAACTACACATTCAGACGAATCTGTCCTTTTGCTGCATGACTCATCCTTTCCCATCGCTCTTTGAGTTTGCATTCGTATATATCTGTGTTCACACTAACAAAGGTACGCTGTAGCCACAAATGACGGCATTAGCAGCGTCTGATTAGGGTGACTGTTACATAATGCAATATTTTGGGCTTACATTGGTAAGAGCAGAACAAAACAGATGTCAGAGGATTTTGGAGGATTTCACTTGAAAAACAATAGAACGGAAGCATCTTAAGATTTGCACCTAATCATGGCTTAATTAACAAATTATTCTGGATTTATGAATTGAGCCATTTGAAAATATTCACAGTCATCAAGCAAATATAAACCAAGTTGTAATAAGGTAATATGAATGGAAGTGGGAGCTCATGCATTATTTTCTTAAGTTGTTAAACTTAGGAGCATCAAAGTTTTACAGATTTAAATGATTAGTGAATCCTTTTTTCAAGCATACTCTGATCACAGGGGCCAACATGTTCCCTTTTGTCTCTAATCCTAACCACTTGGTTCAAAGCAACTGAATATTTAAAGACAGAGAATAACCGGTGTCTGATCGCATTCCTCCGCAGCTAACGATAAAACACAGCTAAAAGTTGACCCCACTCAGCCCCAGCTGTAAAAGAACAATTCATAAACTTCCCAGGCTAAATTAGTCTGTAATGTCAGTGCTCGGGAACTCACTAGCTCTCACATTTCGAGTACCTTTTCAAAACCTCCAGCTTCAGATATTAGTCTCAGACGTCTCATGAAATATCAAACAATCTGGTGAATTAAACAGGCTATTAGAATACGCCCATGCTGACAGACAAGTTGCCATTGCTAAACATGCACAATGATTAAAAATAACCATTTAAGTTAATTATTATGAATTAAGCTAATTAAATCACTCATTACTTAATATTTAAATATCAACAGAACCTTTTTGAATTGATTTAAATGAACTCTTCTTACTAAGGGGTTATAGAGGTTTTAAAATTGATATTTTCTCATGAATATGCAAACATGCACAATGTGCTAAAATTGAATCAAATCATCCATTCCCTGTGGGGAACCTTTTTTTAATATGAATTTTCTGTCACATTTTGCTCTCCAGTTGCTGTTTTCACAAGGATGTGTTCGCGAACTGTCACACAAATGATGTTACGTTCATGCATGCTATGTCGGAGACATGAAAACAGAGAGCCAAAAAAGTTCATCAGTTTGTTCCCTCGACTCAAGTGTCTGTCTCTCTCTTCTTTCAATAAGTAGAAAAAGTGACGCAGGGCTGTGCTGCTTTGATGGCCTCCCTCCCTTGGGCCAAGCCAGGGAAAATGACCATTGTGGACACAGGTTGTTGACCAAAGGCAATCTCCCCATTGTGGCCAAATAGCCCACAGAGATGTAAACATTACATGGAAGAATGGCCTACTGATCGACCTCAGAGATTGCAAAGTGAAGGTCAATGGTTTGTCCAACAGCCTATCAGATGAGTGTGAGTGTGCTCGTTTGAGTGTGTGTATGACTCTCAGAGTGGGGGGGGGGGGTTGCACGCAATTGGAGGGGAGGGGGCGACGGTGGTAAATTGAACCACCCAGTTTCAAAAAAGACTTAAAAGTGACTGTCACAAAGGATAAGCTTGATCTCTTCACTGCCGCATACCTGTGGGTAAAAACACACAGACGCACATCCACACTTACACACACGCAGTGGCCGCAACGGGCCGCAGGTGTTGCTGGTGCTATCTAACTTCCTAATCTCACTTCACAGACAAGTGCGTGTCCCTAACTGTGATTACACTCCATAAAGTTCATGTGGTATTAAGTCTTTGAAAAAGCATGTGTGCCATTTTGAACCTAAGCTTTTTATATCTGTCCAAAAACCAATGATATAAGTCCTTCAAAATAAGATTAGAAGACTTAGAAACATCTGAGCCAGTAGTTTTGAGTGTTTGTATTTATTTTGTTCACTTTCCCTTTCCCATGCTTTTGCTTCAGGGACATCCATTTCTTCCACCTAAGCACTGGAAACTTTAATCTAACACAGCAATTACAGTAGTGCTACCTTATGTTTAAGTTATTAAGGCATTGTATGAATATGGGTACAGGCTAAGTCACGTCAAATTTGTGGGGAAATGAGCACCATTTGCATAACTCACTTGGCCGTGCTTTGCAATTATGCCCCCTGTTCCGACACATGCTGCATCGTTCTGCATGTAAATTCAATTCGGGAGATAAGAGTACCTTATGAATATACAGTTAATTGGCAGCAAATTCCCTGTTCAATTTTCAATCGTTCTGCAATTACCAGAGGATTCATAATGCCGTATTTCTTCTCTCTCTCTCTCCCCCCTTTCTCTTTCCCAATGACAGAGAAAGACAAATACCAAAACAATTGTTCCTTAGGCACTATCTCCTAAATAGAAAAAGAAGGGGAAGAAAGGGAAAAAAAAAGATAAAAGGGAGAAGTGATCAAGGAGAAATTTGTGGCTCTTGCCTCCCAGTGCTGTGTGCACACGACTGAATCTGAGGGAGATTGCAGGCGACATGGCGTCTATGCGAGATCAAAGAGGTTCCTTGCTTTGCTTTGCTTTGCATACCTCAAACACTATCAATAATGCATTTTCCTGCTCTACCTGCAGAGCACCGGGGCCCGGGTGCGTGAGCGCACACATGCACGCTTTCAATGGCCTACAGCAGTGCCTGGCATTTACCTATACTGTCTGCTGAGCAGCTCAGGAGCAAAGATGGGCACAGGTTGACAGCTACCTCAGGGCTAGTGAAGGTCACTGAAAGTAAGTGAGAACTCTGGCTCAAAATTCAACAAAAGATGGTTCAGCAAGTCATTTCTCCATGATCAATCAGTTGGTCATGGCATCTCTATAAACACAAATGAGGATTAAACTGCACATATTAAACTTCTTCAGGTGAGCAGGGTTCACAGAAATAATAAAAGACTTTTTATTCATATAATTCATTGCGGTTTTTGATCTGATACATTTCCCTGTGTTATCACGCATGGTAGAGAAATAATGCAGGTGGTGGCTGAAAGTTTCCAGAGACAGAAGTTACAGCACTATGTTCACGTCCTTGGTCTGGGAGAGAAAATTTGTTTGGAAAGTGAAGAGCTTCCCTCAACCATTATTGTTGAGGTCACCTTGAAAAAAAGCACTTCACCCCACTGACTCTAGAACAGTGGCCAGGCAAGACTGTGGTTGCACTTGGTGGTTCACTGGTTGAGTAAATGAGATCCAGAAAGGTATAAAAAAAAATGCTTACTAGAAAATAAAGTTTCTAACTACCCCAACAACACTGAACTTTAGAATTCACTATTTCATGATGTAACATGACAAACACTGGCTGGGGATGTTTTGCTAAAGGATACTTTGTCAGTATATTCCTGTTGATGGTCCCACTGCTGATTCCAATTACTGAGTCTGACCTTTCCAGTATAGAGTTGTGAGTCTCGGCCTACCTGTCACCTATGGTGGGGATATTTATTATTGGCTCGTCTGCTCGGCCAACAGTATTGAGCAGGCTAACTATGATCAATGACTTCTGTGCCTTGTGTTGCATGTTCACACTAATTTTTAAAAGCCTATAGGTTATGTTCACTTTGAGGTACAGACTAATAGTTTATATCACCCAGAATGCTTTAATGGCAGAAAAAAAGAAAAAGAAAAAAAACACCTTTGATGGCCAAAATGAGAAAAACTGCCTCAGCTAACAGCAGATGAAAGCTGTGGCTGGTTCAAGGCATCTAACATTATTTTTTTTCCACTACAGCTAAATAGCAAATATCCATCAAGAAGCAAACTAACATCCAGTAAGTGAGATGATGGATGCCATTGAATTATGGGGCTTGTGTCCATTTTTCTTGCATAAATATGTCAGTAAATTTCCCAGTATTGCAATGGCTGGCCAAGTCTCTACTTATCAGTCCCATTTGTGTGGCTGCAGCATTATGGAGTCTTTTTCACTTATGTACTGTAAAAAGCAGTCACTTAATATAACTGTGAAGGATTTAAAAAGAAAGAAAGAAATACCAGTCATTTCAAGTTGTCATTTTAAGATAAGAAAAATAAATCTAACCTCCTGAATATGACTTGAAATTGACTTTTTGTAAAAACAGTAGCACACTGTGAGGTTCCTTTGTGTGCAACCTGAGATATGCAGTGCAAAAAATTATGCAAACAACTGACCGTGGGATGACCGATTCCCTCGCGCTAAGCTCCTCCTTTAGGCGCCATAAGAGGCACTGAAGTGGTATGGAGTCACTCTGTGAGAAAACATGTTGCAGCTCAAGTAGGAAGGTGTGTGGGTCACTAAAAATGCAGAACATACACATGCACATACTCACATAAATCATACTGTGCACTAGTATTTGCCCCTTTCTCATTGACATTACCATAGATACATACACATAGATATGTACATTTCCAAAAGATACTGCATATTAAGCACTGAGGGTCCATGTACAGTTTTGCGTCAGCACTAGCTCATACAGTATGTATTTGGTCCACATAAGAAATTCAAGAGCATTTCCTAACAGCCATTAAACTGTAATAGACGGGAAACACCTTGATCCCGCCACAATTAGAGGCTCTTCCAGTATAATGATGAGGTCATAAAAAGTGATGAACCTGATAACGATTAGCGTAATTTGTTCCCTAAATTAATGGAGTGAAGACGTGCAGCCTAAGCAACAATAAAGGCGGATGTGAAAATCAAAGTGTAATCACAAAAGTCTGAAAGTACTATGATAAGGCAGTATCTTGATGGAGAGAAGGGAAGAGTGCCTTTGCGATACCATTATTATTATTTTTGGTGCCATAGCCGGGAGGCGCACTTTTGAGTTTCATTTTTATTTCATATCGAGTTTCATGCTGGGGAAAGTAGAGACGGGAAGCAGGTCTTTAATGTCAGGGTGCAGTATCCCACCATGGCATTTTGAATTTTTTTGTCTATTATTTCTCATCATCGGGAACTTGTCACTTCACAGAAAATGTTTAAAACAGGAGAAAGTGTTGGCCAGCTGCAGGGGTTTAAAAACTTTCTCATTTCGCAAAAAGCTTTCCATACTGTTGTCGATACTGTATATTTTTGGGTTGGACAAGTGTAGAATATTCTGTAATAAATAATGTTGTATTTTGTCTCATCTCAGGTATATTGATGAAGTTTGAAGACTGAAGTTCAGTCCCAATGGGCCTGGTAATCCATTCCCAGGATAAAGCAACTGCATAGTAAACAACCATCCTAGAGATAAGTCCAAGCAGTCACTCTGATATGTCTCAAATTTCAATCCAGCTGAAGGATCTGGCCTTCCTCTAGCAAACCACTTCAACAAGAAATGTGATCTGTCAAACTGTCTGATGGTTCAGTGTAATCTATCAATCACCTCAAACCACTAGAATACAAAATATGAAGGCACCAATTCATTTGAGTTGAAGTGGCAGAGTGGGTAGAGTGGTCTACTCAAGTCAGTTAATACCACAAAAATGAATGGGAATGGATTAAAACAGATCACCAAACAAATGCGGTTGGGGTTGTATTCAAAATACCAATCTGTTCAGAAATCTATCAAAATACTGTATGGTTTGGAATAATAATAGGCAAACCCTTTTTCCTTTATCCACAGGAAGCAGCTCTATTACTTTAGATGTAAAGAGGGTTTCTGTCCTGAAAAAAAAGGAAACCACATACATGCTTACAACATACACTCTTAAAAGGTCCATCTCTTACTAAAAAACCTAACCAATGTGAGACCAAGGAGAAGAGAGATATGGGCTGTAATGAGGGATTAAATTAAAGAGCAGAGGGGGCTCGGTTTACATAAAGCCACTGCAAACTTTCACAGCTTCTGTATTCTGTGTGAAGTAACTTGGATAATGTGTTACTGGGGAAGGCTTTCTAGACTGAATGAGGAGCGCTCAGTGTTCAAGTGGCTTCGGCTAATATCTCATGAGTCTTAAAGTATACCGGGCTGAGCAAAATTAAAATGAAAAGCACTGTAGCATGAACATTAAGCCCACAGATACATACAATATGTAAGCCCAAAGCCAAATGCAACAATAGAGCACATGCGATATAACCCTGCAGGAGTCACTGTTCAATATGTATGTAAGCAATTATATGGTAATTGTCTATTAATGTTTTGTTTTTTTCACATGTATCTGTGAGCACAGTGAGCCTGCAACTGATGATTATCTTTTTTTAATTAACTGATTAGTTCTTCAATCAGTAAAATTACAAATAATAGTGAAAAATGTCCATCACAAGTTACCAGAGCTCAAGATTTACTGAGACACAATAACACTGGACAATCAGCTTTTCTGTAATACTATACTGGTAATACTGTAATACTATATATTTACTCCAAATTATGTATAGTGTTTATACTTGTTTATATTGTTCATTTAAGATTTGTAGAATAAAGTGTTAAAAGTGATACAATTCAAAATTTTCCCCTTAATTCAATTACAACCTGCCCTTTAACATCATTGCATATACAGTATGCATGTAGTGTATGTGCTTATTTAGTAATGTTTAAAGGTATACAGTAGGTGTAACTTCTTGTGTTTTTAAAGCTACAATATTGTACATCTTCTTGTGTTTTTAGAACTATTCTTTCACAGACATAAAAGAGGAATATACTGTACCTTTTTCTATTGAGCGCATTACTTATTAGCAAAGCCAGCATTAAGCTGTTTGCAGCTTCCAGATATATCCTACCCACAGTGCAGGGAACAACTGCCTATAGTTGTGTCTTCTTCATGTAAGACTTCTGTGGCTGGAGGACATTTCTCTCACTTTTCATCCACACAGCATATATTTGCATTCTAATACATCACTTCATTTAACTAAATTTTGGGAGACCGAGATTTCAGGACTCAGGACTCTTTACCCCTGAGGTCCACACACACACAAACACACACACACACACACACACAGAGTTCTGCACTGACAAACGTGCCAATGCACAAAAACAGACATGCAAACAAACAGACCTTTACGGGTGGTTAGACAGTGAGCCAACTAAATGTCAGTTTGGCAGATGCTCCATCTCTCTGTCTGGGTGCTTTGGTTTTCATCGGTTTACCCTATCTCACAAACACAGGACATGCCCAAATCAATTATGATTCAGCCAAATGTCACATACAGGTGGAATGCTTAATGTCACTTGGCTTAATGATAGTTTGGTTCTTATGAGATTGATTATGAGTCTGTGAATGTTTAACAATCATTCTGTTCTTGTTTACTGAAGATTCAAATCAGTGCTCAGGGGAGACAAGTGTTGCAGTCATCTATTTTGTTAAGTGCAACTGTATGAAAGATTTTTAGATAAAACAAGTTTATAAATTGCTTGTCTGAAAATAAAATTTTATATATAATAATTTGTGTCAAAAAATAATTTCCACTGTTGGCTGGAAAACTTTTTACATTACAAACACCCAGCGTAAGAGATCTTGTAGGTCAGACAGATGTAAAAGTTTAACCATGAGTTTGTCAGGCAGAATCCAGTTTTACTATCTGTGTGAAGATGTGCAATAAAATGAAACTTTATTTATACTGATGGCATCAATCCCCATAAAACAACCACCTCTGCTCCAACTGGAAGCTTTAGAGGAACTGGTTTTGACTGAGAAGGGAAATGAGTAAATGAAACAGTGTAACTGAGCCCATTTTGAGATGCAGGAGAAATATTATCTTCATTTTGGTAGAGGTTTTCCATCAAATAACTATCCAGGAAGTGCCCTAAAATGTGATTAATTTGGCCTGAAGGCTGGTTGATCTCAATAATGAACTGAAACTTTACTCATCTGAAATGACATACTGTTTGGCTCATGATACCAGTAGCTTCTGACAACCCACGCAACTTTTAATTAGCCCCACCTTCTCAGTCAATTTCCAGCTAGCTTTACAGATAACGCTGCTGTCTGTCAACAACTGTTTGTGTGTTCTGATAATTATTTGAACTACAACCATCAAAATTAATGCCCTGCACTGATAAAGAGTTGGTGGATATCTAGGACTAAAATCTAATCTCTAGGGGGCCTCATAATTAGCAAAATGTTCAGTGAAGCAGGAGGGTTCTCTGTTTCTCTCTTCTCTGCTGCAGCCACCTCACTACAGAAAAACTTCAAATAAGTGACATCGACTCCACTCTGTCTTAGCATATGTGTGCACAGTGGCAGCATAGCCCCACTGCCCCACCCACCTTTTTCCCCCACACTCTAAACTGTACTTAAAGAAACTGATTCAAAGTGAGAGCCACAGGCAAAACAAAAAGAGGAGCATTTAAGGAGACCCTTTTAAATTTGAATACACTGTACTGAGGGCTGAGGGCTTTTCCTATTGAGACCTTTACATCCCTGATAAATGTTGGAACTGCAAAAGAAAAAAAAGAAAAAGCAAACCACCTCATGTCTATAGACAAATGATGCACTTTAACAACAATTTTGCAGGCACTCCCTCAGGCCATAACTCCAGCCTGCTCCCCAAACATCTGCTGTACCCCCACTGCTCAGTAGATCAAGATCTATGGGTTCTCACAGGCAGTGCTACTAGGACGAAGTGACTTTATGGCCCACAGGGGTGGTACTGGCTGTGCTGCAAGTGCATACTTTGTCACTCCACCAACAGAGACTCCTGTGAGAGGTCATAGACAGAGGTTCTTCATTCATCATAGGCCAGTGATATGGGCAACCATGTAGTACCACAGAAGACAGAGTACAGGAGTAACGGTTTGGTTCCATGACTAAACATTTCACTGGGTGATTTCATTGTTTGGTTCTGCTTCTGCAGAGAGAGGCAGTAATACACCAGTGTCAATTAGTGTGTTCTGGTTGAGAGGAAAACCTGCAAACTTTCAGACTTGCCCCTGCTTTGGATACACACTTTGCACCAATATACCTTAACGTTGTTGTATCCTGTGCTCAATGGAGACTTATTATGTGACAGAAATAAAACAATTACATAATAAAATACATATAAAATCCTATAAAACTGAATTTTCTATGTATTTCTGGTTAATCAGACAATATACTGATAAATTCAAAGTTACCAAATCCACAATTAAACTATTACAAATTGCCATAAACAGCTTGTTTTCAGGACTCTTCCTTTTTTTTGGTGTAGTTTCCCTTCACACCACAGAGAATGTCCCACATAAATAGCGTAAATAATAAAGGCTATGGCTTGTTTATTATTGTTTATTCCTATCAAAAAATGCCACGAAAATTCCAAACTAGCAACGGTTTACCCTGAGAACAAGTATTGCCTATGCAGTCAAAGTCTGATATGACCTATGCCTCTGTGCCAACACCAGAGTCATCCAAAAACATATAAACAAGGCTGGTCTGAGTGGCAGACTTCTTAATTACATTGAACACCGCAAAGCACAAATTGTAAGCGTTCCCTGCTCACTACCAGTCTAAATATACTCAACACCAATTTAGGAATAAGTTATAAAAACAGAGCCAAAAATGTAAAGATTTGAACATCTTGGCACTGGTGAATATCTATCGCAGACACTGGGCTCAAGTCCTCTGAGACCACCCTACCAAGAAATACGGATGGATCCACAGCTGAAAGGGTGACAGATGTACTAGCTTGTTGCTTTTGAAGCTTGCCTTTTTCCAAAGAGAACCCCCCTCTCTGAGGGAGTAATGCTTAGGGACAGTATTACTTTATAGGATCTATGATGTATGGGTTCGTGGTTGTGGGAGCTGGATTCTCTCCACAGAGCCCCCTCTGCTCTTAGATATGGTCTGTAGGCTGCTACATACTATGACAGACTATGATCATATTTCATGATGAAAGGAAAAAAAAACATTGTGCAGTATTTATTTTTTGGCTTATGGCTGGATGAAATGGAAGTTCCTATACAGTAGCTTTCTTAATAGAGTTTTATCTGAGGGCTTAACAGTTAGGGTTTGTGTTTCTTTCTGATCCCTCAGGGAGGTAACCATCACCTATTGGTCCCTCTTCCTTCATTTCCTTTATAGTCCCCTCCTTTACTCTGTGTACTTCCCTCCCTTCCCTTCTTTTCAGTATCTCTCTCCATCCTCTGATCTTTGTGTATGACTTGCTCCAACTTTCTCTCTCCTTGTCTCTGCAACCCTTTTCTCCTCCATCTTGTGATACTATATTTATTTATGGCTCCTCTTTTCCCTATAGATGCTCGTGATTTCATGAACATCTATCTTGATCTGTCCAGCAGCAAAATTCAGAGTCAGTGTTCCTTCAAGAAACTTAAGATGAATATTATTTGATGTTTTGCGCAAAAACAACTGAACTCAACAAGAAAACCTACATAGAATCATGTTTCACTGCGTTAAATGTGATTTTGGAATTGAGGTTGTTGCAGTGGTGACTCAGAGTAGCAGAGGGCAGCTATGGAGGACATTGCTAGGGGTATAGTATGTTTTTACAGTAGTTATAGCAACCGTGTGTTTGTATGTGCTCAGCTAAATCAAACTGTGCCAAAGAGTGACTGGTTTTTAATGGGAAATCTCACTAATTCAAAGTCTGTTTACACATCTTGAGGAGTACTGCAGCATATGTAGCACCAGGGAAGCTGATAAATTCAAGTCATGTTACTTGAGTTGCTTTTGCTTAAGGCTGCAGAGCCACAGAATAAGAATGGGAGCAATAAGAATGTTTCAGCACCATGGAGAGAGTAAAACATGAACACATTTTGGGACACAACATTTTTCTATTGATTCAACATAAAAAAAAAAGATTAACTATGAGATTGTTTGATAAACCTTAAACTTGTTACTGTTACATGGCTGCTGAGTTGTGTAATTCATAGCCTCACTGGTTTATGTTGTTGGGGTCTTACTACATTGTTGCTACATGGTTGCTATGCTGTTATGTTGCTATGCTGGCTGAGTATTTGGCAAGACGTGTTAAGGTGGTTTCGAAGGTTGTAGGTGGTTGCTCTAATGCAGAGACGAAGCCATTGCTCGTGTAGCAGGCAATAGCTTGTTTCATACATCATCACTGATGATGCACAAATTCAAAATATCTACATTATTTTAAAAGGTCTGAAGTGAAACCCAAAAATCCAGTCCAGTCCAAACTAAGTAGAGAAGTACAGTATGATTCGTAGTTATTGATCCTGACTGTGTGAAACAAGCGACAGACAGAAGAAAGGTTTTTCCACTGGGTGCTGGAGATGTGGAGCCAAGCCATAGGAGCATGTTGCTTCCTTTCATCTACACCTTCTTTCTCCTCTTTTGTCTCTCCCCTCGTCATTCCATCTTTTTCACACACACACACACACTCTTTGTCACCCTTCAGTCTGCTTCCCTCACCTTATCCCTGTCTCTTAGCTTTTCTCAATTACTTCTCTGTTTCTCTCTTTCCCTCTCACAGTACCTTTCGCGTTCTCTTTTCCTGTGCTCTTTACCTCATTATTTTCCTGTTGCTTTCTTTCATCGCCGCCTTCATCCATGTACTCCACTGCTGTGTTCTTTAATTTCCTGTGCATGAAAGATTCATCTGCCTGCTTTAATAATAAATAAGGAAGCACAGTTGAAAAGTGCAGAAGGCACCCTTAACTATAGCGGTGAGGATCCAAACGACAAAAGAGAGTAATGCTCTTGCTCTGTCCCCTCTTCCCTCCATCCCTCCCATCTATTAATCGTTCTCCTCTTGTCACTGTCTTTCTTCGTTGCTGTCCCAGAGCATTCTGAACAAGGCCTTCTGGATGACAACACGGTACAGAATCACTGCAGATGACATGAGCTTCTACTTATCACAGTATATTGATTCAGCGACTCACTCAGGCAAACACTCGTGATGCTGTCACACCAACAGGTTGTTGTCTTTGGTCTGGAACCTGATGAAAATGTTAGCTTTTCTCTCACGGCTCAAGCACAAGCAAAGGTTCAGAAATTTCCTTAACCAGCTTGTGAGAACCATGTATAAGCAACAATTCCCATGTTTATTGTAACAAAGGAATCTGTAATCCACGGTGTAGTTCATTGGTCGTGTTTCCATATAAGTGTCAATCAAATTTGAAGTGAACTTTTGAAATGTCCCAGAAAAGTACAAAAAAAATACAAATTAGACGCATATCCATCAACTGGGTTGGAGTGTAAGTGAATAAACTAGGCTATGTAGTGTCGTCAGAAAGTGGAGGTACAGGCGACACTACACATGGTTGTAATAAAAAGAGTAGAAGACCAAAAACAAAACAACTTGTTTGCCAACTGACCTCATAGAAGAAGACACAAGGAACAGTTTCTTCTTCTTCTTCTACCGTTAAGCATAACATTAGCTCTTTTTCAAAAAAGGCAAAAAGCACTTCAATCAATCTTCAATCAAACCACTTCAATTATCTTGTTCCTCTGTGCAACAATGTATCAGACTTTGGCTACACAAACAGTAATTGTTTGTGGGGCCAGTGTATTGCTAGTTTTGGTGTTTTTATGGGATTTTTTGACAACAAGAAAAAGTTTAGAATACAACCAGTGTTATCCTGATGTAACTGGACAAAAATGAAATGGTTGCATGCTTCCTTACCAAAGCAGACTGTGTAAATAACCTGCCCAAGCCTGTTTGGCATGAACTCATTCTCGGTCATTCAGTGAGTCAGGCACTCACTCACTTCTTCCCTCCATCCACACTCATAAACATATCTCACCTACTCCCTTCATCCTCCCTCCATCCCTTATCCTTCCTGGACAGCCCAGAGAACACCTGGAGAGCACCCAAAAAACAAGTCTCACGACAGCTTCTAGCAATTCTTCATCCCAACACACTCCTTCTAACTTGTGTTCCAACACCCCAGGAGCCTGACAGCGTGTCTTTGTCACCACGAACAACCTCATCTCTCTTGCCGTCCTTCTACTTCGACTTTCCACCGCGGGATATAGAGTGAAGAAAAATAGAATCAAGAAGAAAAAAAAATCCTCAGTACATGCAAAAAATAGCTCAGCATCATGTAATAAAAAATATCTATCTCTTTGTTCAGTTTCCTTTCTTGCTCCCCTGAGGTTTTGGTTAATCATTCACAGCAAACAAAACAAAACACTGCTCTGCATTATTTATTTAGTGAAGTGTATTTACTTCAAGTTGTATAGTTTTTAAAAGGTTGTTTGTTGAAGCATTCAACAACACACTGCTGATCAAGAGAGAATTGAAAACCAAGAGTGTTTGGATGTTGAAGTGTTTTTTTGTACCATGAACCATTGTAGAAATTCTTGATCTTTAACCTTTTTGTCATTGTTGTATTCCATATTACATCCAATCTATACTTTTATTATTGGCACCATGTCCTACCTTCTTACAGCTTGTGTAGGAATTTTTCTGCATGGGTCCCATCAACAGTTCACATTATGGAAAGTAAATTGAAAACCTGAATCTTGAAGTATGTAGTATTTATTTCTTATTTAATTTTATTATCATTATTATTATTGCTGGCCTATGTAATGATTTTGAATTGAATTAAACATACGGTAACTTGTTTTCCTTTTTTTAAGCACTGACTTTAGATTTCACCCTGAACCTCAACTAAATCTATGATCCAGCTCCTCTCCTCCCTCTTTACCACACAGTTGATCATCATTAAAATGAAATGCTTGAAGAGACGACGATGTCTGGCTGTATGTAAACTATGCTTTGCATAAGCACTGTGTATTATACAATAAGCCTATATTAGGAGGACTGTCAGTGAGAATGTGCCCTAGAAATGCAAAGGGTAAAGCAGCTCAGAAATGCATTTGATGCGCTACATGCTCCATGATCATCCCATCAACTTTGCTCGATGTTGCGAGAGAGGGAGAGAGAAATATTATAAAGTGATTTCATTGACATGCAATATGGGATTTATGGAAAAAGCGACTGTTCACTCATCTTCATTAGATCTGGGGGGTGATGGTGAAGTAACACAGAACTCTATTTATAACTATGACAAAGAGAGGACAGGGATAAAATCCTTTTGTGACACTAAGGCGTTAAGATTTGTTGTGCCCCTTTTTTTCCCCCGCAAAAAGTGACAGACACTAAAAACATTTTTTCAAGGTTTTGTAGCAGCCTATGTTATGGAAGTGAAAAGGAAAATGACACACCATCCGGGCCACTGCCAGCCATTTTCTGTTGATGAGATGTTTCATGCTTCTTTAAGCACAGATTGCAAAATAAGAGTCACGTTGTGTCCTCCAGTGCTGAGGGAATGACTGTGGCCTTGCAGGCAAAGCTGCCTCAGAGTATGGAATGAATGTGCCAGTGAAGCATACCACATTAAGATGCTATGGACCAGGGCGTGCACTTATTCTGCTGCTGATAATGCCCTTTGGTGTAGTAGACTCACAAAGAACTTACCACAATGACAGCACACCATGACAGGCAGTTAAAATGCTCAGGGTGTGATAAATTTCCCCCCGAACAAGATTCACTGACCTTTTTTGCATGTGTGTTCTTTTTCCTCAATTCAATCTTTTTTTTTTCTTTTCTTTTTCTTTCTTTTTTTTTTTTTTTTTTACACATTCACTAACATGATGAGTGGTTGTTATGGTATCAAACCTGTCAGTGTCTGTTATGTAATATATTAAATATATTAAATGAGAATACAAATGTTCACTTATTATTTGTGCAAACACACTTTTTAGAAATAGGAAAAAAGGTCATACATGGCAAATAAAGTTTAAAAGGTATAACCATATATAACAGAAATTACTGACATGAAAAGGAGAGTAGATGGATCATAGTAATGAGTTATAAAAATATATTTTGTATACAGGTAACTCTGAGTATTTAAAAAAAGAAGAGATTCTGTTAGTAGGATCTGTGGATTTGTATTTGATGTCAGATGATATACATTACAATATGTATTTGCAGTAAGTATCTTTTGATCAAACTTCCTGTATAGCCACAGAGCTCTGGAATCTTTTCAGCTTCCTGGACTCTAATAATGTTTGCAAAAAACTTTCACATCTAAGGGAAACCGAACCACACTGGCATCTCACTGGAGTCCTGTTTCTTTCTGTGTCTTAAAAACAATCTCTCTCTCCTTTTGATTTGCTTACTGCTGAGAAAAAGTCTCTAGTCCGTGGAAGTGTTCACATTATGTTTAAATGTAATTTGAATCCAGTTAATTTAATGATGAGGATTGTGTCATATTAAGGAAGAACTGGCCTGTACCATTCTGTTGCTACTTTCACTTAAAGCTTTTTTTTTTCTTTTTTTTTGAATAAAATTGCTTTACTTTGTCAGTTGTTGTTGAAGTGCTGCCAATTAAACCACAAAGGGAGCATAAATCCAGTGCGCTGGAATCTCTTGTACCATCTCATATTTCCCATACTGAATGTCCTTGTTTGGAAAAGATAAAAATAACATATCAAGCCACTCCAATATTTCAATTCTACATTTTGCTTAGAAATCACATACGCCTTAGTTGTAGCCAATGCAAAGGTATATCTAACAACAAATAACAAGACTATAAGACTATATGTGACCAAAAAAGTGGTCTTATTTTATTTCCAGTGGTAACACTGTGCTGTCCTTCCGATCATGTTGTCTGTATTCACCCTTTAGTGTGTATATTTTTTTTCCCCCAAACAGCACAAGATAATGGGAATCAAAAGAAGCAATTATAAAAGCTATAGAAACAAAAAAAGAACTAGTTCTAGTTATTGCAGCGCCTGAATTGTTGTTTTGGTTTGTTTGTTTTTTTGACCTCTACATGCTATAGTACGTGGGACACATAGAGTAGTATGTTTGTGTGTCAACAGCAGCAGAAAGTCGAAACACTATTGTTCGCGTCGATAACCCTCCCTTGGGTATCGGCCATGGGATTCAGACAATGAGACAGTGGGATGGAGGAGGAGAGGGTGGAACAGAGGAGTGGGAGAGGGATGGAATGGAGGGAGCTGGAGAGAGAATGGGGGGGATGGACAAAGCTGTCTGTTTTGGAGCATTCAGGTCTCAGTGCTATTTGATGAAGATAAAGTGAAGTGTTAAAAATCAATAATCTGCTCGATATGTCCTCAGAAAGGCTTGACCACTGGGTCCCCAACCGAGGGATTCATTTGAGATGCGGGTTGAATATATTGTGAGTCTTTCCAAAGCTTCAGTCAATTTCAGAGCTGCTCTGGCAGCAACCAAGTGAAATGACGGATAAAACTGAGCAAGATGCAATCAGATCTGATCTAAAGGTATAGAAGTACAAAATAAAATGAAATTTCAGCGGCAAGAATGAAACCAAGAATCAAACTGCAACAAAAAAAAATACAACTATATGCATGAACATATTAGAAAGGTACAACCGGAGCAACTAAAAATGAGTCTGAAACCATCTGCACAAAATGGAAATAAGGCTAAACTTTAAAAAATTACCATATCCAATCAAGACCAACCCTGCAAAGTCAGGAACACATTTCCCTCCATTAAATCATGATTCATTGGATCAAATGTTAAAAGCCTAATCTCTGTCATGGTCAACCCTCATCAGTCTTCTGGATAAAAAAAAAAGACTGGGGACAGACCATGAACAAAATTGCAGTTTATTATTCTCTGAACCCACTAATTGTCATCGGTCATTACAGGAGATAGGTGGGATTTTTTTGACAGTGCTGTTCCTCACAAAGGTTGCCCTCGATATTGCACAGACATTGTGGTCACCCCACTAACAAGCACAGTATACCACAGGGAAATGCATCATCTACACTGGGTCCTGTATCTCACTGTATTGGTTTTAATGGTACAGCCTCATAACGGACCCACCGGACCATGGACATGCAAACCGAGTACTGATCTGAACAGAGGAGACTGAATATAAGATGATAAGATTCTGGAGGCTATAAAACATAAGATCATCAGGGTGGGATAAACTCAGGGGACATTGCAGGAGATAAGGTGGAAGGGATGGTGTGTGTATGTGTGCATGAACTGGATGCGTGAGTGTGTGCGTACAGATATAACATGAAATGAATTTAATGGAATGGCAGGAAAGAGAAGGTCTGCAGAAAATGCTTCAGAAGGATAAGTCCCAGGACACTTGATGAGGTCTCCTGAGACTCAGTTGCATGGAAAATTAGACCACATACCAGTGTATATTATGTATGATCATTTTAATTGCTTATAGTTAGTTTCCATAATTCTTTTCTTCACTGCATTCATCTCATCTAATTAACATGGTTATGTTTTGATTTCAGAAAGCTGGTTCACTCTGTCATAGTTTATGTCCATCAGTTCGTTTGACTGTGCTTGTAATTACTTTCTTCTACCCAGTTTTTCTAAACAGCAAAAGAAGTCACAAAACATATATCCATTATATAATTACTAAAGATTGTTTTATGCATGGATCTGATGTTCATAATATTTATGCCCTTTCAAATGATAACAGAGTCATTAATTCTTGCTGTGACCAGCTTCACTGGTTCACTGGCACTGTTCAGTCTGACAGAACCAACAACAAAGGTTTAAATATTTAATCATAGTTTATGAATGAAAGTGAACCTGGACCCATTTTTCCTTCTGGATTGGTAGAGAGACATGAAGGTATGCTAGTCAGGAAACACGTAATAGATGCTGTCCAAAAACAATCTGAAATGCAACTCTGTTTTTCAGGATGATGTGAGGCATTCCATATGCTGCACTGGTTGTCTTCCACTGTGACACACTACATGATGAAACAAGCAACTGTCATGCCCGATGGTCATTCTTGTTCCTGATACCTCATGTCTGTTGAACTGGGCCATTATCAGGCTAATATAGTGCAGTCTGAACTTGATTTATTTTAAAGAACATCCAATGACTTCCTTTCATTTCCATACAATATGGAAATCTATTTGCAGATTTGGGTTTTGTAATGTGTCACAGTAAACATCAAGTCCACATTAATCTTTGTCGCATTACAAGCTACATTTATTGTTGTGAGGTCACGCAGTGCACACTGTTCAAATCAATCTGCATTTAAACTGCAGTATCCTATAATGATAATGCAGTAATGACACTTACAGCGAACATCAAGTTTCATGAGTCTGCTGATTGATATTTCATACCACAAAAAGATAAATGGAAACCAGTGACTGCCTGGAACTAAAAGGAAAAAGAAATATGTCCAAAACTCCAGAGCATTCAGAAATGTCAAGTACACACAGTTGAAGTTAAAGAGCTAAAACTTCCAATCATCCTGGCACTGGTATTGTAGTTTTTAAAAAATGACACTAAAGGAAAATGAAAAATTTAGTAGATATATCATGCAAGCACAAGGTGAAGTTTGATCCTCTGAAAACAAGGAGTAACGGTATGGGGTGAGGGTCAGACTGGAACCTCCAAAGTGCTTCCTTCTGCTTTGTGAAGTTAAAAAATGTGACTTCCACCCCAGAATAACATATTCAAACCATGATGTATGAGCCAAGGACAGCCTTCAATTAATTTTCCATGCCAGGTAATGTGAAGGTGCCACAGCCCTGGTACATTAAGCGGAACTAAATGAAATAATGCAGACATTATGGTTCACTGCAACAACTAGGTTCCATATCACCTGCAATCTATTTTGGCTAATCAATCTGCCAGCACTTCCACAAGATTAATTATCCTGGTCTGGATCCTTCACTATCAAACCCCAACTCCACTCTACCACCACACCCTCCTGCTACTGATACTTGCTCCTCAATAATTAGTCATGAGGATGAAACCATGGACTGTGCAATTATAGTGCACTTTGGACCACATGTTATACTGGCCGTTCAGACAGACTGAGTAATTTTGCAGCACTCCCAGCACACTCATCCAGACCTATCATTACGGGTGGGCCTCAGCGGGCCAGGGTCCCCAGTCTGAGTGCTATGCCTGAAAGTAACAGCTACAAGCTTTTCAGTACAGTGTACCTATATTATTAAGTCTCAGGAACTTAACTGGAGGGGGACCATATGTTGCCCTTCTAGCAGGTTGCAACTGTGACAGCTTTTCACAAAATCACAGTACCAACAGGCAACGCGGAGGAGGAAATGTACGCTACACTTACCTCAGAGCACACCAACTCATGTTTCTAACTGGTGAGTCAAATTGCAAAGCATAGGGCTTGTTTTTCAAGTTGCAGTGCTTGTGGAATTAATGGAGCACCTAAATAAATAAATAAGAAAACATCCCAGGTCTGTTATGTGGAAATGAGTGAATCAGCTATGGATTTTAAAGGATGCTTTTCAAACAGAGGAAGACGAGAATAAAATCTTTTAAGAAAGTTCAGCCTTACTGTGTGTTCATGTTTAAGACAGGTTTAGTAGTGTACTGGCTGGTGGGCTTCAAGATCATTTCTGATCGATTAGTCCAATTAGTTATTGGGTCCTGTAAAACAACTTTCAGTGAGGCACTTGGCAGCTGGGAGTAAGTCGTAATTCAAGCTTGATACATGGTGCAGAGGTCTTGAATGGAAAATGCAGCATTTTTATTTTCTGAAAATTGGATCTGTATTCATACTGAGTGTAGTCATACTGAGTCTAATTTTATGTTTATCCATGAGTGATGAACTGGAACATTTTTTTCAGACCTGTCTGGAAACATCGTCTGTGTCAGTCAACTATCTGCAAAAGTATTTTTCATGGCAAAATGTCAGAAACTGTGAATATGTCCAGTAAAAATTGGTCAAGCAAGACAATCACATCAAGAAAATGCAGTAGCCTTACAAAAATGGAAATATCATTCTTAATGAATAACAAATGCTTTTGAGGCTTTTAAAACAGGTCTGCACAGAAAAAAATCAGATGACTGTCCAAACCGTTTCCTGGAGTGATTGGACTGCAAATATTCCTTCATGTGCAAAACTTGTGAGCCGCTTTACTCAATTATTCTTCCTTACATTCCTCCTAAGATCACTTTAAGTTGTACTAGGCACTCTGATCACGAGACTCCTTCTCTTACTGGCAAGAGCAGATGGGAAGTGAAGGAGACCAGGTTTCCTCTGCACAGTGTAGCTGTCTGTTGCTCTACTTCCTTAAGGCTTAATCCCTCACTTGTCCATACATTCTCAATACCAGAATGTAATTAAGTCAATCAGACAGGATTGGATCTTAGCGTTACTTAAACACTACATGATTGAAGACTGAAACGTTTGCTGGGAGAGGCTGTAATCCTCATAAGTTATAACTTTTAAAAGCAGCACAACTTTAAATTGTATTCCAAAAATGTAACCAAAGAAAGTGAATCAGTGCACATTTCCATCAGGTCAACAATCTGAAGATAAAAGAATCAAAGACATGCCAAGTAACTGTTCTGTTACTCTAGGTGCAGCATGGCATTTCTTTGCTGTTTTATATCAGATATGGCATTTATGTAGGTTTGATGAGTTGTCTTTCCTTCTGTCTGCACAGGCTTCTGCAGAAACAGAGGCATGTGGCTGTGAGTGGCAGCAAAACACCAAGGTACATTGTGGCTGCCTTAAAATTTTCAACTTCTCGCACTCAGTGAAACAAATAATATACATATATGAGGCACTTACTCTATTCATGCAACCATCCAATCAACCAATAATGCAGATACAGGTCAGGAGCAATTAAATTCTACTTTGAATCAAATAAGAAAATACCAGGCAGATGGAGAGGTAGGCAGGAAATGATATCACCTACAGCAGGATACAACAGTACAGTTTGCACAGAGTAAAGTAAATCACCAGTTTTACTGCTACTGGAGGGTTATTGTTGACTTGCATGAATCCATCTGGATAATGGAGCTAATGTGAAAACATCACTCCTGCTGCTCCACCTTCATGATATATA
This sequence comes from Lates japonicus, assembly GCA_033238685.1. NCBI lineage: Eukaryota > Metazoa > Chordata > Actinopteri > Centropomidae > Lates > Lates japonicus. The sequence continues at coordinate 9,373,405 of BRZM01000002.1, read as the reverse complement.
TGCAACACGAGCAGATGTTTGCGTACATACTTTGGGGTCTGTGCAGGAACAAGCATGCACACGTTCCACCTACAAATATTCCCTCTCAACCACAAAGTCAACACTGATGGAGGTCATAATGAGAAAGTGTCACAGTTTAGAACACGGACAGTGTTATTTATGCCCAATAAAGTCTGAATAAATCTCTCTCATTCCTTTAATCTATGTCAGCAGTAAATCACCCCAGTGCAGTGTTTGAGCCTCACAGTTATGACCCATTACATCTGATTGAAAGTAGGCAGTATTTCATCTCCCCCTAAGCTTTGTGCTATCACCTGACGTAAACAAACACATTACTTGACTATGTGGAGGCCTCTGGAATTAAATTAACAAGGCGGTGGTGAGGGAAGGAAGATGTCACAAATAATGACTAACCTCTTAACTCACCTCTCACCTTCAGCTTTATGTTTTCCATTCCGTGCATCGCTCTCGGGTCTTCTTTGTTTCTCTGAAAAGAAAAAGAACAAAACAATAAACAACAAAAGCTAAGAAATAGCAATCATATTCAGCTACAGTAAATGCTCAGCTGGGAAGTCAACTTTCGAGAAAGATAATGATGGTGCCTGTTGTATTGTAATACGTGTGCAAGAACATACAGGGCTGCTGTACAGCACATAATGTAAGGAGCTCCTGATACCAAACAGGAAGAAGCACAAATGGAGCTGAAGCTTTCACCAGCTATTATTACAGCAGATGGTAGAACAAGATAAAAGCCTATTAAATATCGCTCCCAAGTTGTTAATCTTCTTCAGTTTAGCAAAAGAGAAAATGTTTGACCAAAGCAGCAAAGATCCACTATGCAGCAGGGAGAATAAGCCTGAGATAGGAGCCATTTGACCATGGTTTTGTTGTAGCTTGGTAACTAAAATGGTAGTTTTGCTATGACAGTGCTGATGTGCCATGGACACTGATATTGTTAATCAAGGATGATGCACATACAGCAGTAAACATAACCCTCAGCCTTCTTTTATAAAGAGAAAAGCTATAAAAGGCTATAGTGGGTTTCTTTTCATGTTTGTTCTCATCTGATGTGCTTTTACTGGCATACTGTAGCTGTAACTCTCCTCATGTTCCAACAGCAGAACTCTGCTACCACAAGAGTGGCTTGATAAAAGTGAAGGATGTGGTGTAAGTAATTATTAATAGGCTATTCACCTCAAATGCAATCTATTTTGCATGCTTCCATCGCTCTTCTCGTTCAGGAAGTGCATCAGGAAGCATGCGTGTGAAATATACTGTATATGTAACATCATTGAGGAGCACAGATATGGATGTTAGAAAAATATATTGAACGTTGAAAAAAAAAAACTTGTTAAGGTGTTCACACCTGTGTAAAACCTGAGTCAAAGGTTTGTTTTATCGTGCTCCGCTGGATCGACATTTTACAAGCCACTGACTCCCTTCCTGGCCTCGCCTCTCATCTCTTTTCATGAGTTGGAGAGCACTTAAGCAGATGTTTCTCCGGCATCCTGCTTCGCTTTCCCTGTCACACCTGCCCCAGTGCCTCGGCAGCTGTTTCCCTGGCCTTTCAAACAACACACATAATTCCACCTCTGTTGTAACTTTGCCTTTGGTAGGACAGAATTCAATGAGGACTTCTTTGAGCTCTGAGGGAGAAATACTTTTGGAAGGGTCAAAAGGGGAAATGTGAGACAAATGTGTGCTAGTGAGTCAGGGCTTTGGAGATGGTTCTCTGCTGGTTCAAGGTGGTGCAGAAATGGCGGGATAAAGACAGCTTTTTTATAATGCAGTTGTCAAAAAATTTCCCTATTTTCTAAGTTCCTAATGTGCCACTTCAGTTATCAAGATTCACTGCTCCTGCTGAAATAGTATTGAATGGGAGAGTTGAATGAAACTATTTACCTCTCTGAACACATTTGCTGCACCAATCCAAGCACAGCATCTAACCAAAGCCATTTGTCAAGTCAATATTGTTGGGGGAAAATCTCTCAGGGAGATGTGCATTTCTTTGTTTTCTTTTGGACCAATTACAATGACTGATGACCATCGAACCCGGGGCATGGATTTCGACAGAGCTTAAGAAACAATTAGGAGTGAGGAGGAAACACACCAAATACCATCCTAACATACAACGTCAGGATCCAGACAAGCCACCTGCTTAGTTCAAGATGATATAGATTTTTAGGGAGTAAAGGGGTTGAGTGGTGTTATTTAACTTTTCATCGATATACATTTCAAAGAACTAAACCTTTCCTCCGACTTTTAAACAACTAGTGGAGGAGATGCTCTCGGTTTGAAAAAATAAATCTAATTGCTTAGAGACATTCAAGCAAGTGAGTGCACCTGTCACGCATCGTGTAACTGAAAAGCACTTAACTTGAGCCACTTCCCTTCTTCCCGTTACTTTTGTGTGCAGTTGCAAAGCTGTGAATGGATGTATTCTTCTGCCGCTAGCATTCACCACCATTTCATGTAATGTCAGCGAGATGAAAAGCTAGGTTAAAAGAGGGCTGATGGGTTGATCTGCCCTGATCCCCAGACCACATGAAAGCCTATAGCAGTAGTGTGGGTAAGGCTAATTCATCCTACATAGACATCTGGTATATGTACATGGAATACCACTAAAATCTGCACATGCACTATACATCTGGCACATGTGAACATATGTAAATACTATCCCCTGCAGGTAATAGATATGGATCATGCATATGCACACTTACATGTCTGAAATAAATCTCATCTATATATGGATCACACAAATTTTACTTATCAAAAGGAATAAACACTTAAACACTTCAACAACTGAGTTGTTTATCACCTTACGTAGACAAAAATTTACTAGGATTATTACTGCTGCGGCAAACACCAATTGATTAGTTATGGTTATGGTAGCGGTGGGGATAGTGAGAAGTGTTGGTCTGTTTGTTTATTTCAGTATCACTCATAATTGGGCGCAAGTGTCAGTCTAGAAGTCCTCAAACTATTACACTGTGGTAGTGGTCTGTTGGCTTTGTATACAACACTTAGTGTTGCAGCTTGGTTTTTATTATGGCACAAGCTATACAATGTCTTTATTTGGATTTACTTGACAGGAGGTCATGTGACTTGTACACAATTCACCTCATCTGTGTGAATCTATTTGTGTTCCCAACAAATTAGACAGCAACATGATCTGTATACAGTTAATGAGACTTTTTGTTCATTTACTGGCACGCATGTTTTATCACCTGTGAATAAAACGTGGGCATGGTGAGTTGCACTGAATTTTTTAACATGCATGTGATGCATATTGAGCATACGGTATATTCATTTGTAGCATAATGAGCATACATATATGCCTGTGGCATGTACATACTGTAGATAATATCAGACGTGTTCAATAACACGTGCAGAAAAAGTGTAACACAAAAATGGTAGCATTGTAAAGTACCTTTCTGGGTTATATACTGAACATGTTCCGTATGAATCCCTAGTTTTGTAAGTGCATCCATTAGTCCATGTTCATTTGTCAGCAGCACTCAAGGTGGCAAAATATTACATTTTTGGAATTTTGAAAGTAGTGCTGGGAGGTTCCCTCTGTATGTACTGGGTTCAGCTCTCAAGTTGTGTACAATGGCATAGTGAGTCATACCAAAATCGCGTCCGGCCTATGGATGGTACAACCATATAAACTACTGTATATTACATGTGGATAGTATGCTTTATTTGAATAATGAAGTTGCAGTGGACCCCCAGTTTTCACATGGCCAGCCCCCTCTCTAAATGTCACAGCATGTCCACGTCTGTGCCCTTTTCTCTTCCCTGAAATTCAACACAGCAGGTGTTGATATGTATTACCTTGTAATGTACATTTACCAACTCTGCAATATTTTAACCTAACAGGAACCCACACAGGCTGAAACCAGGCTTTAACCAGGCTTTAACCCACACAGGCTGAAACCCCCAGCTATTGGTGTCAGTGAGATTATGTGAAATGTCCATGTGCTGTGTTGTCCCAAAGGGAAGGGGGGTCCTTTGCCAGCCAGTGACTTAATAAGTCCCTAGTGTGTGAGAATTGTGTTGGTGTGTTTGTAGGAGGTGCCACTGAGTGGAGTATGTGGGTGTTATGCATGCATGAGGGAAGTGTTAATGTTAATGTGCCTGTCTTCATGTGTGTAATGAGGTTGGAAGCGTGTGAGGAAAAATGCACATGTCCCGGGCTTGTGTTACTCTGTACATTGGATGCCTTACTGTAACAATAGTAAGGACACCATATATGATTCATGTGCAAGGAAAAGCAAATTCAGCATTATTATGAAGGCTCTGAAAAAATAGAATTAATGGATTAACAGGTGCACTGACATCAGTTCTCAGTGTGTAATGACCTACTTGCTGTAGAGTATGTTACATACGTATCTGAGGTGTGTTTTGGCTGGAAGCTGAAGGGAGCTGGAGTCTAAAGGGTTACTTTTAGTGCTGAAAACAATTCATCTCCATTAATTCTGACAGTCCCTTAATTGTTTCAGTAATTTATCAAGGAAAAACATCAAATTCATTGCTTCAACATCCCCAAGCATAAGGATCTGGTGCTCATTTTGGGCCACTGGTTTGACAAAACACACAATTTGAATGGTACCCTGGGCTCAGAGAAATCATGTGATCAATAGTTTACTGAAAAAAATTAATTTCCTGGTCCAAATGGTTATTTGAAAAAATATAAAAATTACACTTGAACCCCAATGGCAGCTCTCTAAAGATAATTCTCACTCAAACATATAAATCTTTAGTAACTTTGTCCATGTATGTGACAATGATGCTTAGTGCTACAGAAGTTTTATTTTATCAGTTTGCATGTAGCATACCAAAGGACATGTGGTGCAAGCGGCAGTCCCTGAAGGAACCGTACAGAATATCATTCAAAACAAGCAAGCGCGAGTTCAAAGACGATGAGTTTTTAATCATTCTGCAGCAGAGTGAAAAATGGTACAGTTTAAACAGTCCTGCTGGGATAACACTTCCTGGCAACAATTCATCCTCAATTTGGCATTTGTCCATTTTCCACTCAAATGTGATTGAAGATCGCAGTGTGTCATAGGGTCTTATGAAATGGAGCAACAGGAAACAAAGGAAATCTCAATTGATGTAAATGAGCAGTAATTTCATCACTGATAGGAAAAGCTTTCTTAGACTTTCAGATTGAGACGTGCAGATGTTAGATTAGATGAACTCTAATAATTGAAGCCTGATCCATCTGATTATTTCATCTCCTTATTTTCTCCAGTGTGCTCATAGGGTTATGTGATAACTCTGCAAAGTCGTTTGCCCAAGTAATTTGTACAGACACATATCACATTGCAGCTTTCCAACCTAGTGATAAAATTAGCATATAGAGAATTGCAGTAAATTAAGCAGCGTACCTCAGAGAAAATCACTTTTACTAACAATTATTGGAATAATCTGATTGACAGATGATTAAGTTTAGGCCCTTTATGGTCCTCTGATGAATCAAATAAATGCTATAATGTTATGTTCATTAAATGTGATGACTTCTGTGTCAGTCCAGTTCTGTCTGTTTCACTCACTCGCTCTCTGTTTTCCTCTATTGTGTGTCATCAGCCTCAAACCAAGCATCCTTGCTATAAAAAAAGAGTGACGTTCTGGAGCTAATTAGGGCCCCATTACTTATTTAAAGGTAACTTGTTTATGTGAGAGCAGAGGTATAAATTATCCAATAGACAATGTCTTTGGGGTATTTTGTTGGAGAGAGCTTTATTAACAGCAACTGGTGAGGGCAATTTAATGACATCCCAATTATTTCTAGAGTCCCTGCTGTTGCCAGCGCCAGCCAGAAGCAGCCAGCTAGCACCCATTTAGAGCAACAAGGGAACTGTAGGACTTACTGACACTGTTAAAAAGATCCTCTGTGGCCATATGTGCCTTTTATTTGGACCGGGGGATGTTTTTGTAGTAAAATAGGAACCACTGAGCTAATGGGGAGGAAAAAAGCTGCAAATGGCAGAACTCATGCTGCCCAGATGGACCCTTGATTCTAAAATTAATGCTGTATCTCTTTGATGATCAGAGAAATTCAACACAGCTTCTTTTTTTTTTATCTTAACAGGGGACTAATATTAGGTGGACACTTTTATAAATTTCTATTATGACTCAAGATATCTCTATAACTTGTAAATTTTGGAGTACTTAGAGGTTTTTGTGTGTCATGCTAGAATTACTCTACAATGCATTATTTCAAGTAACTCTCTCTCTCGCTGAACATTATCATTCTCAGTTTCTCTGAATTTGTCAACTTACTCTCCAGTTGACCTTGTGAAGAACACAGCTAAGTGCTCTTTAAGTGAGCACCGCACTCAGAAGCAGAAACACTCCATGTCTGCCGCAGAAAAACACTTACAACTGTATAATAACTGGCTTGATTATGACTGCATACATGATGCATTTTGGGAGTCAATGCCAAAGTTTAGCAGGTAAGACGAGAACAACCATTATCAGTGAAAAACAAGAAGGAGAGATCATCATTTTGTACACCAAAATGTGTGCTTGTGTAATAGTACTGAATAATATTACTGCATGAAATAATGTGACAGATATACACGTGCTCGCACACGTTGGTTTTTTACTTGTGGGGTGATTAATTTAAAATGACGTGCTACAAACTATTTTGCCCCTTTCTCTTAGATCTGAGATGTTTCTGTATTTGCACAAAACTGAGGAAGTCTCTCATCTTTGCATCTCTATCTCCTCTCTCTTGGAGTCACCTGGCTTTGTGTTTTCTCTCGCTACCACCTGTTCTGTCAAAACTCCCTCCTTCTCTCCAATGTTTTCCATTTTATCTGAAGACTTCTGAGGTTCTCCAAACAGCTGGTGCTGCATCTGCCTCGGAGCAGAATAAATTGCACACACATGCACAGTAATGTAAATGATTCGGCCTGGCTGCAATATTATTTAATGTGGTGAATAAAGATCTCAGCAACTACAATATCATGCATTTCCCTTAGAAGAAGGCATGTTTGATAAATGCATTGTAATGTAGCGTTGTGTTTTTATAGGGCAGTTCATTTTTTTCAGTACCTCCCATATACTGTATTGTATGTCAAGTCACTAATTTGTATTTTTCCATCTCTCCCTCTCAGTCTCCATCCACTGGACAGCCTCATCCATTTTAGACTCAGTGAGTTACTGTAGGTACGTTAACAAAAGCACATTAACCATCATGACAGCTGGAACACAAGGCACAAGAGGTAGATTAATCAACCATGTATGTAGCGTTGCCAAGGTGGCACCATCCCAAGGCTGTGTGAGAATCACAGAATACAAACCATTACCCTAAAACACAAATTCATCACAGAGCAAATCTGGTAGCCATGCAGAAACACCACTGACAATTATAAAGACCCCCGAGATCGCTCTTAATTGGTTTTGCAACAGATTGAATTTATGCTATGGTTGGGATTTGCGCCAGTGGCAGAGAGTGTGAATGAGTGCATGAGAGAGAGGAATGGATAGAACTGCTTCAATTAACAGCAGTCAGGGTCAGGTCACTTCACTGTCCAGGCTAATTTTCCTAACTGGAAAAGTATCACAACATTTAATTTATGTTTAAAGGTGCATAAATACAGTATTTATGTTGCAGTTTTTCACGTGTTTGTGTGCAAAGCTTGCATTTTCTACCTTTTTTTATTATTAAAAGACATGAGTCAAGCTTTTAGCTTGTGCTCTTTTGGCCTGTTGACAAATGGGGCATTTGTCCTGGTTTTTGTCCTTGACAATGTCGGTCTCTTAAAAGTGATTTACAATGATATTTTAAGCATGATAGCTCACACCAGTGCTCCAGTGCATCATGCACAGACATATATAGACAGGTGAGTAAAGTGTTGGGCCACCATCATGCCATCAGAACAGCTTTAGGGTGCTTTGGCATTGATTTCACGTCCCTGATTCAAAGTCTCATTTGGTATTTTTTAATGATTTGTATTGAATTTCAGTCAAGTTCTTGATAAGCTGCCATGTATTTTGCAATAACCCCACATGATAAAGTAAATGAAATGAAAGCAGTATACTGTTACACGTTCACATCAATGCATATCTGAATGTTTTTTAATAATGCACTATGGTTTTAAAAGGGAACATACTACTGTCACTAGCATGTGGACTGTGACCTATTTTTCAAGCACTGAATAGCTCCATTTTGCGCAGAATCAGCACTATCAAAGTATATTTAAAGTAATCTGTGTGTACTGTGTAAGGTAAGTTTTGCAGTCAACAGTTTTCAATTACTATACATTTATTGTTAGAAAAAAAAAAAACACATGCAATGCAGCACACCAAACTGTTACATCAAGGCACTGTTTTTACACAGAAAATGTACATCAGATCAGTGAAAACTGCTCTGGTAGCAGCACATTAACATTCACTGAATCCAAAAAAGTATAATTACAGTTTTGGCAGCAGCATTTTGTTTTATACTCACAGCCAAACTTTGGCTCCATGCACATAACATTTGCTTTTTAAAGATGCCAGTTTCTTGTCTTAAAAATATAAAGTTACAGTGTGCTTCCAATTATCTAACATACTTTTAATTTCTCTTCATTACACCTTTACTGCATATACCTAATAGACACCCACAAAAGTACACCAACATGTAGACACATACTGTACACTTCACATTGCAACTTCCCTTTAGAGAGACTGATGGAGCTGAGTTAGTGCTAGACATTTGTCTCATAGCTGAAAGATTAAACGCAGCAATAAGCTCTGGCTGACTCCTGTGTAAATCATGCTTAGTCACTGTAAGGTCTGTTTAACTGCTTCTGTCTCAGGTATTATCAAATAGAAAGAAAGGACAGAAAGTGACATACTGACTGCCACTGCAACACCTCCTGTCCGTTCCTTTGTCAGTGTCAGTGGTGCAAATACTGGTGAATTTTCTTCACAATGTGACATAAAATACCCTTGACAACAGGGGACTACACTGACTCATGTTGATTCCTCCACAAAAAGTGGAAACTCTGTACTAAAGTACTGTAACATCTGTCTGATGCAACCTTGGATACAGCAACATATGAGAAGAGGAGAGGAGAGGAGAGAAGTCAAAGTGAAATAAGTAACAGAACCCTGCTGCTTCAGTCCCTACCACGTTCATTGTAACCTTTTAATACTGAGCTCTCTGTCAGACTAAACATAATGGCTGTCATATTAAGGACAGATCAATCAATCACAATCTACCCCCTTCTGTTGCATCCATCCTAAGTGTAGTTGACTTGTGCCACACAGACCTGACAGATTATATGGCAGTGAAAAACAGATCAGCAGACATGGCAGAGAGGAACATAATCAAACAGTGACGCCTGAGTCTTAGACGTTGTTCTCTTTAATCACTAAAGGAATTTCCTACACATACACACTTTTGGGAGAGATGACAGAAGAAGCAACTGACACGACTCTGAAGGATTTTGGGGGAGTGGAGGGGGGAGCTTCTGTTCCTGTTCCTTGTCAGGCTGCAGGAGGAAGCAGAGGAAAGAGGCTAAGACAGTGTGATTGAGCTGCTGTGACACCCGCAAGGTCAATTGCTATGAAGGCAGCATTGTGAGTGTGAAGGAAATTCTCATCTTAACTGATGTCTAACTGTCTGGTGCACGCAGAGGGCCTGGCTAGGTTTGGTGCAAGGAAGATGAGCCCAAGGACACCAATTACTTATATAGTAATTAGTCTCCACATGGAAGGGACTATAAAGTGGTAGTGAGGACAGTTACAGCAAGTGCACTACCAGTCAAAAGTTTTAGACCACCACATTTTAAACAAGGACTCAGTCCTTCTTACTGAACTAAATTCAATCTAAAATTCTGACTCAGTCAGCAGCTAAACACACTTGAGACATTCTTTCTCCAGTAGAAACAAATATTGTTAAGAAATTTCATCTCAACACTTTTGCAAAAGTTCCCACAAATATGTTGCACTTGTAGGTTGTTTTTGCATTCACCTTCTGTCCAGATCATCCCAATTTACCAGCTCCATGGGGTTTAAGTCTGAGACTGTGCTGGTCCTCCATCATTTGAAGCCACCATCTGGTTCTGTTCTTACAACATTTTGGGTCATTATCTTGCTGTAGGATGAACCCTCTGACCAACCAGTCTTAACTTAGTTTGTTAATTGCCTTTTTCTCACCATTCTAGCCTCATTTAAACAGAGATCCCGCTATATCAGCGTTAAGAGGAGTCCTCACTGTGTCACCTTTGCTTGTTTACGCTGAACCAAAGAAAGGCAGCATAATGCCACCCTGTTGTGTGATAGCACGCTGGTACTGTGGAATCAGAGACATGGCATGACGTGTGACACAACAGCATCAATGTCTGTCCCACCATGCCAGCTCTGCCCTTTACACAGATGTCAGTTCAGCTCTGTGACTACCAGTGCAACAATGGCCACACATTCCATGTTAAAAAAATATATGAAAAAGGGAAAGATGTCCTCCCCCACAAATTATACACATGCCTCTCGAGGAAGTATGATTCATTGTTCAGTAAGTACAGTTACTTATATTTTTGTTAAGCAGTTGTTTCCTTTAAAGATGTTTACTCAAAGTGCAAAAATAAAAGTACAGTGGATCAAAGTAGGTGCAGATACACCAGCAAAGAGAACACTGAACAAATACTTGACTTTACTCACACATAAATGTTTCTTTAGAGTGCTACATCCATATAAAAATATAAAGGAATCTGAAATCTTGCTATCCCCTGTCTCTGGTATTACCTAATATTATAATATCAATCAAAGGGTTGTTCTTGAGCCAAAAACATATAGCCTCCATAGGGATAAGTCCCATTATCCTCTGTGTCCACTTTGAAAGGTTAGGCGCTTATCAGAGAACCAAAGGGAATAAAACATATCTCCTTGCACCAAAAAGATGAATTGAGCAGTTTCAGCATGGGGATTTAAAAGGTGCAATGCTGAGCCAACCCCAGTACTGCAAGAAATAAGTTATCTTTCAGACTTATGTTGTGCATCACTCCCATTGCTATTTGCCAACCTTTTCCCACAAGTCTTCACTAAATGGGCAGTCAAAAGTACAGTCTAAGTATGACCCCTTACAAAGTAAGATGAGCCTATGTATATTTCAAAATGCATTTTATGGTTTGGTGGTGGCTAAGCAATCAAATTCCAGTGTGTATTTTAAAATACAATATATTTTCCAATAATCAAGAAGACCTGCTTTGTCCACTGATGTCCTTGTAAGTCTCTAAACCTTTCAGGTACTGTATTACAAATAATTACATCCATCCTTTTCCTACCACAAACTCACTTCTTAGAAAAACACAAAGATGAAGAAGGGTCAAAGGAGTGACCTCCAGAAGCATGCACATACTATCAAGGTCAAATCTGAATCTCACAACCAAGACAACCAACCTCTTTTGATATGAGGAAAAAGAAAGAAAGATGTGGAATGTAAAGTTAGAAATGTGGAGCTAAAGCTATACCTTGCAAAGGTAGGATCAGTTTTGTCTAAATTGGAATAACTGATATATTATCATATTTGAGTTCTGAAATGTTACCTTTTAAAGTGTCTCCATCTAGTATATCAATGAGTCTATTTTTTATATATGACAATGCATCACAGTCCATCTTCGTTTAGATTTGATCTGAGATTTGATATATGGAAAGACCCAATCCAGATGTTCCATACAGTCCATTTAACTGCCTTTAGGACACTGAAGCACGGAGAAAAGTATTGGTAATGGTCTACATCTATAAGACGTAATTTATGTCTACAAGTCATAGCTTATGTCCATGTCAAGAACAAGTGCAGTCATCACATTAGACTTAATCACCTCAGCATGATGCAGCGAGCAAAGATCCACAATTTACTCATGCTCAAAACAGTTACGATGGCCATCGAATGAAGTGGCCATATGTGTGGGTCAGCTCTTTATGAATTCCTCATGGTGACGGAGCCTGGCAGGGGAGGATTTATCTGTGAAAACAGATGGGCAGGAAAAGAAGGAGGGAGCCATCAAGCTGAGAAAGCCCTGCTGGGCGTCTCCTTATGGTAGAATGAATTGCAGACGACTGGCAATGCCTAATGTCAGAATGCAGCACATTATCCCTGATTGATCATTTTTATATTGACTAGACTGAATTAAATATGAGTGCATGGAGAAAGTAAAATTTATATAATGCAGAGACACATGGGAGAAAGGTGCAAGGAGTCTAGTGGAAACTTGAAAAAGGGTTTAGTCATCCAACTCCCTTCTATGAGAAATAAAGGATATTATATCATAGAAGTTGTAAAACAATAATGCTCGCTTCCTTTCATCGATTGCTTGGCATGCATCAGTACCCCTCACGATGAAAAGGCTTATGTGTTGTGCAAATGAGAATAATTTCATATTTGAACAGTTCCTTTTATGTGATGGCAACAACAAAATCAACAATACACATAGGCAGACACTGTCTAATTAGTGCATCTCCCTTGTCTTCTGTAGTATAATGGATGTCTATCTGTAGTGATTAAATGAACACCCATAAAGCTAAGTAGGAATGCAGCAGCCAATCACGAGTTAATGAGTACAGCAGACTGAGATGATTTCACTGGCAATTATGTGTCTTGCCTTACTGATTCTTTCCATTGTTTTGTCGCTTAGATCTTTGTCATTGAGGTACTTTAAGATAGAAACCCAGGTTTTTCCAGGGGACTGATGCCCCATAATTACATTTTTAAGGATGATTTAGGCTTTGACTGACTAATAAGTCACAGGTAGATGTTTGTAATTCCAGCATATTATGTAATAAACATTTTTAAGTAGCTGACAAGTTGTCTTGTGTGATCTGTTCACCATCCTGAATTTTATAAACTACTGTTATATTTCTTAAACAAAAAAGATACAACTCAGTGATTTCAGTATCCACGGTGATACATGAAGTCTAATTTGCACAGCAAGGTGTGTACAACAAGGTAATATATTGTAACCACAACAATTTTAAGGCTATTAAAAGAAAAGAAAAAATTAACCACCACTTGGCAACTTATCCAAGTATCGAAAACAATGCAGGCCCCACTCTAACTGGTCTCAAGTGTGTGTGTGTGTGTGCGTGTGTGGTAATATATCTAATACCTGACTGGATCCAAGCACACCTGCCAACAGCTGTAAGCATGTGCATCATAATCATTGCTGTTAGAGAAAAATTTGGCTTTTTTGAGCTGAAAGGGAGAGTGTGAAGTGTGAAGTTTGGGTCCTTTCAAACTGAATGCAAAATGATGGACCTGTGATGATCTCTTACCTTGATCCCTTTACCACACCAACACTTATTTTTGTTCTTTTGCTCTCTGTGTCCCACAAGGTAACTAAATACCAGCAGCATATTAACCTATTAACACCCTTACTTGTACAACTGCCCAAGTTGTGACTATTTAGACGTAGAAATGAGCCCTTGGAGAAGTCAAATCCTTATAGGACTTTTTCACAGCAGACATTTTCAAATTTCATAGCAGGAAAAGCACAGGTGTATTTGACAATATTAAAAATGGCAGCATTCCATTTAGGTGAGCTAGTTCTAGGGTGTTGGTATTGAGTATCCTGGGTCACTGTCATTGCTTACTGGGACACTTAATGGAACTGAGCCACAGTTAATTACATTTGTGTCACCATGTTCTTCCTGTTATGACAAGTCAAAATGTCTGCCTGTGGAAAAGGTCTATTCCCCCATGTCATCTCTGGCCTGGCTAAGCAAGCCCGTGTTACCATTCAGTCAGGGTTGGTTGCATGGTTAAATGATAAATAGGAGCCAGCATGCCAGTGTGCCAGCATATTAGCACGGAAGACTTATGTGTTTCAAAGAGAAAAGGCTGTCCACTCCTCCAGGGATAAACAAGAAGGAAATGCTGTTCTGGCATTTTCAGTACAGTGTTGGATAATTTAGTACCCTGTTTGTGAATTATGTGCAGATCTCTGGGTTTTAAATCACATCTATTGTAGTTTTCTATAACGCGATACAGAGATTATAAATAGTCATAAAGCAAATTTTTGATGATGCCTATCAATTACTGACATTGCATTTGGTATGTGCACACATACTGACACCCTATATTATGTTTCATTCATTCATTCATATTTTGTAAATGAGAGCACGTGAGCATGTATAGACCCCATACGTTGTTGCTGTCTGCTTGCCTTCACTTTGTGTCACTGAAAATGAAATTCATTTATTCAATAATAACCCACTTTAGCAAGCTGTTCCCCCTCTGCTGGCACAACCTGCTTCCCTCAGCTTTAATGGCAGCCCAATTATGAATGGTAGATGGGTACCTAATAGGAAAAACCACCTCTCACTGAGCCTTGGAGGGAAAAAAACACTGAGGGAAGGAGAAGGAGAAGAAACAGGAGCAGAAGATCACATCTCCTGTCTACTTTATGCCGATCCACTGACAAATATTAGATAGCGCTAAAAAATGCTTTCACCTTTGAGATCAGAGCTGCAATTATTTTCAGAATCTAATGTCAGCTTCTCTTCCATCTCTTGCTGGCTTTAGGCAGAATAAGACAAGCTCTTATGTTGTGCAGTGGGAGGAAAGAGAGGTAATAACATGTTGCGCAAGACAGACAGTATTGATACCATAAGATCAACCACATCACCTGTCCATTTCCCAAAGGAGCCACAACCTGGAATTATGAGAACACATTTTCTTCTTCTTCAACAGTGGCAGCGCAATCAAATTCTTTGGGATACTGGGAATATATACAGTGTTCCTGTGCTTATTAATTGATTTATTGATGCTGCAATGTAGTGCACAAATATTAGCAATGCCAGTTATTTTCTTGAGTAAATATTCATAGGTTTTAACTCCTGAGATATCATGCATTTTACGCATTAAAATCCATTCAGTTATGTTAGGAATTATGGGAGAAGATGACAAAAATACTCTTTGTGCAAAGGATCAAAGAAATATATCACAAGAGCCCTGTCACAGCGACCTGTACCCTTCCCTCTGACTTCTACCGCTCCCTGTAGGCAACAGTCCTAAGCAGACTAAGCAGTAGTTCCCAGTGTAGCCCAATTTGTACACAGGCCTGAGACCCTTTGAGACTCTGTAACTGAGGAGTGACTCAGCATGAGACTGCAAGATTAATCATGGTTTAGAATAAAAGCAAAAAGAGTCAATACCTTTTCTTTCACTGGAGGCCAATCAGAAGTGCAGGAGGCCACAAAGTGGCACACACACAAACACACACGCTGCAATACCCTGTCGTCTGTAATCTAATCTCAGCCACGGCATGCTAATACATCACAATTACCTACTCAGTCTGGATGGTGCCATTAGAAATACATTGTCTCCATTACCACAGAGAGTCTGTGTGCGTGTGTGTGTTTGTGTGAGAGTGCATGCCCTTGCAAGTGTGGATGTCTGTTTGAGAGCTGAGGTGCTCTCAATCTCTCTGCAGACTATTTCATTTTCAATTACATTTTCCTTACATCACTGGGATTGCTGTGTGTATGCTAAGTCAATAATGGCCCAGATCACTTGTCTGGGGTGCAGAAAGGCATTAGTGACATTTAGGTTGTTAGCACCTTCATTAGAGGGAGACTGGAACAAGCGTTTGAAAGAGAGAGAGAAAGAGAGGTGTATAGAGAGATGCAGAAAAACAAAAAAAGAAAACACCTAGTGAGAAAAGCTTAGATTTGTTGGGCTTAAATTGCTTTCTCTGAACATTTGTACCAGCGGATGTTTGACATTGCACAGTTTGGATATCACTCAGCCTGAGGAAGTCCATTTAGACACTCATTATACCTGCACGGTATTATGCCACAGTGTTATTTACCTACATGCACACTGTATAAAATTATGTCTGAAAACCTGGGTATTTTTGAGAAATTATACCAGTAGACAGGTGATATTTTATGGCTGTATTCACCTTAGTTTATTTTATATCAGGACTACTAAAATTAGGCTGTACAGGCTTAAAAATGGCTCTAATTTGAGTTTTACAACAATTAATTAAAAAATATATATACTCTGGCTCCAGTGTCCCTGCACTGTATCATTTCCCAACAGAAGTTTTGGCTGATGTCTTTAAAGCTTTGCCTATGAGTTTCTCAATCGTACCCACACAGTCACACTGGTTAAACCTGAACCTGAGATCAAATTTGAATGGGTCACCTTGAATCATCTTACCTGGTTTCATGACTCGAGATCAGACAGTGTCTGGCTTTGGTGATCTGGCATTTCCATTAGAGACTAACTAAATTTAGCTGTTTTACTGTGTTCATTCTCCAGTAGAGAAGCTGTTCTGCAGGGTTAGTGGTGGCCTAACACTTTAGTAAGACACGTAATTTGTCATCGATCTAGATGTTCTATCTGGATCTGTAAAGTCAGCAGCCAAAACTAAAGCATCAGTACACCAGTAAAAGATTGGCGTTTAAGTGCAGACCATTTGTGATTTATAGGTACATTTGACCACTTGCAAGTTGTTACAAAAACATCAGTGGTCTCTTAAACAATATGGTAACTCATCCCATCCAAAAAATGCTGATAAAGTTGCCATCCCCCTTAACATTAATCACATTTGAATATTTATTTTGACCTATATTTTAAAATAGGCTACCCGTCCACTGGGAGGACTTACCAGGGCAGGACAGCTCTGATGCATGGGCCACTGGACAAGCAGACACTGCAAAACTTTCTTGCTTAATTAGCAAAAAAAGGAAGCAAGAGAGGGCGACACACAATCACACAGACACACGTCCACATGCACACACTGACGAGGTATATTCACTGCAGCGGCAAACCCGAGGTAACCTCTCAGAGAGAGGCAGTGAAGAGTGACACACCGAGTCAGAAGAATTAGCAAAAAGAGCATCATTAGTGTTGACACTTCATTAAGTAGAGACAAAAAAAAGGAGAGGGGGGAAGTTGAGTGGGGAAGAGTATGTGTCAGTCAGTATGCATCCAGTAACGGCTCAGCTGAACAAATGAAGTACTCCACCTGCCATAACCTCAAACCTATGACATACAAGGACATTTTTATAAAGTCATGCTATGTTTCACATACTTTCCTAAAGGCAAAATCCATAACACAATATGGCATCTCCTGCAGGCATGCTGGCACCCCACTAACTCTATCATAAGGTGACAAAATGACTCAAGCACCAGCAGAAAACGATTGCTATAATATGATTTTGGGTGTAAAAGGTTGGCTTGTTATAGGATTTTATTAACAAAAAGTTATATATTTTAAATTATATTAAGAAAGTGTCAAAAATAAGAGATAAACTAGGACTGAAATATGAAGAGTAAATGATTCCATAAAGAAGTGGTCTGTTAGTTAATTATGTAAATGCTGGCCTTATGTACCTGTGACCTTGGGAGCCATGGGATCCATTTAATAGGGCCTTGAGTAACAAAGACTGATGGGACCCTTGTGGATTAAAAATACTTGACTGCGATGTCTGCACAGTGGTGTAAAATGCAAGGAAAAAACAGGGATCAAGTCCAATAGCCTATCTGTACATCAACAACAACTGTTTATAACTTTGCAGGAGTATTGAGAGTTGTAAGTCACATCATCGCCTCAATCACTCCCCACAGTTGGCTGAATGGTTGAGCTTCCACCTGCAGGGTTCAGTCAATTCTCAGTGGATGTTATATGGACTAAAAGTGAAAAACCTAGCTTGCAAGATCAAACCTGCGAAACATGTACTTGCATTTTCCTAGCATTGTGTAAATCGAGGGTGAGTGGAAGTAATGTTTGGTTCTGAGGACGTGGTCTCCCATCCAAGTGGCTTCATAAGTTTTACTGACTGATGTTCCCAAGCAGTAAAACATTTCAGTTTTCCTTAAAGGCTAACCATCAAGTTCAGTTGCCTTTGACTTGACTACTTTTTAGATGGATTTTGTTGTGGTTGGAAGAGAATCGTTATGAACATTTTCTGCTCATGGGTTGGGTGTGGCATGGTCACAGATCAAAGAGGAAATCAACAGCATTCTCCCATCCACCCCTACCAAATCCTGACTTTGTAACTATGACAATGTCACCTAAATTTGTTTCTGTCATAATCATTACGGCTGCAAGAAGTCACCTAACAACAAAGCGTAACTATGGGTCATAATAAGCTACATTATCAGACCAAATATGTACTATTCCACATGCTGATGGCCAGCTTCTTTGGCCAGGGTTCAGGCCTCTGTCCTTATCAGCTATCCAACTGCTAAGATAATCAACACTTATTCCTCTCTTGTGGCTGTGTAGCTTTCTTACAGAATTTGCCACTACCACACCTGCCTGCAAGCTCCTCTCTCAGGTCTAGCTCCAGAAGATGACCATGATTCACTTTTTTGGTCACAGCTCATAGCACAACCCTCTTCCACAAAGATTAATTAACAAAAACAAAATATATAAATTATTATTCCAAATATATACTTTTCCATCTTCACAGTAGTGCATTGTCCTTATTCCACGTTATTCCTATACTGTTATAGATTATAACAGGGCCAAAGTCTCAGGGATCAGCAAAGTTTTTTTGTTGACACCAGATGCCAGTTCTGCTTTTTGTTAGAGACAGAGAGAATCACCATCACCCCATCTCTTTGTCAAAACTCATTGGGTCACTGATGCATGTTGGTTGCAGGTGTGCGCAGGTGTGAGTTAGATATTTATGTGTCTCAGTGGGGAAGAAAAAGATACAGACAGTGAGGATCTTGTCCTACAAAATAGAATAGAATCGAATCCACTTCATTTAATATCAAACACCAGCAGCAATAGAGGAGAACAGAGGAGAACAGGAGAGAAGGGAGAAAAGATAAGAGAGAGTAATCAGGTGGGGACACTATTAGGTAATGACCTGATAACTCTGTAAAGCTGCGATAATACCATTTGATTACAGAACTCCTATTGCTCTACTGAACCATGTGCAGAGGGATATTTTACATTTCCAAACTAATCTATCCTGAAGACATTATAGATGTGATTAGCCAAAACTGTATGATAGTGCATTCATGTAATTAGGTTAAAAGGAGCTCCGATTTTTTGTGAATAACTGTTTTATTATTGGTATTATAGGTAATTGCATTTTACTGTGTATTGTGTACAGCCTTAGAGGACTGATCTTTGAATTGATTCTTTATTATCATGTAAATTAGTTAATAATCATTGATGGATAATATCACTACGAAGACCAGGACAATATGATTACCATTAGTCCATCTTACCTCAGAATCACCTTCCCATGCTCACCGAAACATATGTCTTTCCTCATCTGATCTTGCATGTTCTGTCCTTTTCCGTCCTCCCTCTTTCGCCTCATCCTGTCTTGTCCCGACTTATCTTGTCTCACCTAGTTATATCTTTTCCCTCCTTTGGTTTCATTTGATCGTACAGCTCTTTCCCTGCAGCCTTCGAACATCAGTTTAAATTTAACTGTATCTGGAAAATGGCACGACTAAAAGCAACTGATTAACATAGTCTGAGAGGAACGTTAGTAACAATTTCTTGACTGGGAACTATGATGCAGATGACATTTCACGTTATTGTTCCGTACTGTCATGGGGAAATATCGGGCTGCTAATATGACAAAGAAGTTTTGTGATAAGATTGCTAGCTTACGGACACGAAGTGGGAATAAAGGCTAAGTCTGATAGGTCTGTATAATGTGGGTCTCTTTAGGCTACAGGTACTTTCATAAATATTTATTTGAAGCCTCAGGTTGGTGTGAGCTGTGATTAGTTATTCTGCCAAGCAGTTGTCAGACTAAACATGCTGATGCATTAAGTATATCAGGAGACGTTTGCATGCAGGTTTACATATAATTGAACCTGACATGCAGTCATGCAATTCTGAGCTACAAACAGAACAGTCCTAAGGCATGTAGCGCTCGCTGGCAATCTTCTATACTGTATGCATTAAGTTTAACTACAGTAAAATTAATTTCTTCTTTTTACTTTCTGTCATTTGAAATTCCAATTCAGATTTGTACATTGCTGACTGAATGATAAGAAAGTGTGATCACTGAATCGATTAACTGATGACAATAATTATTAGTTCCAGGCCTCGTGTCAAAAATTTTATTTTACTGCAAAAAAGATTAGATTTTTGAAGAGAGTGGTTGGTCCCACAGAGGATTATCTTTTCCAGAGCTTACACCTAATACTCTTTTATTTTACTTCTTTTTCCTTTCAAATTCAGAAAGTCCTCACAAGATTTTCCAGCAGAAAAATACCTGAGATTTCTTGGCTGTTGTAGAAAATGACTGCAAGGGAACTTGCTTTCACTTCAGTCTGTCTAATAGTCCAGGTTTGAATGACAGGGGCAGACGGGAGCTGACTTTTTACACGAGCTGACTTAACTCTAACCATGTCAGAAGTGCTCACACATAACTCTCTGTGTTACCATACATCTCCGTCTCCCCAGTCCATGCTGCAAAGACTGGATTTAATGCTTTTGAGATCAAGTTCTTTTTTCAACCCAGTCTTTCATTCTGTCTTCTTGCCTCTCTCTCTCTCTCTCCTTCTCTTCCTCCCTCCTTCAGCTTTTCCACCTTTGGGATCTTTGTGTTAAAAATGGTGTTGAAAGCTCGAGGGCTGAAAGGTGAATGGATGCCACTCTTGGTAAATTGTCTGTGAAGGACAGTCCGAGAGCATGAGATGGATGAAGGAAGAGAGAGAACATGAGCGATCGAGTGGGAGTAAGCAGAAAAGAGAGGACAGAA
Source organism: Lates japonicus (assembly GCA_033238685.1). Lineage (NCBI taxonomy): Eukaryota > Metazoa > Chordata > Actinopteri > Centropomidae > Lates > Lates japonicus. The sequence continues at coordinate 9,352,714 of BRZM01000002.1, read as the reverse complement.
GAAAGGGTGAGGGCAAGGCACGAGACAATTAGAAAAAGCAGGGAGAGAGAAATGAATAACCAAGAAAGAAAAGTAGAGTGAAACCAGAGAGGTAAGAGTGATGGAAGAGAGACTGAGGGAGAGATGTACACAGTCATCACTCTCTCCTTTGTCAAACTTGGGCTCTGCTATCATACTAGATATAAACAGGGATCCGGGAGGAAAACAGGAACTGAGAGTCCAGGGACATTGAGGAGAAGCTGGAACAGAAGGTGAAACCCAGAAAAGTTTGAACCTGAAACCACGACTAAGAGAACCTGACAACACAACTTTGCGTAATAGACACTGGAATAAATATTCACAAACCCTGTTTGCCCATGCCAGCATGAAATAAGATGAGATGGATGCATTTGGTATTCTGTGCCAGAAATGCTACACTAAACAGAAAAATCTTTAGGATTTGATATTGTGTCCTCTGTTAGTATGCACTCACCTGCAGTCCCCTTATAAATACAATACAGTATCATTATATTAGCATTTGCCTTCATTTGAAATGATCTACTTTTGAAGAGGTTTCCATGCTGATTGTTCAAAAAGTAGAAAAAAAAACTCACCTCTGCCACCCTACTAATGTAACAGGCTTTTAGCAACTCATTTTGCCTAACTCGGGCCAGGTGTTTTATTATATTACTAATATCTAATTTCAATTTTTTTTTCTATATATAGCAGTATTGGGAGAATTTAAGATTAGATATACTGTATCTTTTAGAATCATGTCAGGGCGTCAAAACATAGTTACCAAAAAAACTGTTTAGGCCTCAGGAGGTAAATTTGCATTTTTTGGCTGGTCCCTGTTTTCTCTGATACACCTTCAAAGTATTGAGGTTAAGTGATTGGTTTGTAGTTCAGACCAGAATTAGGTTTAGGTTAAGGTTTGGCTAAGGTTGTGTTAGCTGTGCATTAGCGATGTATAGGGTAAGGGACTAGAGAATGCAGTGTCAGTGAGTCCTTGCAAAGACAGAAGTACAAATGTGAGGCGTTCCCTCCTGTCTCAAATGGGAAGCCTTGCTACAAAATTTAACTTGAGTTAGTAGTTTTGTCAGACAGTTAGGCAGCTAGTATTTTCCCAACTCATGAAGGATTTTCCACTAAGAGCTACAAAGCAGATAAGACACTGTTGAAACAAAAATAGTTTTCCACGTTTGAAAACTGTTAATCTCAAATATAAGGGCTTCCAAAAGTTCATTGACAAACAAAGTACATTTACAAATCCAATTGACTAAAGAGTTCTTTGAACGATGTGGTAAAAATAAGGCTTTATATATATATATATCGTATATCCAACATCTCAGCCTCAGCTTGACGGCACTCAGTGTCCATGTTGATTGACAGTGGGGGTAGGACCAGCCACGGGTAGGTAACAGCGTAAACAAATTGCAGTTGGGGAGCTAGCCGCTGTAGTTATGGGCAGTAATGGTAGCATGAAGACCAGACGAAAACAAAACCTACTAAAACATTTGTAAGATATCTAACTGTTAATGTGGTTCAGTTGATCGCCAATTTTATCAAGTGTAAATCTGACCCGTAAATACCGTAGTGGATGTTTGTGTGGTTAATCGTGCACAAGGACAAATTAGTGATGGAAATATCCATTTATTTTAAATATACAATAAACAGTACAGAAATCATAGGATAAGCATACCTGGCAGATAGAGTCGATTCTGTTACACCTTATATCTAAATTCTTGTCTCTCCGTTCATCTAACATGCAACAATATGATTTACAGTTTTACATACTCAAAGCTGATATGAAATGATGGTGAGAGATAACAAAATGGAACACTGCCCAAATGAAGAGACAGGGAACATCGATATAACTCTCTTCCTTGTCCTCCATATATATCTGCACCTGCTTTTGTTCCTGTATGTGCTATATTTGTATATTCATAAATTTTGTCTGGCAGAACGTGGCCCATAGCAAGATTGAACTCACAACTGGCACAGGATGCTATGTTCTGCCTTTTAGGGGCCTCACATTCTCTCATAGCCTCTTAAAACAATACAAAAACGCACAGAGAAAAATACTCACACCTTGCACGCAGCGTAAGATCAGACTGAGGTTGTTCAAGGCATGATGGGAAAAATAATCCTAATTGGGATCATAGTTAAAGTAGTTGCATACATTTTCTGCACATACCTTTAGTAGAGGGAAACATGTTAGCACTATTTATAGGAAACACAGAAGATTTCCATGTTTATTTTCCCATCATGGACTGGTCGGGCACCAGCAGACAGGGAGGGAATCCTTTCCTTCCATCACAGAGTGACTTTTGTCTGATCTCGCTGCCAATGACTGTAAATTGAATATAGGTCAGCTGTGACACTACAGACAGACACACCTTGTTTGTTTTGCATGCTGGAAAACGATGCTTATGCTGTACGCATTTTATTTATTTTTTTTCACAAACGCTGAGGCCTACACGCAAATGCCGTCCACCTCTATGGGTCAGTGAGCTTTGATGGAGAGCCAGCTGTGAATGAGGGGCTCATGAGATTAAGGGAGAGGTATGCTCACTGTGGTGGCTCTGAAGCAGCTCCAGTTATTAGACAGTCAGACAGAAACACTGTGGATGTTTCTAATACCATCGTGATTTACACGGATCTGATGCACACATACACAAACAGCCCTTTCATAGGCATACTAAAACACACAGCCACATGCCCACACAAAGCACACATAAACAGTGTGTGCCTATGAGGCTGCCAAATCCCGAATGTACATTGTGTGACTACAGAATTACACACACACACACTGCTGTACAAAGTGCTCCCATGCCACTGAAGAGGGGGAAACAGCACTTCAAGCCAAACTCCTCCACTAGTTGTGCTGATGGGGAGAGTTATTGGAGAAACATCTTGTACAGATCCAAGCCTCAGGGCGGCACCACGACAGATTCCACCCGACCGGGTTTCACCTTAGCTCTGCATTTTGTCTTGGACCCACCCCCATCCCTGCTGCCTTTAAAAAAATTTTTTTTATCACAAGTAATTGAAGTTTTAGCCTTGAAGCACTGGACCAAGGAACCTCATATACACACATATACACATGCACACTTTGGCTTCATTTACTTTCAGTTTTTTTTTATTGTTTTTTTTTATTTTGTATCTCAGTCTTAACTGTAACTTAACTGTAACTTACCACTTACCAATGTGGAAAAACTTTTTATGTCTAACTTTTTAAAACCACTTCTCAGAAACTAGCAAGAGCCTAAGTGTGTTGTGTGTGCCAACGCATCATGTTTGTACTAAATATTGATCCTGTAAAAACAAGCTGCCGACACAAAAGAGCTGTAATGGCTTCAGTGTTAGTTTGCCCATAAGATTCTGTGTGTTTATGCAGCTAATTACGGCTTCAACAACACAGTCACCATCTCCTCTGAATCTGCCTGTTTCTCAGAGTCCCAAAAAGACATGTTAGAATGCAGCACATTGCTGTAAACTATCCTTATGTTATCCCCTGTGGCCAAAGACACTCAGTCTTGTGTTAGACATTGCACTGATGCCAAAGTCTCTGTGCTCTGGGTACTTCTGTCAATGCCACACTCTCCGGGGAGCCCCCACTCTACGTAGTGCTGCTGGCTCTTAGACCCAAGTGCCCACATTAACATTGACTTGGAAGACTTCACACTTCCCTTTTTGTAATGACTCTCAGCACATCTTTCTACTGAACCATGAAGAAAATTATCCCCTCAAACAGGATTTTGAGGCTGCTGCAGCGATTGCGTCCATTCTTCTATTCCCTGGCGGGTATGGCATTGTTGGGGAGCAAAAGGGGGAGATATAGCTGACAGAAGGGTGTCGATATTCTGGGACACTTCCCCCTCCCTAGCATGACAGCAAATGTCTCTCTTAATAATACACGCACATGTGTGTGCATACATTGTGTATGTCTATATCCACACACAATGTATCCGTGTTTCAAAATGTAAGAGTACAATATCTCTGCATATATAGTGTGTATGAAAGTACATTCAGGATTTTCCTAATAAACTAAAGGGGCTCCATGTAAACAACAAGAAGCAACACTCATCTGAGAACTGAAAAACTGCCTTTTGCAAAAAGTGTTACGAAGCATATTAATACCATAGCCCTTGAGTGAGAATACATATTGAAGAGTGTGCTGTGATCAAATTACTAAAATTAACTACACACATACCATGAACATGTTGTGTTTTGATCCACGTCACGTCTGTTCACTATGTTCCCAGCCAATGGTCCAGAAAGTGGATCTTTGAAAGATTAGAGACGTGATTAACAGTATGTTTGCCGATTCACTTCTGACAACATTAGAGAATGGGCAAGCTTCAGAAGCTGTTAAGACTCTTAATTGGCTAGTACTGTAGCTAAACACAGAGGGGAGGGGTTAAGTGGGAGTTACACACAATAGAGTATATGTACACCCTTTCAAGCTGGATATTTCTACTGTAAGTTATCAATAAAGCCAATCTGATCCCATCTCCTAAAAGTTACATCTTTTGCCAAATAGGTTTTAGAGAGAACAAATTATGCCTGAAGCATCAGACATGATGTATTTACTTTTTCAATACTGAACCAGGATATGATCTTTCCTGAGCCTTAAACAAATACTTTGAGTGCCTAGACGTTACCATAATAACATCATGCTTAAGGGCATGGGCAGAAATTGGAGGAAAAGCGCCGTCAGTGAACAGTGTTGTAGATATGTTCAGAGTGAGCATTTTGTGACCTTACAAATACCTTATATTCATAAAAAAAACAAATGTAAGATGGTTAGCATTACATTTCTTTCAAACTATGTTTGCTGTTGAAAACTGGTAGCACACAAACATCATCAACAATCACTGAAAATGAGGGATACCCTCAATGTATCTCAGAGAATTAAATAACAGTTGAATCTAGCTTTAACAGTGAATTCTATATAAATATTAGCAGGTGATGTCCCATTGTTAAGAGTCACTGGAATTCAGTGTAACTTTGTGTTGACTGGCTGAAAATCAAGCTTATTCTCTTGGTCTTTAGGCCAGACAGCTTTTTATTTCCCCTACATCTGCCCAAAGGGTCAGCACTGGTAGCAATACTTTAATACGTTCCCCTGTTGAAGGCCAGTTTATCATCAAAGACGCACAACTGTTTATTATCACAAGAAAACAGATGGACTACATAACTGCCAGAACTCTACTGGTGATCCTCATCAAGATCAATGACACTAAGTGAACATTTTGAGTCTGCGGGACAGAGCACTACACACACAAAAGGACACGCCTAAACACATGAGCATCCATGCATGTGTTCTGATCCGCTGACATTCAACACAGGCTACACTGCATCACTAATGGGTACATAAAAGTTTGTGTAAATCAGTCACGGTGTTAGTGGGAGCGGAGCTGAAGCAAAAGCTGAGAATATCCCTCTCTCTCCCCCTCCGGGGCCAGCTTAATGGCATGCTGCTCCAGTCCTTAACATAGAGGCTGAGACAACAGCGAGCACCACATAAGTAACTAACTCCCTTCCCCTTGTCTGTCAACAATGAGGCCTGGCAGCGGCTGAGGGAAAGGCGGACAAAGCATACACATTATCATTTGGTAGTCTTGTCAACACAACACAACTTTACACATGCAACCACACATGCAGTGTTACATTGCGTTTCATTGCATGTGTTATGCCAGTAATACCATTAATTACCAATTACCATTAAATAAAAGGAATTCAATGCCTGGAATTAGTTTTGGTAACAATAAAAAAAACAACACTGCAAGAATACATTTGAGACAATTTCTGAGTGGATCCTGCTCAGGTGTTCTTGCTCTCCCAGGTGTCCTTTGTCCCTGTCATTTCTTCCACTCATCTGTTTTTAGCCCTCTCTCCTTCCAGCCTCTCTTGCCGTATCTAAATCTGTCCTCCCTCTTCCCTTTCTTCTCTCTGATTGGTATGAAATATTGTTCTTCCTCCCTGTCTTCGAGCGCCCACCCTCTATTTTCACAGCGGTATCTGTAAGCAGATTATCAGTCTAAAGTCCTCCTCGACAGGTGTAAACCTGACACTGGTTTTAATAGACTCCATTTTCCACAGAATGCAAACAGCCGTGGTCTTTTGAATCATGATCAACACACAGGCACTTTGATACATATAGTGAAACACAAACCAAATACACAGACACCAAATTATTGCTCAGGCAAATTCAAACAATAGGTACACTGACACAGTCACACACATACAGTCTCCCTACGTTTTACTGCTGATTCACAAACCAGCTGGCTGAACAAATATGACAAATATAATAAATATGAGTCAATGTATTATGTATCATATTTGCACAGTAGATTCCAAACACACACACAAACAGTAGTGAGATTGTTTTGTCAACTACTGTTTCCAAGGTCAAGAGCGAACTTTAATCTCAACTTTTAAGCCAACATGGATGAGAAGTCCTTAAAGTGTTCACAGGAATGGAAATTAGATTTAAAATTATTCTCCCACAACAACGTTTCCTACTCAGTGTGGCACAGAGACTGTGTAAACAAGCAGTTGTGGAAATCATCTAAACCTTTGGCTGTAAAAAGGCAAAGGATTTGGACTTTTTTGGAATTTTCACATTGATTTCCAACTTTTTCCATGAATTATATGGAACAATTACAAACAAAGGTTAATGTGTGAGCCAATTTAATTGGTTCTGTTATGAGAGTTTCATTATATGGGACATGGCTATATACTGGGGAGTTATGCCTGATTCAGAGACAACTGCCGTCAGGCTTTTAAGACTTATGAGGCTGAGCATTTGTAGTACAGTATACCCACTGGCATGATGCCTGCTGATCAGATTTTACAGTTCATTGTTTACTAGTTAGCACAGTGCCATTTTTTCACATCTGCTACAATATGAATAGCTACGGGTGAAGTCAAGTCAAATATTATTTAAATAGTCCTATATCACACATTTTTGGAATGTGTTGATGAGGCTGGAACTTTCAGTAACTGGTAATCTGTAGAATTACAAGTAATATTAATTGGAATAACATCTTGTATTTTCAGTAGACAATTTTGTGGCTTGTGCATGTGATCCTAAACATTGTGTGACATTTGGGAGTCATTGCTCAGTGCAACAGAAACGTTTATGCCGAGCACTTCAGCCACAGGGCAGGGATGTTGCTCCAAACAGACAAACAGCAGATAAATTATAATACAAATGGTTGCACTGCAAGTTCATTTAGTATCTATATGTCTTCTGGTTTTGAAGTTACACAGCTACCATAACTGAAAAGATCAAACATGCTGTGAGTCATTATTTTGAACCAACTTTTTTGCCTTCCCAGCAAAGCCACTGCTGATGAAACGATGATGAAATTAATCTCTACAGTCTGTACTTGTGAATTACTGTAAGTTATTTCTGATATCCCAAGAGGAGATTTTGATTGGACTCTGATTGGCCGTTTCCTGCTGCAGAGTCAGAGTGACGACTGATTGCTCTCTCTTTGTCCCCGTTCCTTTCTCTCTCTTCCCCTAGATAATCTGTTGAAAGTTTGTCCGACTCTGCAGCAAGTCCACCACTCGACAGGCTTCAAAGTAAATTCCGCAGCCTTCTCCTCAGAGCACGGGCCATCCCTGAGCACCAGCTCCCTGCAGATCGAAAGCAGGCTGCTGTCACTTCGCTTAATGAAGACCTTGCATTCTATTTCATCAACCTTTTCTTCCCCTTGTACCGCAGATTGCATATGGTGATTTCATTAGTTATATGTGCTCATCTCTACACTAATGAGTACACTGATTTCAGAGTTGTTTTGTTTGGAGTGCCATGCTCTTGTGAAAATTTCTGGTTACACTTTTTTTGCTGATGGCTAAAATCGTGAAAGAGAGAGAGATCCAAACGAGCAGGCTTATTAAAGTTGCTTGCATTCGAGACCCTGATGGTGACCTTTCAAGCTCAAACATTTATTTTTGCAGGTAACATTTCATGCCAATTACACCTAGGACAGAGTAATTTCCTCTCTCCTCTGCTTTGCCCCAGTCTCCTCTCCTCTAATCCCATCTCATCTTTGTTTCCCTCATTTCTTCATTTATCTCATCTCATATCCTCTTCTTTCCCCCCCCCCCCCCTCTCCTTTTCTTCCCGCTCTCTGCATTTCCTCTCCTCTTTTTATCCACGCTACCTTTCCACCATTTCACCTGTTAGTTCCGGCAGAGCATACCCTGAGCGCTGTCAGTGTGCAGATGCACTTTCTCCCCCCGTGGTCACAGAACCATCCTAATCAGACCCCCAGCAACAGCCCTTAGCTCCATGTCCTCCTGCAAGACACTGATAGAAGTGCTGCTTTGTTTTCCCGCTAGTGTTAATTATGTAACCCAATTATACCATCACAGAGCTGACGCAGGGAAGCTAAATTAAAAGTGATTGGCTTCATTACAGTCGCTTGAATGCCGCACAGGGTGCTTTTAGGAGGCCCTATTTAAAGTTACTTGCCTGGTGAAAAACATTCCGATCTGTGGAATGTCATTATATTGGATTTCCAGAACAACTGCAGCAAAGGTGGTGGATATATTTAGCGCAAAGTCGATTTTTGTTCATTTCCATAAGAATGCATAAAGAGTGATGTTTAAAACCACCTTGTGATCTGCAGGCCCCCTTTGCTTCCAGCCATGTTGCCCTGCTTATTTGTATTGTTGAGACTGCCAGACAAGTCATTACCACAGCGAGACAGAGCCAAAAGGTCTTCATCCTGCTGCATTAGAACAACCTGGGAGCTTTCAAACGAGAAAGGTCATGATCTGCATAAATTTCTCCTTCTGCATACACAACCTGGATGTAACCTGTGATCCATCCTATTTTCTCACTCAGTGAGATATACCTTCCTCTGAATATGCAACAGTATTTTTCCTCCATTCCTAATGGCGATATCATGGAGTTAATGTAATATAAAGTAATTTCCACTAGCACAATATATTTGACCCATTCATATATTTATAACACTGAAAATGTGCAGAAGTGAAATGCCAACCACTGTAATAGACACTGGTACAAATAAAGCCTGTAAGAAGACTTTGGTCCGATATAATGTCCGATTAAAGCCGTAAAAAATATTCTTTTCAATTATAAAGTATACGTGACAAAAAGTACAGCAATTAAAGTCAGGGGGAATAGAGTTTTTTAAATCATTTATAACACATGAAAAGACAAGAGTCTACAGCCACGTGAGTGAGTCTGTGAGGCTGTATGTAGTCACAGCTGTGCTTAGCAGGTAATGTTTATCATGTTCACAACCTAACATTTGGCAATTAGCACTCCACACAAAGTACAGCTGAGGCCAATTTGACTGTCACTAGTTTACTGAGAAACGAATTCAACAAATAAAAATGGTGACCTGATTATGGGACAAGTCCTTACAGAAGTTACTAAACTTCGTCCTGGGGGGAAAATGAATGTCTAAACCAAGTTTCATGGCAACCCATCAAATTGTTGATGAGATATTTCACATAACACCACAAATGTCAACCTTGTACCTTGATTCAAGTCTCTGAGCACCATGGACCTTGGACCAAATTTCACAATCAAACCAACAACTGGCAAGACATCTGACTCAAACCCAGAACTGTCAGTGCACCCTGGTGGTGTTGGCCATGTAATTGCAATGTCCCCAGTTCAAGTCCACCTGGGCACCTGTGTCACATTTCATTGCCCTTCTCTCCCTCCTCTCATTTCCTGTCTGTCTCTACAGTCTACTCTCGAATAAAGGACCAAGCAAATGTCAGACATCGCCAAAGTCATTATTATTATTCAGGGACCATGAATGTGCGCAAAAGTTCATGGCACTTCATCCAATTGTTGTATCAGTCGGGATTAAAGTAGCGGACTAACGGACTGACCTTGCCACCAATACACAGTCATACCACCAGCCTTACTAAAAAGTCTAGTCCGTTTAATCAGACTTTAACCACTGTGTGGAGACCTAAGCAAACACCTTTCACCACGACCACCTCAAATTATTATGAAGATCTCCAAAAACACAACACAGACAGAAATCTCTCATGTGAAATAACTGTTTTAACTCATCTTTAATGAGATTACGTCTACAGTATATTTGCTGAATCATATCAACATCATCAATATTAAGCTCCACACAGGCTGATACCGACATGATGCTTACGAATCAGGATTTCTTTCCACCATTCTCTGTCATTATATTCATGTGACTACCCAGAAAAGTGGGACAGATTATGACAAAATGAAAATGTGAGCCCGTCCCTCCCTCCCTTGGGACTCGACATCAGAAAGATGGCGTAGGGCCCTGCGACAGTCTAACATCTTGTCCAGAGGATGTATGAGAACACCAATCTGCCTCAGGCTACAAAACAGAGGATTAGCTGCAGCTCTGTGGGCTGATTTGAAATTAAGACTCACTTACACACACACTTACTGTAGTTACTTGCTTGCTTTTTTTTTTTTTTGCACGCATACATATTTACTTATTTTGCTCCTTGTATACTTTTTTCATTTCTCTCAAGTGACTGAAGTACTACTCCACATGTAAGGAATGTTAAGTGTTCTCTTCTGAATTTTCAATATAACCCCCTTGACCTACTTCTCAAGATAAAGCGTTTTAAGGACGCCTCGGATATTCAGTTTGTTTGGAGTGAATTTATTTCTCTCAGTAGCTTGATTCCACATCCATAGCATGATACTGACATAAATGCCTCCACTTGATCAAGGACCTCATCTACCTGGAGAGACAACAAAAAAAGAGGACAGGACTGTGACGAGGGAAAGAGACAAGGAGGAGAGGGGAAGGGGAAAAGAACAAAAATTGAGGATGAGGATGGTAGGGATTGGGGAAGATGAGGGTTGAGGGGTGGTGAAGGAAATGCATTCAGCTCGGTTAAGTGTGACTGCCACACTTTGCTGCATATTTAGCCCTCATAAACAGAGAGAGCTATTTTTATGTACCAAACCAAAAGTGATCCCTCGCTCGACTCACTGCTATTTTCACTCATCTTGTTGCTTTTCAGGGTCCAAGTGCTGTTTCTGCTCAGTTAACCTGTTTTTTACAGTGTGTGGTGTATTTAAGGAGAGGAGAAGGAGGAGGTCATGCAGCCAAGACATGTAATTCCACTTTGTGGCCATCACACTTGCGACATCACCATCATACTAATAGTGATGATTTGCCTTTTCAAGCTTCCTCCTCTCCAGTTCTCCCTTTTGTTTGTCTGTACTCATCCTGCTTCTCTCCTCCTTTTACTTTATTTGGCGTTCTTCTTTCTCCAAACTCCTACACTTTTCCTGCATCTTCTCCTTCAGCTCAGTCCTTCCCTCCTCCATAAAGTAGTTGTAAGCACTTTCAACAAGTCTCATCAACTTATGAGTGAACCTTTTTCCCTAAAGGCTGAAGACTTGGGAAACTAGTGAAGATGTTCGAGCTGAAGAAGAATTTTCATGATCAGTGAAAATGATTACATCACAATGGCTGAACAAACTTTGTGTTGTGAAGCCATAAATCTTTTTAAAAATGCATCACCTTTCTATCTAAAAGTGAAAGCATGTTCCTTTGAAATGTCTTCAGCATATGTACTATTACTGGGTGTTTTTGAAGATATAGTGTGTATTTCTAAATGAATGTCCTTTTTCTTCCAGTATCAGCAGTGAACCACAAAACATTTGTTTGGATTTGCCAGAGCTATCCTTTGTAGAATGTCACTTACAAAAGTCCTTACAGAATCTTTAAATCATTGTATCATCATGAGTCAACATGGGCGTAATCAATGATGGCAGTGGTATACCTTCGAAGAGCAGTGATATGAAAAGTTTGTCTCAAAGTGATAACAATACGTAATTAAAATAGAGGAGAAATCTGCATTCCTTTGTATTCAGTATTTTCAGTATGATTGGTCACCATCAGTTTAAAGTTTATTCTCCATATTTTGTCATAAAATTTTTTCACACAGTATCCAATTTCGCTCCAGCATGTTGATTTTTGGTAAATGATCGCTGTTGTTATTCAGTCGCTGGGTGGACTGCCTCAGGAGAGCTTTCTAAAAAGAGTTAAATTAACTCTGATGGATGCGATTTACGCCATACTGGTGCCCCACTATTTACGCCAGGTTTAATTAATAGTGTTGAATTTTGCCCGTACCGATCTTTATGGCGCTTCCTTTTCTCAAATACTGGCCCCGTCATTTGGGAAAAACTGTTTCCAGTATCCCCGGCTAAACAGAAACATTGGTCTGAATGTCAGAATGCAATAACTTTCAATAGCAGAATCTAAGTGGTGTCTAACTTGGGAACACATATATGCAAGTCCTAGAAACTTTACTTATATTCCAGATATTAATAAAACATATTTTTGTGCCCAGACATTAATTTCATTGGCTCTGATGTAGGAATATATACTTTTTGTGATGATGTTTGTGTAATCCTGGCTCAGCATTTCATTACTACCGTGTGGTACCAGTCCTTTCATGAGGCTTTTATGACCTCAATGCCTGCAGTCAGTGACGACTGGTATTCAAGTTGATTCTGAATGCATTTTTTCATCTTCTCTGATATCGTCAGTCTTACAACGCTCAGCCAGAGGTTTGGCACAGTGAGGACGCCTCAGCAATTAATAAGATCTGATCTTATTAAATGTCCTTTTCTTTTCATATTTTGAAATAGTTGGAACATGTCTCTAGAATCTGAGACAAATATCAAAATCCTTCTTCTGGTGGTAAATTGAATATAAATCAGGGCCAGACACATCTGTCAGGAGTAATTTCTAAAACAATTCAGCATCTGGGTTCATGACAGCCTTTTGTCTGCATTTGTTTGTGGCTGCTCCCTTCAAATGCCATTTCCTCTGCAGTTTTCCTGAAGTGCCACTCTAACCATGAGGCGGCGAGACGTTATACTTTAAGTTAAGGAAACCATGTGTGCTAACAGAGGCTTTAAAATTGCAAGTGGATTATAGGTTTGATTTTGTTTTATATACAGGGGTCCTGATGCGTACTTCACTGCACTGTCAAGCTTTCACAGAATGTTTATTTGTATTTATTCTAATAGCTGTGACTGATGGTGGGAGAAAAATAGAGATATCAGGCTCATGATCATGGGTACATTCTGGCGCATGTAAAATGAACTGCCAATTAGTCAGTCAAATGAATCTTACCACTGTGATTATTAAATGTCCCAGATCCATTCTTGTAATTACTAATTTGTTCTTGTGCCTCACGCAATCTGAACAACGTTTTAATTCATGCGGTTTGTGTTTGTTTGGAAGCAGTTCAATGACCGGGCACTCAGATCCCTGATTGGACTTTGGTTAAAGGCTGGAAGATGTTAGTCTCTGTTATGTAAAACAATTGCTGACTGACGCTGTGAAAGAAAACAATGGCACAGACACATGCTGGTGGTCCTTCAAATTATATGCGTGGATCTTCATCTTTTTTTAACGGGGCGCCGGGGATACATATTCAGGATGAGGTTGATTTTATTAATGCTGGTGCCATGAACACCCTAGATGAGCTGGGCATATTCTTCACTTGCTGTGAAGCGGCAGTGATGCAGCCTCACCACGCCATAACTAACGGGTAGGTTTTACTACTGGTCTGTTAACGTGCAAATGTTGTCAATAATTTACTGTATGTTGGTAAATTTAGAAACAGTGTTGCCTGGCGGTTTATCATTAAAATGTTCCTCTTTTGTACGGTTCAATAAATGAATTTAGATGCATCCATAGAATGTTGAAAAAGGAGCTAATGGACGCAATGTTACAGATTTTTTCTAAAAAAACCCATAGGCGAATCTGACCTCAAAAAAGCTTGGTATGTGTTGGGCTCTAATTTGTATTGATCAGGCTTACATCATATACTTTTATCTATACAGGCCATACTGGCTGTAAAACAAATCACGCCACCATCATTCAGGTTACAAAATAATGATTATTTTTGTGTGATTAATATAAATTGATGCAGTTGTCGACAGTGCTCATTTGATAATAATACCGAGGATAAAGTTAAAATTCAAAACCTACTGTAAGAGTAGCAGACGTGAAAAGAGTCATAAAGTCAGCAGAGCGACTCAGTGATACTGCAATAAACAATTCAGCTCCAAGTTTGCTAACACTAAGCTGCCCCTAAATCATCTGCTTTCCACCCTCATACCAGACCACGCTATAAAAGCTTTCACAGAATGTTTATTTGTCTGTTGTAATCCTAATAGCTGTGACTGATGGTGGGAGAAAAAATGAGAATGTCAAATGACTCATGATCATAAAGATGCAATGCTATGTGCATCATGTAGCAGTGAGTAAGACTACCAATTAGTCAGTCCAAATGAATCTTGCTACTGGCAGTGGGTATTAAGTATCCCAGATCAAGTCCTGTGAATTACTAATTTACATTTCTACTTGTGCTCACTTGTAAATCACAAGAACATTTGAATTTTACAATTCAATGGGTTTGGCTGCGTTTTGTTTTCTGAGGAGGCAGTTCAAGCAAGCAGGCACTCAGATCCCTGATTGGACTTGCAAATTTAAAGGCTGGAAGATATTAGTCTCTGTTATGTGTAAAACAATTGTGAACTAGTGGCTTGTCATGAAAAACAATGACACAGACACATGCTTGTTGGATAAGCAAGTATATCTTTGACAGATCACCATCTAACACACACTACACACTAACATACCAGGGAGCATACAGAGATACATATTCAGGATGAGGTTGATTTAATAATGCTAAATTACCCATGAACACCTAGATGAGCTGAGGCATATTCTTCTTGCTGTGAAGCAGCAGTGATACTGGCCTCACCACGCCACTTAACTAACTTCAGGTAGGTTTTACTACTGGTCCTGGTAACTTGTGCAAATGTTGTCCAATAATTTACTGTATATTTGAGCTAATTTAGAAACAGTGTTGCTAATAGAAAGTTTATTTATATCAATTGTAAAATGTTCCACTCAACACATATTTTGGTTATTAATAAACAAATTGAATGCATCTTTATAAAGAATGTTGAAAAGGAGCTAATGGACATGTAATGTTACCAGATTTTTCTAAAACCCATAAGTATGAATATTGACCTCAAAAGCTTGGTATGTGTTGGGCTCTAATTTGTATTATTGATCAGGCTTACATCATATCTACTTTTATCTATACAGGTGTCTATACAAGCTGTGAAACAAATCACATTACCATCATTCCAGGTTACAAATAATGATTATTTTCATCAGCGATTAATATATGATTAAATTTTTTGATTAATCAATTAATTGCTCATTTTGCCTGAGTAATAATGCAAAAGGATAAAGTTAAAAGTTAAAACCTACTGTAAGAGTAGCAGACGTGAAAAGAGTCATAAAGTCAGCGAAGTGACTCAGTGATACTGCAATAAACAATTCGGCTCAAGTTTGCTAACACTAGCTAACACAAATCATCATAACTTACCACTCATACCAGACCACGTAGCTGCAAAACTCTGAATGTACTGTGTGTGAGAAATGGTGCATTTTACTGTTTACTGTTTGATTTTGTTATGAATAAGACATTCCTCCTCTTACAAATTTGTAAGTACATACTACATTTATCCAAATTGTAAGAGCAGTTGAGCGAATGAAGAACTAGAGAAGTGTAACAGAACAAAACAAATCCTTTCACTGTCAGCAGCAGAGCAGCTTTATTTGGTTGGATATCTTTTCACCATTTGAATAAGTGGACTGAGAGCTGAAGGAATCAACTGAAGAGTCAGCTGCTTGAAATAATTTCAATTTAATCTAATCTCACAATCATTTTTTCTGTCATTGCTGAGGCCATCTACTACTTCTACCTTTTCTTCTTTCCCTGTGAATCACTGTACACTTCCAATAGTGTTACAAGCTTTGGCTGTTAAACACTGATAGTAACCCTAATTACCTTCCCCTTCCAGACAACATGGACCTGTGTGCTGTGTCATCTGTTCTCTTTGTAGATCTGCATGACCCCTAGAGGATTTGGAAGTGACCCCTGCCTCAACAGTGTCACTGGAACACTGCCTAATGAGACACACACACACACACATACAGTACACTCGCACAGAAAAAGAGATGGGGAGTAATGAATATCGTGCCAGTACCACTGTAGACCCAACTATCCAATTACTGTCCACGTAGTGAAGCTCTGTGTTGTAAATGATGCAGTTCTGGTAAGGGCTGGGAATCTCTGTGACTTTAAAAATGAGTTTATAAAGACAAATCGTCTATTGATTTTGTAGAATGTAACTTATGAATTAAAAAATGAGTGAGCTAACTTTAATCTCTGGCCTCTAAGAGTAGCTATAATAAGACAATGAACTAATGTTCAAAGTCAAATGCAATTAACTTTATGTTATGAAATGAAAGACAATTCTACAGCCATGCTAGCAGCTCCATGAGGCTGTGAGTGCTAACGTCAGCATGCTGACATGGGCACAATAGTTGTGCTAACATGCTGATATTTAGCAGGTATAATGTTTAGTACGTTCTTCTTGAGCATGTTAATATGATAATATTTTGTAATTAGCACTAAACAAAGTATAGCTGAGGATGAAGGGAATGTCATCAGTTTTGAAGGTTATTTGGTAAACTAAATACTGGACAAATACAAGCGAGACCTAATAATGGCACTAAATGAAAAGTCAGTGGATCACCAAAGTCATTAAGCCTCACTGTTTGGGGACAACAAATGTCTGTTCAACATTTCATGGCAATCCGTCCAGTGGTTGTTAAGATATTTTAGTCTGAAGCACAGCGTGCGACTAACCAACAAACACTGCCACTTTTTTTGCATTCCATCTTAAGTTACTCACAGCTATGAATAAGTAAACATAATAAGTAATATACTGTAAGTCAGTGGCTTCTAGCATCCACATGAGTTGTACTCTGAAACCCCAATCTGAAGTCTCAACTGAAACATCTGTAAAAGCGAGCCAGATAGTCATGACCTCTGGCAGCTAAACAGTAACTAACCACATACAGCACGGCACAAAGCCAGATCTGTAGTCCTTGATTTGGTGCCAACACAACAGAACCAATGAAATAGTCATCTAAAGGACGAGGGGGGAGTGGTGACAAGAGAGTCTGCTGGGCATAAGTTCAACTCTTTTTGTGCCACCAAAAAGACACTTCTACTTTGTTTGATAGTGATGGTTTGTGTCAGAGGTGATAAACAGACGGAAGAGTGTCATGGCAAAGTCCATCAACCTCAGATTTGATCAAACTTTCCAAGTGAAAGATTCAGGTTGTAGAAGCAGAGAGTAATGGATAAGAACAGAACAAACAGAAAATATTGAAGAAAATTAATTACAGCCAAAGAATAACATTTAAAAAAAGAATAATAAGTGTCTTCAAAGACCAATTCATGGGTTAGGAGAGGCATTGCTGGATAATCACAGGCGATTAGACTGAGTTTGATTTAATTTAGTTGACTTTAATTCAACATTTTCATCCACAAGGAACCAGAGATATAAAAAACCAAAAAAACACAAGCATATGTGAATATAAACTTAGACCCTGAGCTCTCATTCCAACTCGCTTTACGCGAGACAGCTGACTCAATGTAGTATAAACCTGAGCTTCAAATACAGGTGTTCTGTCCAAACACAATAGTACAAATGCTGAAAATCATGCAAAATAATGGTAGTGGCCCATCTCTCCCTTGAAAGCTACAAACAAAAGAAACACAGTCGCAAACAAAAACTGTGTCAGAAAGAGGTCTAACGCCCATTAATTCAAAACACAGTATACAGCATAAAGAGAAAAAGCTATCTCTGTTAGCAGGAAGAAACACCAATCCCCATAAAGAATGTAAGGATAACTCTTCTTTACAGTTTCTGTATGGCCTACAACTTGCCTCTTAAACATGACATATTAAATGCTTGTAGAGTATTTTCAGTTGTAAATGCAGGCAGAAATATGCATGTGCAAATGCATCTAAGTCACTCACATCATTAAAATACACAAATGCAGACGGTAGCTTTGTCCTTATCTTCAGTTGTCTCTTGAATGCTGCCCTTTTTTCTCAAGCATCTGAGTAGAGGGAGTTTTTTTTACCCTTTTAACAAGGAAAGGCTGCTGAGGTCAGATTTCTATTTGAAGAAGAAACCTGGGGGAGTAGCTGCATGTGAAGGAATGGTTACACTAATTCACACACTCACAACTGGGAGCTGCTCAGTTTTATCACAGCATTATTTGCGGTTCCTCTAGAGAGCTGAGACATCCAACTGCACCCTGACAGTAAGACTGGTTCACCAGTTAAAAAAACAGCATTGGTTGTTTGTGCGAGCAACATGTTTAGGTAGATTATACTTAAGGCTGCAGCTAACACACAGTGCCTCGAGATAACTTCTGTTGTGAATTGGCGCTATATAAATAAAATTTGACTTGACTTGACTAACACTTACTTTCATTATCCATGAATCTACTGATTATTTTCTCAATTAATCAATTACTTGTTTTAGTCTAGGGAATGTCAGAAAATTGTGAAAATGTCCATAACAGTCTCCTGAATCCAAAATTAACAATTAAAAATCAACCTCACACTGTCTTCCATGTAAACACAGCAACTAGAACACCTGCAAAACTGTTCTCCATCTGTGATCAGCTAAGTCACTGAAGCCACTGAGCACTTCCTATGTTAGTGATGCTCATTCAGAGCTGCTATACACCCTTCACAGGACTGCAGTCCCATAATTCCACCAAAACCACACCAGAATGACATTATCTATGAGATTTATGATCTTGGTCAATGATCCTCAAGTACAGTTATGAGCCTTAATAAATATACTGCGCTCTGTTGAACCTGAGCCTATCATGTCCAGCAGCTGCTGTTACAGCTCTGTCTCTGTTGTTGTTCTAAAGGACATACAGAAGTCACAAAAAGTCCACTCTCTTTTATTTTCACCCTTTAAGCTTAAAGTGATTTTACCCCATTTATTTTGGAACTCTTCTGGAGTGTGCCCTTGTTTTCATATTCATGCTTTTTCCTTTCAATCCAATGACAATCTGCTAGAAGGGCATCTTTGAAGCATTACTTGTTTGGAATAAATCAAATCTGAAAAAAGCTCAAATAACTTTAAAGCTATCAACTTGATGGAGTTGGGGACTGTGAAAAGCGCCACTGGCAAAGTTTGCCTGGGTTCTTGACACTTTAAAAAATTCAGCCACTATGAGATGCCTGTGTATTCCTAAAACGGTGAAAGATTGACCAATAACTGGTGACACAAAGGAGGAATGAATGGTTTTCAAACCCCATTCAGGGCTAAAGTAACCAGAAATAACTCAACTGGAGTTATTTCTGATATACAGCAGTAGATCTTAATGAATGTGATTTTCATTGCCAGTATATATTATAAACAAACCCTGTTTCACCACGCTATAATATTTAAAAAAAAACATTAGTCCAAATAACAAGAGCACACTTATTTCTGCAACTGTGTTTTGAAATGAAATTGTCATTTTCCAAAGGTTTATTAGGGACTCAAACAAACAACAAATCATTTACATGAAGCATCCACTTAAGAGTAAGTTGGGACAAAACAAAATTCCAATATGCTACAGACCTCGAGTTAAGAAGAAACTGTAGAGGTAAGAAGAAGCTCGACAGGCTAATGACTCCTCACTACAGCTAGAGCACCGAAACAGAGAAACAGATGAAAGACGATGAAAAAGTTCATTAATTGCCTTTTCCAGTAGTCACGTTGTGTTGAAGAGTAGAGCCAGAGCAATAGCAGATCTCTGGAGAGAAGATGCCACAATAAGAAGAATGGTGGTAATGATGGAGGGAGTTAGAAAGAGGAAGAGGCTATAAGCAACATGAAGACAATAGAGCAAAGTGTAAGGAGTTAGTAGTCCAGGTTCCAGAGGTGATAGTCATTAATCTAACACATAGACAATGATGTGGATAAGTGACAGGCAGTTGGAGCACCTCCAAAGTCTGAGTGGGTGTCAAACTCTTCCAACTGAATCATCAGTAAAAACAAAAGGTGAGCCGCAATGTCAGATTTGATTCAACTGTTGAAGTTTTAAAAAAGTGCATCAAAACCTTTTATACTTTAAAGACAGCTGAAAGTATACTCAGAAGTTTAAAACAATTAACTTTCAGATTAGGTATCATTTTCTTTCCAGATTCAATTTCAAATAAAATCTGGTTTTGCTTCAAATATGGTCATTTCAACACTGGATAAAAACTATGAGAAAGGTGCTTAGTCAAATGCCTGCTATTCATCTATTTCTTTTCATTAAAGAGAACATTTGAAAAAATAAAGTGCATAAAAGATGGGGATGTCTTTTTATGAGAAGAGTAAGTCAACATAAATGGTTTATAACTCTGACAGATTACTCAAGACCATTCTGAAAATAATTTTCAATATTTTGCATTGTTTCTTTAGCAATGCAGTTGATTCTCCTTTTGATCAGCCTCTCTGTATTCTGGTAGCTTTGAGAAAAGAAACCAACAAAGGGCACCAGTCCATCACAGAGATGAGAGGTGACCTTGCTACGATGGGAAAGGTCTGCCGTTCCCGTTGGTAAAAATTTCTCTCTCCAACAAAACAAGGTACGAATGTAAAAAGGGCAATGAATAAGTAGTGTTAAAAATCAACCAAGCATTTGCAAAACATCTGAATAAAGGGGGATTTACACTGCAGCAGAATGAGACATGGAGAAAACAAGAAAATGCAGACACACAATCTTTGGCAATGATGTACCAATGATTTCCTGTAACCATCAGTTGAACTCATCTGAACCCTCTTTTCCAATTTTTGCCTCCAGCTCTACTTGTCTGTCAATGATAACTACATCCATATCTTCTATATTTGACCAATGTCCAACCAGCCTAGTATCCCTATTGGTTGTGGTTATGTAGGTCAGTTCTCTAGCTCACCATTTACATCAAAGGCTAATATTCAGCGCCAGTGCAAGTAGTAGTGTGTACTTTATGTAGCTAAAAGTATGGATATAGAGATTCAGGTGCAGAAGTCCCATTACAGATCTGCTATTAAAATCCACCTTTTACTAACTGCAATAACAATTCTTCAACCTGAGCCAAGTGTTTTACTTACCTAATCCTAACCATACCTCAACTTTGCCAACCACAATCTTTCCCCTAATCTTAATTATTCCATGTGCAGATATTGCAGAAAGCAAGTGGACATGAGATAAAAATGTCACCGAATGTAATCCAGGGTTTTGCAGAAATGTCCAGTGAGTAATTTTTTGTATGGAAAAAGGTTTGATCTGACCCTCAAGACCATCTGAAATCGAATACAGACAGACACTGACAATGGCACCACTTAAAGATGTATAGCAACTTCTATTTTATCTCCCAGTTCTTCCTTCCCTGACTAAAGCCATTAAACATTTGTTGCAAACACTCAATACAATACTGAGAACCAACATATACAATACAGTGCAACACATACAGAGCAATGCGTCATCTGACACACATCAGTTGACCCCCATAGCACACCTGACACATCATACAGAGGAAGTAGTCATGGCTGTGATGAGCCACCCCAGGGATAAAACTTCTGCTTTTCTGGAGAGCTGACACACATTTGTGCTGTGGCATGTCCTTTTGGATTGACACTGTCAGTAAAAATATCATTCATTTCAATTGTCTAGACTTCCACAATAGTTTTATATTCTGCTGTCCTCAAAATCCCCAAATATGTGCCATTAAAGAAAGTTAATAGCCAATAGACAAATGATGCCTCTATCATGGTTTTGTCATGTTATAAATTATTCTCACTAAGTGTGAGCTGCAGGGAAGCACTGTTGTTTCAAACAAAGGAATCCAGAGTCTCTTTAATGGAGCTGTTCATTATTAAACAAAAGCCCGAGTGGAACAAGCATAAGGGGAAATGAAGACACAGAGGCATTCACTGTGTCAACGAATCACAGAGACGAGGAGCTGAGAGTTATTATGTGTCAGCTTGGTCATATTCAGTACCAAAGTCTTTCACCAAAAATGTCTCAAAGTATCAGCTAAACAAAAACAGAAGTGTATTACAAAAGGTAAACTTGCTCAACGGCCAACACTGTCTCACTCCAGTGTCAAATGGAGTGAACACAGACAGACACTGGGCACTTGATAACTTGATACTGGTCTGTAGGCCTCTCACAGCTTTGGAAAAGTTTTTTTTTTTTTTTTTCCAGAATAAAAGTACCCTAAACTTCTACACTAGCTGCCTCTCAACTAATTTCATCCATGGTTGCTGGTTCAGAGAAAAAAAAACTTCAGTGATAGGGTCTCTAAAAAGTAGGCCGACTTTAATTGAATCACAGAAACAGGGAGGTTTTTAATTTCTTCATCTTGAGGCAAAGCATGAACGGTGCAAATTCTTTAATTAGCAGTGACTGCCGTGGTGAAGAGTGCCTACATGACTTGCTTAATATTTTTGATTTACCTCAACAGTAAGCCTGGAGGTAGCACTGAACATCCTACTTGAGCTTTTCTCTGTCTCTTCTGAAAATAGCACCCAGGCTGAGATAATTTATTTTTGACTAGGCCTATGTGAAAGCCAGATGTTATGAGAAGGAGCTATAGTGACATGTAAAATTGTTGCTATGGCCCTCTAGATAAGGAACAGGCAGGAAATTATTTATTTTCCGTTTTCAGCTTTAAAGTTTACTTTTAAATCCAGATTTTATGAAACAGCATGACTACAAGCGTGACTTTAACTGACTTTTGCAACTCTGTACTCAGGCCTCTAGAAGTCCTGGACATCTCATTTCAACTGCACATAGATGCATTTTCAGCTTCGCAGGAGGTCAGTCAATCTCATCTCACAGTTTATGACAAGTCACTGGGTTGTGCAGAAGTTGAAAAAAGGTTACATACAGTGCAATGAGCTTAATAACTGCTGGTACTCATTTAATACTGGAAAATACATCAAAGCCTTGTGGTTCTGAATGAATTAATGCACATCTCCTTAGACTACCAGAATTAAGCGTACACACAGAACGTGGCTAGAAGAGGGTTATGATATCAAAATCAGCATTCAAATTATTTTATTTTATTTTTTTATCTCCTAACACTCTCTTTTAACCTCTGAGCAAGTGGCATAAAACAGAAACTGCTGAATTTCATGGCACCAAAGGTTAGCCTTACTGAATGTATGCATATGTATTCTTATATATGTGTACTTATGTAAATGCTAATGTAAAAGTAAACATTACGTCCACAGTATATTCTTAGAAAGTGCCCTTTAGCCTCATATTAAAAAGGCTTGACCCACACACAGATATGTTTGTGCAACACTGTTAATCTCAGCAACCTTTAATGTGTGGCCATGAACTTTACTTTATAGCATTGACTTTACCCCCTGTACACAGTGAATCACGTCTTTTTTCCTCGACCTTACTCTGCATTAGCATATAGGTGATATGACAACCAGGCAAGTTACCTAGGGCAGTGAGAGATGAGGGTAACGTTAATGAGGGAAAAAAAAGTAGCCAGTGCACTGCTGGTTGTAATATTTCCCATCTGTATTCCCCTGCTCATTATCATCCTCAGTTCCTATCTCTCACACGCAGTTATTCCCCAGGCAGTAGAAGATCAAATCCTGCTGTGGCAGTGATGGATTACGTAGAAGATGCTTACAAATTTTCCCAGTGACGACAAAAGAGATGTGAACTGCGATATGAATTATAAACTCATAACAAGGTAAGCGTGACACCGGATCCAGTTACTAAAAATAATGGCACTGTCCTTAAAATACCCCCAAATCCTAGTTGTTTTCTGCCAAGTCACCAAGTGGAGATTTGGCTTCGTGACACTTCTCGTCTTCTTCTGACTTTTGGAGCTGTCCAGGCAGGGAGGCATGCAGGACGAGAAGCAGAAAATCTGGGCATTACACAGCCAAACCAAACTGCACTAAGGGGAGCTGAGCCTAAGCTGGAAGCACAAATACAACTTAAACAAATTAAGTATCAAGCATTGCTGATTCAGCCAAATTTCAAAACTCAGGGTTTGCCAACAAAGCTGCTGAGAAACACTTTGATGCAGGATTTTCACTCTAGCCTTGTAAAACTCTGACGGGAGGAGTAACTAAGGCCAAATCTGGTGAAGAAAAACTCATATCCTTCTGAAAGCACAGAGCATAGGAGTCTTAAAAAGAGTAGGGCTTCGCCAAAATTAAATAAGGGAGCTGGTGACAAGAGGTTTAAATGTCAAGACCAATCCCCAAGGTGCCCTTTAGCAGCCAACTTCTCCCTCAGCTGATCTAGTGCAGTTCCTCTGCGACCATGAGTAAAGGGCTGCAATGAATGAATCCACTACATTTGTGTACGTAACCTTGCTATTCCCTACATGTATAACCCAGTTCATTTCACTAAATAAACTTGAGCTCTGTTACTCCCTGGCTGCATAATAATGACAAAACCTGTCACAGCATGAGAGTCTTGGCTTAACGGTGCACTGGATTCAGTTCATCTGGCTGTATGTTCATTACAAGTCGATGAAAGTTTGTGATGGAAATTGCTACAAATACGCTGTGGTTCCACAGGTATAGAAACACTGTGGATAGCTTGCCAGATACAGTGGCTCACTAAACAGCCAATCACCAATCTTCTTGAACCAGTTATTTTGCAAAGATGTACAGATTAATATCACTGTCCTACTTTCAGGTGTGACAAGGCCATAATACTGGTCAACTGTATCAAAAAACGTGTCTCTAATGAGATTACTTGTAATCACAGTTAAAGAGAAGAAAGCTTTCTATTTTATGAATGGTTGTACTGTAGCAAGTCAAACTTTATGTGTAAATGGGAGCACTGCCAAGGAATCAAGAGATTTATACTATGCCGTATATATAGTCTTACATATAGAGTGTGCAGAAGCCTTATAAAATCACTGGAATGTCATTTTCCAAACATAAACAAAGTTTTGGACTGCACACAAGACACATTCCATATTTAAACTGCAACACCTATTGACACAACATTTATTTTAATTAGTGATGCACCCTTTAAAAAAATGTAGCAGACATTATCCCGAAGCAATAAATTGAGTTCTCTCCCTCTCACAGTCAAAAGTGTGTTTGTAATCCTGTTTGCAGCACGCATACACTGTCAAAGTCACTGCCAGGCAAAGCTAAGAAGACAGCAAACCAGAGTTGCGCACACACACACACACACACACGCAGCTGCTTATGCATGCTGCAAAGTAAGCAGTGTACTTTAAGCTAAAATTGCCTCTGCTATACACTGGCAAAAAAGTTGGCAAGAGCATGGTGTTTTAAAATAAAGAAAGAAAAAGGAGAGAGCAGAAAGAGAGATGCATGGACGGAAGAATCAAGGAGGGCGAAGGAGAAAGGGGGGGAGGAGAGGGTAGAGGTGTGGGTAACTCAACAAATTGGATATCAAATTAGATTATGAGCTTGGACATGTCTTTTTGTGCACTCAGGCCTTCTCGCTTTGTCTCATTCTCTATCGGTTTCTCCCCCGTCACACCTGACTAAGAGACAATAATGTGAGAGGGTAGTGTGCATTTGGCTACAGTGAAATGCTTTCTCCTTGGCCACCTTCCACTTTGCCCACAAATAGACACATACACAAAGAAATACACACAGAGAAGCACGCACACTGCTGGCAATATATCAGCTCCGCTAAGGATAGGACAGGAGATTGACTTGTAATGTCATCTCTTACTGCCAAATCTGTTATCTCTCACTTGCCATTTTTCACCACTCTGTAGTAGAAGTGTACAGGGTTGCAGTGTGCTTGACCTAACAGAAAAATCTAATGGAGAAAAGATATATAACCACTTAAGGATATACAAAATAATATTACAAATATTTTAGATATTTTGCAGATGCAGATGAGGTTCTCCCACAAATACTTGAGATGAGGGTAGGTGTGGAGCTTCATTGAAGAAAACTCTGCCTCCAACAACAAACACAACATAACAGCCTTTTTTGTTGCTGTCATTCATGCTCTTTTGTCAGCATGGATTGTTGTTGCCTCCTCACAGTAGTAGTGTTCAGTGGTGGGTTGCAGGTTTCATAAGCAGATCTGAAAACACAACAGGATCTCCTCACTCAGAGCAAAGAAAAACATTTGTGCCTCCCTGACAGATTTGGATCAACTTGCTGAGATTGTACTGAACATGCCGCAGCGAAAATTGCTCCAAAGCACACACACATACATTTAATGTCAAACAAAATTTTTAATGTTACAGTGACATACCAGAGTGAGAGATGGCAAAGACAGATCAGCGGCCTATGCTACAAAGTGAGGTTACTGGCTTATCGGGGTAACTTCAGGAGTAACTTAGTGACGCTGGCCATAACTTCCCAATCAACCTGTACTATGAAAGGTGGATAGGTTTACACTGCATCTCTAAACTGCTTCGACCAGGTTATGTTTGTGATTAACTCAGTTCTATCCTGTATTTGTACCGCTAAGGAGGAAGAACCAATCGATAGTGGCACAACGACAGTCCATGCCTATGCACAAACTGATTAAGTTGACCACTGTTGTATCATTTAACACAGATTGAGGCAGCCAGACTTCCCTTGATAACCCAGATAAACCAGTGCAGATTAAACTCCCTTCGTGGTACAGGCCTCAGTGCTGCAGTGAAAACAGAGAAATATGAGGAATAGTGAAATCAATCGGGCTGAACAGAGCACAGCTAAGGTTCGATAGCTATGCATCTGTATTCTCAGAAGAAGCCCTCTCACAAGGTTCTACAGAAGGGTTTATCAACCTTTACTAGACCATGACCCCAGATTTAGTATCCATAATTCTCCCAATTTTAGCAATTAACTATGAAATTAAGTGTGGCATTAATTTGTATTACATTTTCAGGAGAAATGTGGAAGCTCTGCATTGCACAAAAATAATTATGCATTTTAAACTTGGTTTTTATTGTAAAGCCTTCAAACAAATCAGCAGGGAAACGTATTACAGACCACATGTGATCACAGAGCTACACTATTTTACATTTTGTTCAGTTCCATACAGAAATTCCTCTTTGACTATTAACCTTACCCTTAAAACACTAAACACTAAACACTGAGCTAGTAAATCCTCATAAACAGGAAGCGCTGACAACCACACAGCTGCAAAATCTCCTTGCCAATGAAAAAGGCTGTTGATGTCACACTTGTTCTTGTAAAATACATTTGATTAGCGATGGTATGGCCATAGCTGCAACAGCGATATGCCATCACAAAGCCAGTGGGCAGCTTAAACAGGGGTTAACCAACACTCTCTCCATAGCAAAGCGCTTCTTTGTGTTCCTCAATATGGTCTTGTATTCCACACCAAAGTCAACATGGACATGGGGCAAAAACAATGCAATCTCCCCACTGGGACGACGACAGAACGTTTCCAAGACCATGACCTTCTAATGTTCTTAAGCTTGGAGGACGGATTTTGAGTGTGAAGCTTGTTACAGACACCCTCTTATCATTATACCACTGGGATAAACTGGAAGGGCATGCAGATCACTCATTGTTAAAGTCAAAGTCAAAGCAGCACCCTGTTGAAAATGATGTTGATGCAATCTGCCAAAAGAGGTTGAAATGCTCCTTGGAAAAGAGTCTCAAGAACCAGGCATGATAGTCACTGAGTGGACTCACTGTAGATCTCCTGCTTATACCCTGCAGGAAACCCTTCAGGTCAAACATTGTCCAAAAACCAATCTCACTCCCGACCTTTCACGCAATGGGGTGATGGCTGACAGGCACACAATAATAGTGGAAGGCAACTGTCTGTTCTCCAAGAGATCACATCCTGGCTAGACTGCTCAGTTCCTCCGCACAATCCCAGAGGCACAAATGTGCACTGAAGCACTGAAAGGCAATCCCAAGCTGGCCATCAGGCCTTTCACACAGTTAAATATACAACCGAATATTGTCTATAAATGCCTTTAAGACAGGGAGGAGACAGAAACAGCAGTTAGTGATTGAGTTTGTCACTACAGGATGATCTCCAAAGAGCCCAAGATTTTGTCAACCAAATGAGCAATGAAAACTGGCTTTGCTGCCACACCCACACTTTAGGCACCCCCAAGTAGATTACTGGTTCAACAAACGGAGTCAAGAGAATGAAGCTGAATACTGATGGTCTCAATAGTGGATTTTCATCATAATGAAGGCATCCTAGAGAGGAAAGGCCAGGATTACAGGAGCATACAATACTGACTTGTTGCTGTGCGGTGTTGTCTTAATTTTAACCACGTTGCATTAAATCAATCTCCACCTCTCGGGAGGCAGGTAGCAGTGGTGGCACAGGCATATCCGCACTCTACTCCAAATAACGCTGCCATTTTGCCAGTGACGAAGCCTGGCATTTAACAGCTGGTCTTCGGTCCCAGAGGTACCATGGTTGGCACGAAGGCAAGTCAGATAGCAGGGGTGACTTTTAAGCATAAACACAGGTTGCGATTTCAAAACTTTCCACACTGTAGCAAGAATTATATAAATGAGGTGCATCAAGCATTTTCAGTCAGAATCCCTGACATGAAGGTTTTATGTTGCCTGAGGCAAAAACACTTTCACAGCCATATTTAAAAGCTGAGCATTTTGGCTTCAACAAAAGGGCTCGCTTCTCTGCCAGCCAGACCTGTTTACTCAACACAAACATTGTTTAATACAGGCAAATTACAAATAGGTTGGTGTATCTGTCATGTTCAAATAGATAAGGGAATCTAAGAGAAGATGTTAAATAGCAATGTACATTACACAAGGGTGTACCATTGCAGAAATCTCCCAGAATCTGTCACTCAGCTCTGCTGTAAGCATGCACCGTAATACGTATGATTCCTGTGATGGCTATGTTATTCACTAAATTCAATCATCAGCACCATTTTATTAATATTTATACCACAGATGGATCTTATCTTCCTTTCTGACCTGAAATGCAGACTAACTATTCAGAGAAATCGAAATGTTTTGTTGAAATTCACTCTTACTGACTTACTCGACTGAATAAGTAATGACGAATGAATCTAGGCTGGGTATTGAAAATTCAAGAGGAACAAGCAGTGAAGATTGATATTTTCATGGCATATACAACGATTAGCGTGACCTTCGGATATGTCTTGGTGTCAGATATATCGCTGTTCAGAGACCAAGTGGTTTGCTGGATAAGACAGGTTAAATTGATGTCTTGTTTTGATCTCATGGTGCTGGTAGATGTTTGAACGGAATATCCAAGGAAGGTTGCTTGGTCAGCTCAAAGAATGCCCCTCAGTGATGACTGTATATTGCGGAAAACGCGTATTTTAGCTGAGACAAGCAGGTATTATTATTAATGTTGTTGTTTTCTTCCACCTGTGAATAATGACCTCATTAATAACCTTATGTCAGGTTCTTGTGGGCAGTCTGGTCAGATTTTGTAGCATGCGGTTCATGTGGTCGTGATGCGTTGCACTTACATTAATTAACATTGACAGATGGGATGCATTGAGATAAACAAGTCGTTGGGTGCCATTAAACCACTGCATTGGGATGGTTGTGGCCATCACTCCTCCTTGAGCACGGTGGCAAGGAGCCTGTGTGCTCGCGCCCAGCAGTGTTACGGATGCGGCTTTCTAAGTAGAATAGGCAGGTTATTTCTTTTCCCAATCTTGCAGGCTGGGTCTGATTGGGTGCGGGCGGTGTGTTGACTGGTTCACTTCATTAACATTAGTGTCTGGATGATGGCAAACAACGTTGATAATGCCAACCAGCATCTTTCGAAATTGTTAAATTCAGAATGCAATAGTTTCCTGAGTAAATACTTGTGCCTTCTAAATCCTTGACTCTAACACCGTGTCTGTGAGACACAGCCTGCATGCTCCCGTTCTGTCTAACGCACAGCAATGAAACCATGACGTCAAGAGGTTGATTTTACAGGGCTTATTCAGGGGTGTAGAAGTCAGTTCTTATGTATACAAAGCAGTTGTCCCTTCATGACCGAAGCCCAAATGACAAAGCTGAAAGATGTGTCTGTTGTTATTACCTGCAGGCGGCTGAGCTGACACTGCAAAATACCTGGCTAATGTATGCAGAGATAAAACTATTTGAAGGCTGTCTCTCGCCACACAATATTAAGCTAATGAAATCAATGAATTAATTTGTCAAATAAATGATAACAGGTGCTATTTACATTTCAATATCAATAAACTTCATAACCCATCAGAGACATTAGCATAATCGCAGTAATTAAACAAACAGATGGTTCTGTTTGTGAGCCTGTACTGCATTTAACGGTCGCATGGATGCTGCAGGTCAGATTTGCAGAATTCTGTTATTGTTGGCATGGCTGGGGTGTTTACATTCAAAATAGAACTGTTCCTCCAGTATTCTGCAACAAGAGCAGCATTTTCCTACTATTGAAAACATTTTCGCATTGTCTCGTAGCATAACTCGTATTATCTTTCTTTCTCTTCAAAACAGCAGTTAGTATAACATCAGTTAAATGGAGGGTATGGCAGCATTTAACGTTCATACGTTCTGTTCCAGAGATGATAAATTGCAGTAAAGTGAGTACTATTGTGTCTGGAAAAATTTCTCTCACGTCTGCACAGAAAAATGTTTGATGCTAACAGACTTCGTTTTAACCTCAAAGAAATAATGGATGGATGTAGCAGGTATGGGGTCAGCCTTGGACTCTGTTGGCCAGACCATGGGTCAAACAAAATTCACACAAGCAAACGCGTGTTGCACTGAAATAGCACTGTGGGGTTTGTGTGCCAGTTTTCTGCTGTGTTGATGTGAGCAACCTTTGGGCGCGCTATGGACCTAAACGGGCCCGCCTGCCATCACACCTGTTGGCTCAGTGCACATGTGCATAAATAATAATAAACATTACACTTAAAACAGCTACAAAGAACGCGGGTGGAAGAGAATCTATTTTCAGGCCTCGTTTTCTAACCACACCAAAACTATATAAACATGAAATTATGAACTTTTCTCCTGCCAAACACCATCATCTAATCACTGTAGACAGAAAATAGGAGGCAGCACTATAGCCACCAGCCATCACCATCTCTGGACAGAGACCTGCAGGAAATGACGGCAGCCTGTTGGAGGTCTCACAGCTGTACTACATCCATTGCAGGCTTTTGGCGATCTCTGCTGTTATTGATAATGGCCGGAGGAAACTTGCTGGATGGATGCCATGGGCTGTTTAATCTCAAGAGAAATGGCAGCCTCTGTGACCTTGTCAGGTGTCCCTGGGAGTCTGGGTGACTGTGTGAGATTCTGGTTGCAGCATGGGAGGCAGGGGCCACAGGCAGGTGCAGTGGTGGTGGGAAGATGAGACAGGAGGGCGTGGCTCACATGTCGGAGAAGCTCAGATACAAGGCAAAATGTGGAGATGCAGGATAAAGTCCAGATTGTTGTATATATGTCAGAAATAAGTCAGCAGGTAAAGTGGCAATGGATTAAATTTCACAGATTGTTAACTGGTGTGCCACTAATGTTTTCAGCCATTAATAAATAGCATACCAACTAGATGCCACCTGCCTCTCAGCAGCAGGTTCTTTTAAAACTAAGACCTAAAGTCCAGATGATATGATGCCAGGACATAAACCATGCTCACACGACAAAGGCTGTGTATTCTTACTTATGCATGTTGGTGCAGGTGTATGAGCAGTGGATTAAGCTACAAAAGTGTTATTAAAAGTTTCTGCCTTGAACTGGCGGTTAATCACATGACCCATTTTTCAGGCCCCTGAAAGGGTGAAGGTTTGATGCAGACAAGAGGTATTCGCCTACATCACAGTGGCCAAAGAATGGGGCCTATGAAGTGAGCAGCTGAATTACAGCATTTGCAGCTGCTTTACATCATATGTTTGAGATAAAAGTGTAATATAGATAAAGGCAGAGAATATTGGGATGGTGCCGGTGCCACTGATTATTCATTCTATATAGCACACACACACACACACACACACACACCGCAACTGACCCTTTTAAGTTCGCTTCTGTGGACTACATGGGGTTGTGGACTGGTAGTCGTGAAGCCAAGACTTTCTCATGCAGTGCATAAGCAATGGCTGTCTGGTAACCTGGCAACTCTCAGCAAGCAAAGCATGGCGACAAACGATGTTCAACCCAATCAATTTATGAAAAAAATAAAACTTAATTTCCTCCTGCACATTCACAAGCGCACAGATCTCCATATTGAACAGTTTTGGACATGTTTAAACCTGTGAAAGTGCTGTGCAAACAATGTGAAATCCACTCCACAGAGACCATAATACAGCAGTGCAGAAGATAGCTCTTGTGGTTTGGCCCAAGGGCATTTCATTAGAAAATGAGAATGGGGCTGGTGTGACATGTGGACATTATGGAGAGCCAGATGGATGGAAAGGTCAATTATTAATATTTTGACTGATGGCTGTGGTATATAATAACATAGTTTGCCCACAGAGACACACATCACATCCTCTGTCCTACGATGTAATGTTATTCACACAGTTCAATCAATGACCATCTAGACACTTAATCTGTAATTTTCTGCAGCATTTTTGTGCAGGTGGATGGGGCAACAAGAAGTGAGGCTTGAGACTCATGTTTGCTCTTTTCAACCATTCAAACCTCCCTAAGGCACTAGTTTTGCTCTTGGCTGTGATGAATCCGTCTCCTGGCACAGCTGTTGCAGCAGAGCGCTGCCAGTTTAGAGGTTGGGTTGTGTGTGTTGTCACTTTCTCCCACCTGTGTCTATGCTGGCAGGCTGGGTTTGGCATACATTGTAAGACAGTTTTGCCTCTCCCTAGGTCCATGTTTCACACTTTGAAAATCCTGCCCCATTTGAGAGACAGGCTTGTTCCAACTGTGCAGATTGAGCATTATGACGATGTCGCCGATTGTTTTAGACCGTTGAAGGAGGGAGGGAATGCATGAGGAAATCAGTGAGCAGGACTTACAGGATCATTGCGTCAATGTGATGCAGTTCCTTGATTTTTCTTGTATTTAACTCTTTGAACTAACCAGATAAAGCGAGCAGAGCACAAAGGATGATGGCCATGCATAAAACAATGGTCTCTGTAGTTCTCATTTCCTTTCCCTATATTCCTTTTCCTTCCTTTCCCTACTCCACTGCAGCTGTAACAAAACCACAGTTTTGCCTGGACACCCTATCATTTGTTACCATCCAGATCCACAATGGTATCGAGACACTTTTGTTCTCGCGATATCATGAAACTGACAACACCATTACATTCCTAGTAAAATCAGTAAGGGATTTCTATATAACATATATATAGAACACCACAAAGGGCTTGAGATGTAGCCCAAGTAGCCCAATCTACCCTGATTCATTCAGTCCTTAGCTCAGCCAGCCAGCTAGAAGATGAATCCTTACAAAAATTTTCTGCCCATACTCAACCCAAAGTGAATGTGTAACCATCTGTTACAGACATAATTCTAGATTATAGTCCTGGTTGATCTGGCAATACCCATGGTTACCATGGTAACAAAAAGTGTGGTTTAATACCACAGCAAACACTCCTTTAGCAGCCACTTCATCAGGAATACAAAGGAGCAACTGGTGAAAAAGTAAGGAATGCATCAGTCAAAAAATAATAAAAGCAACCATAATGCAATCTGATCTCATGCTACATGTGCTGCAAGTATAACAGCGGGACACAGTGAAGTTTGTTACATTGTTTAGTAGCTGGTTGGTACTTCTTATTTCATCATTCTCTGCAATATCTGAAACTGATTTGAAGTTACATTTCTATACAACTATAGTATTTCCAAAACAGTCATGGGCTTTGTACATCCACCATCCACTACAGCCAACTCCTTTGCTGCCATTAATAAATGTGAGGCTTCATTCAATTAAAAAAACAAACATTTCCTCTTAACATAAAACTCATTTGCTTTTGCAGTGAAGTTGTATATAAACCAGGACTGACATTTGAGAAGCTGGAATCTCCTTTAAAAATAAAAGGATTATTTGATTACCTAAAATAGTTGCCAACCAATTTTCCGTGGATCAAGTAATCAGTTTTGGTTACAGGATGTAAATACCTTTAATGGCTAATTGCTGGAAAAAGTCTAAACATAAACTGTATTAACAACTAATTTTAAAGATTATTACCTGTTAAAACAAGACATACCACATATAGAGTATATAGTTATAAAATTGTAGTCTGCTAATTTGAAATTGAATCTGTCATGATTAACATGTCAACAGACTACATATATGCAGGGGTTATAGTGTGGCTCTCACGCATTGCTTACCCAATAAGCATATACACACACACATACAATCTTTAAACCTCTTGCCACCGATAGCACACCCTAAAAGGACAGACAAAGGTGGTTGGCTAACAACTGGGCTCCTGTTGAAAATCAGGGTTACAACACAAAACTACTATTTCTGTGCAACACAGCACGTACATATTTCTCCCTCGTCATGCATGGTAATAATTTGGACCTCTTGATTGACTTTCTGAGAAGCATAATCGTCTACCATAACTCAATAATTACTGATGATTTCTGAAGACTGAAAACAATCAGTTAATGTTATTTCTAATGTCAGGCTTTAGCTTAACAAGTGCTTACATGATTGACCTGATGGAACCAACAAAAGAAAATCAATTTCACACAGCTATGAACAATGCAGCAGCTCTAGTGATCTAATATGATGTCAATGTCTATATTGTTGTAATAATAATAATTATATGCTGTGCTGTCCTTCACAATTGTGAGGCATGTAGTATTTCTTTACATTGAGAAATAATTACATGAACAATGAATAATGAGTTCAGAGTCATAACTGCTGTTGCATATTAATCTGATTCAGGTGCTTAACTTCACCTACACATTCACTGATGCCTAATCCACGTGTTTGCAGAAAAAGAACAAGAGTAGGCAGTCAACTGCATGCAGCTTTCATCTGCTCTTTGAAAGTGACTAAGCTTGCAGGGGAGGGCTGGGAAAACATTGCTTCATCATTCTCTGAAAAATAGATTTATATTTAATGCTGAAATCCAAAGTACTGCTGTGATTCCCGAGTAATTGAAACCAGATCGTACAGACCAGTGTATTCTCTGGTGGATGCAGTTGTTTGAATTAATTCAAATATAAAATCAAAAAATTACAATCTTACTCACTGCCCAAACTATTTTCTTTATGTTTTTACCAATTTATTCCTTTTCAGGATCAGGGATGGACACATCCCAGCATGAACTCGGCAGAAGGCGGGATCACGCCACAGACCGGTTGCTGGACAGTTGCAGGGTCAACGCCATTAAAAAGCTCATTCACACCTGTGGGCAATTAAGTCTGTGGGAGCGACATGGGGGGGAAATGAAAATACCACAGTGACAAGGTTGAGAGTCAAAACTGCAATTAAACTCATGTTCTTCCTCCTGTGAAAGCCCAGTCTGAACCACATGATGTCAGCTATTTAGTTTGCATGATAGACAGCTTTGAAATTTCCAAAACACACACTCACCCAAGCACAAATAGTCACACAGATAGCATAGTATAGAGATAGCAACTAATAACCACCACATAATTTCAATTATCACTAAAAATGTGACAAATCATAAATGCCACAAAATACTTGCATTCATTTATGATTTAATGAGGATGTAACAATACTTTATCCAATTATATAAAAATCATATCAACTAATAATGCAGCTCATTCAAACCAACAACTCTAAATTGTTATCATTATTATTATTACTACTACAGATAATTCCTACTAATATACTAACAGTTCTCATATACTAACAAGAATGATCTTGAGCCAGATGTGTTAAATTATTCCATCCTGACAGGAGCAACAATCAATCACAAAGGATAACTGAGATGCCAATCAAGCGCAGTTTTAAAATGCAAAATGCAAAATACAGGTGTAGCCATCATGATATATATTCATCTGTAACAAAACACACTGATAGAGGCCATCTATCAGCATATGACTCATACATAAACACTGGATAAGTATAGAAGCACAGCCAATTTTCTCAAACAGTACAAGCCTTCATGTTTATGCAAACATGTGGCACAGTTCCATATCTGTACATCGTGTCTTGCACGTCACTAATGAGCAACAGCAGGAACTCCCCACTCTGCATGCGCCGCTCAATACCCTGCTTTCGAATCCCATTCGTTCTGCTCAAGGTTAATTGTTTTCTAGGGCAGACGCAAATGGCTTGTAAGTAGCATGTTCATGCAGCTGTTGGTACATGTTTGTGTGTGTCTGCGGGTGTGTTTGTGTGCACGTCTACCACTGTCACACCAAATCAGCATCACAATTAATGTCAAATTGTAAATAAAACAGGCGCCCATATGTTTACCCACCTCTTGTGAATATATACACAGTGTCAAAAACGCACGCACAAATGCATTCTTTAAGTAAACGCTCAAGTGTGTTTTTGCATGAATAAACAATCAATCCACGTCAATCAGTCAAATGGAGATGCACAATAGGGAAAAAAAAAACATATGCATCAGAAGTGGCCAGTGTCACACCAGTGGTGAGAATCTCCAGGTTAGAGACTAAAATTTGAAACAGTTTGTTCACTCACATAAATACTCTGCCAAGCTGACTTGACAGCTACCTGCATGGTTCATTAAATTCATTTTACATGAGCCCACCAGGCAAATAAAATGTTATTAAAATATTAGCAACAGTTTGTCTGTGCTTAAATATATTATAGTGTATGCAGCTGCAACAGTTAGTAGATTAACAGAATATTAATCAGCAGATATTTTGATAACCAACTAATTATTTGAGTAATTTTTTAAGCATAAACACAAAAATTCTCTGGTTGCTTCTTGATTCCCAAATCAAAACTGCTTTGGGACCCTCACCATCTATATGCATATAGCAGCTGTCTGTGTTTTATGACATATTACTGGCAGGTTCTGAGGAAAACTCTAATGCCTCATATTTACAAAGTAAATGGCGCTCAGCTTGCAGCCACAGCCTGCATGTATGACTTCTGATTTACTAGAGCAGCAGCTGATTACACAGACAGCTCCAGCACTGCATCTGAGACTGACCTCCAGACTCATTCTGTGAGTCACTGTGAGTGAAAGAGGTCACTGGCAGAGTTCAGCAGTGGAATTTCATAAAATCACTAATCTCAGAGCAGGTGGAAGTCTCGATAGCCAGTTCCATTTTGGATCCAATTCCATGTTGGTAAAATACTGCAGGTAGCCACCGGAAGCTATGAGACCAGCACAAATAATAAATACTGTAACTCCAGCCCAATGCATCTGTTTGACTAATATGTGTTCAAATCTGCACACAAAAAAATCATCACAAAAGCCTTAGTAAATCAGGCACTGTCTTAATTATCCACATGAAAGAATGCTCTTCAGATAGACATCTCTGTAGAAGACATTTTCTAAAACCCAAACTATGAATATGAGATGAACACAACATCTCATACACAACTGCTTGCAAAATAACACCTGTTAAAATCCCAGTCTTCCTGATAACTTTATCAAATGAATTGAAGAAACTGGAAGCCTGTTTCATTGTATTTGGAGTGTCATAAGCTCCAGGTGTTCTGGAAAGAGGTTCTTGAATTTATTTCAAAATTACCATCAAGTTCCTGTTCCTGAAGAAGCCAAATTGTGTTTATTACATACAGTATATACCCTGAAGATTTTCCAGTAAACTAATTATGTACACAAATTATTTTTTGTGTGTTACAGCTGAAACTTGTAATTTCTTTATAATGGAGGGGCATTCAAAGACTCAATGGATTAAGGAGTTTGCAATTTGGCATTAGCATTTTTTTTTCTAGAAGATATTATTTAGACAAGGAGTGATGCAACCACTTCTACCCCCTTCACAAAGTTGTTTTCCTCTTGTATTACAGAAAGACTAACATGGTTGTGAACAGAGAGATATCTACTTATTAGTTAAATAGTGCTCAACTTTATGTGATGATTTCTGTCTTTTCAATATAGAGATGTAGCATTTCATGCAGTATCCCCATTCACCCAACACTCACCCTCTAATCAACCACCTCTAGGTCACTTGGTTTCCTCGAGACATGTTAACAAACACTCCAATATGCAGAAATGAAAAGCCTGCACATTACAGGAAATGAAAGGAGGTCCATAGGTGCTACACAGCCTGAGGGCAGTGTATAGTATGTGTGAGGGGAAAGTCATGCTTAATAATGAAAACCACTGAAAGCTAACTGCCTTACATGTGAAAAAATGTTTATTTCAGCTATAAATAATATAACACCTTAGATTTCCCTGGGTGAGTTAGTAGCCTTTTGGCATTGTGTTATCATAAGGAAATGAAAAAGTCTGTGGTGCTACCAGATTAAATGGCGTTTTACATACTGTACAGTGATATTCAGTTCACAAATCTCCCCAGAAGAAAAAGACGAAATGTGATGAAAAACCAAAAATGTGCTGAACAGAGTGGAGGGTAGATAGTAAAGTGTAAAATCAGCTCTGTACACCACGTTCAGTATTACACTTCCAAATCGCATTGGTTCTGCTGAAAGTTAATTGCAATCTGGGGCAGACACAAGTTGTTTTGTAACCGCAGTGTACTTGCAGGTGGTTAGTGTGTGTTTGTGTGTGCGTATGCCTGTCACACTAAATCAGCATCACAATTAATGTCCAATTGTAAGTAAAATTGACATTTGAGTGTATGTCCTTCTCCTATTAATATAAACACATACACACAGAAATACACACACACACACAGAGTTTACCATCAGCAGGGTTGCCTGCAGCAATTATTAAGGTTGTTATGGCCA
This sequence comes from Lates japonicus, assembly GCA_033238685.1. Lineage (NCBI taxonomy): Eukaryota > Metazoa > Chordata > Actinopteri > Centropomidae > Lates > Lates japonicus. Next base: position 9,314,027 of record BRZM01000002.1, on the reverse strand, counting down.
AGGTGTGACTGACACAGTGGAGTTCCTGTTTGGAGACTTAATTGACAGGTAAACTCTTTATTATTTTGACTGCTGGGTATCGGAGTTAAACAAATAAATACAAACAGGCACACACAGGCAAGCACGCACTCACACATATACACACAGATGTCCAGACTGCCGGGCCTGACCTGACAGCCGCCTACCCTCTGGTTCCCCGCCAGGGTCAGACTCGTTAACTGTATTCCACGGCCATTTAAAGCCACTTAGTACAGGAAAACATCTCCCTCACTTGCTCTCTCTCTCTCTCTCCATCACCTCACTCTGTCACTGACTTGTTCAGTCTCTCGCTCTCTCTACCACTCTTGGTTGTTTTATGACAGTTTTTTTTTTTTCCCCCCACCTTGTCTTTCTCCCCCCTGCTCACTAGGTCCTGGCCATTTAGCAAAGCCTATTAGGGCCCATTGTCTTTTTCGAGAGCAATGGCCAGTCAAACCAGCAACAGCCTAATCAGAGTGCAGGGAATTCATCACAATCTTAAGGGGAAGAGAGCCGTTGATGCTGTTTGCTTTCCTCTCACACTGTTCTAGAGGCAAAAAATGCGCACAGCTCAACTAAATAGCTCCACGGAGAGAGGGATACAACAGTAAATTGTCAACTTTCAGGTCATTAAACTCAGTGTCATAAATATACAACTGCCACACAACTGGCAATCAATCACATTTAAGCTTTTAGGGTATTACAAGCAATTTTTCCTGAATTGCTTAATTATATGCAGGTCATAGAGGGCCGAATTAGCATCTGTGAGCGTGGCTATCAAAATTTAGCTATATTTTTCCCAGTGCTAGCTGCCACATCTGGCACGCAGACACTTGATTTGATCATGCCAATCAGTCAGGCAGTCAGTCAGTCATTTACGCAGATTAACTGCTGTGAAGCCAGTCAGAAATCAGGTCACCGAAGTGCCGAGACAGCAAGTCTACACGTGAACGAGACAGGAAAGTGCCACAAAACAAACACAGAAAACTTAATTTAAAAAAACACACACACACACACACACAAGAGTAAGATAGATCACCATGCTGATCAAGCAGTCAGTCATTTCTTAATTCAGCCATCCAGACATCCATTTAATTAGCTGATCGTGCCAATAATCCTGATCCTCTGCTCTCTGTATGGCCTGCACATATTCTGCACTGTGGATTGGCCTTGAAGATTTGACAAATGGAGGAATTAAAACTTAAATATGGCCAAATGCTGAATAAAAGTGAGGCTGACAAGCCCGTTTGTCTTGGTTTTAATTACAGGATGCTCAATTACTTTTCATTACTAATGTAATTTGTTCTCTAATTTGGTTAAATGAGCACTGAACCTGGGGATGGAAACCTTTTCGTTTAATTGTCTAGAAAACAGAGCGCCTTTTTAGATTTTTTGGAAGACTTGGAACAGCTGGGCCCATAAAGAAATGATCATTTGTCTTATATTGGTTTTCACGTCAAGAAGTTTGTTAAAATTAATGTAACCACCTACAAGGTAAATTATTAAGATGTGAAAGCTATCACATTTTATATTATTATCCCATTCCAACAACTAAGTCAGCCAACTCACTGGAATTTAAGATTGTAAAATATGTAAAAAGGTATTTGGCATTGGGGCCCTGACCTCATCATTCAACACACCATCTCAATGCACCAATTATGAACACCAGCCGCAGTGTGGCCATTCCCAATAAAAGCACTTCCAATATTTGTAGGAAGTATCTAGTGTACTGAAATGGGTAAATCTAAAGCCAGTGATCCACATGATAAGCAGCACCAGGTTAAAGCCGGGCAGATGCTGTAAGATTAAGCCCCCCAACTAATGATTGGTTGTCGATGTCGACTTGCAGTTTGAGGGAGGTCATGACACCTGAACAATCAATAATCTGGTTCTTGGACCATCAGTTGGATTTTAAATTGGAAAAATTGGTCAGGTATCTTACAGCTTGAGCATTTCCAATTTCCCACATGGCTGCTGTCAAAAGATCCAATACAAACTGCAGCGTGCTATTTTTTAATATTATTGGAACGGTGTTATTATATGTTGTGACTAAAAAAGTAGACCTGACAGCTGGGATTTAAAACTGAGTTTCTCAGTGGATCTGTCATTTCTGCAGCTCCACAATTCCCTTTTTTTTCCTTTCTGATCATAGCAGAACCACACCAAGTCTGGTCGAACTGGCAACATGGCATACCAGGACAAATACTGGTGGACCGCTGTACTGGCGGGCCAGTGGACTGCTAAATAATCCATCCACGAGACTGGACTGGGTTCATGGGCCAAACACAACCAAGTTACCACCCTCACTAACACGACCATGGTTACTACTAACAATGGTTTTGCTTAAGTTTTTGTTTTGTGAAAGTTTGGGATAATTTGAACAATTATTTAAAAGAAACCATGTGAGAAGGTTAGAGGGGAAGTCATGCTTTGGTGTAGCTGCCAACAACCTGAAACCTGTGTTTTCTTGTAGTGTAGAGTGTTTTATAGGCTTAATACATTTTTTATGTTTAAGCTTAAACTGAAAAGTAACTGCAGCTGTCAGATAAATGTAGTGGAGTAAAAAAGTACAGTAGTTTCTTCTGAAATGTAGTGAAGTAGAAGTATAAAGCAGCATAAAACTGGAATACTCAAATTTGAATACTCAGATCAAAGCAATAATTAAGTCCAAATTCAGCACACCTGTCCTGGTCCTGCTATGACAAGTCAAAATGTCAACGTGAAAAAAGCCAGTTGCTAGCAATGTACGTACAGTTTACCAACCACAAAAACGCAGAAATTAAGAAGCTAGCAGGAAAAAAACTACACCCAGCAGCAGCTACTAGCCTTCTGATATTAAGTAAACAAACAAAGACTAACCAGAGCCAAGACAACAACTCATAAACCTGTTAGCAAAGGTAGCAAACACTTACAGGAGCAGCTTGGTGAAGTGAAGTGGCGATGCCAGTGTCCTCTCAGGAGAAGTTAAATCCTTATTTGGCAGAAGTTCATGCCCAGAACAGACTGAAAAAATAGACGTAGTGTTGCCGGTGTCTTCTCAAGAAAAGTTCAGTCCTTCTTTGGGAGAAGTCCATGTCCACAACAGACCGAAAAACTGCGTTTTTTAGGCGGACAGCTAATGAGGTGAAGTCCAGAAACAATGAGCTAATTTGTTAATGGGCTGTGAAACTGCCAGGCCAACGGAGGGAAATAATGGGCAGGGCAGTGGCAGGTTAAACAGTCCGCCTTACTGCGAAGATGCGTTCGATTTATGTCGCAGATAAAGGTACATGTGCACCTGAGTTGTTTGCCCGATCCAAATTGCGGGGTTTACCTCATTTTTCATCCTTACAGCTTAGCCAGCTGGGTCATCTGCACTTTTTCAGTCTTAAACATAAAAATAAACACTAAAACTTTTGTTTCATCTCAAGATATTGGAAAAACACATGTTTCAATCATTTTCATGGGGCCCCACATAAAGAGTAATGGGGAAATAATCGCCCTTTATTATTTGGTTCAATATGTTCAAATATCACCTCTGTCTGGCCTTAAGAGGATTATACACTCAATTGCTGAGTGTTATTAGAACGTTTTGAAATATTTATACACAAACAGTATGTCAAATTGTTTTTTAACAATACATTTGAAGGTCATAAAAGATCAGTTGTGTCAGGTGGGTGTAATTTATTAAATATAGAGGCTATTACATCTTTTATGTGGTTCTTTATTAGAACAAAATTGAGTAAAACAAACTATCAAGAGACAAAACGGTCAGATGAAATTAATGGGGGAAGACAGTTGGCAGCGTTCCCTCTTTTTGCGGAGCATGAGATAACTGAAATGCCAGATTTGTTCCTGGGGACTTTTGCTGGGAAGTCTGTTTTCTCTCATATCAACTGATTTATTCAGACATCCTAGATACACATAATCACCTCTGCGTTTTTGTTGCACCTCCATCAAAGTATTCAACAGGTGAAACTTTGCCTTATTTTTCCTCCTCTCCTTCTCTCCTCCACTGAGCTACTCATCAATCATTTAAGTGGGAGTGGGCATGTGTGCTACTGTATTGATTACCTACCTTTTATTTCCTGCCACTTGTTGCTTCCACAGTGAGGTCAGACTGGCTCAGTTACAAAACGCCGGCCCCTGCAGTTGGTAAAGGATTTATCTGTATGCAGACCTCCCAAAGGTGCATCAGCAAGGTGGTGACTGATGTAACAGAGCTTGAACAGCCACTGAATGGCAGCCTCTCCACTCTGTAAGCTTCGATATGCCATAGATGCATGTAATGCATGCGTGGGCAAATGCACAAACAGCGTATATAGCTGTAGGGCTGAGTATGTGTTAGCCATACAGAATGGATAATATGAATTGTAGATATTGGACAACAGGAAACTTTCTGCATCTAAACTGAAAAGGGCTGCTGAGAAAGCTTTGCAGGAGTTTTCCAAAGGGCACAAAGGGCAGAACTTCCCTGTAGGCACTGCTCATACTACTAAAGCAAAAATATTGGTGTGATCAATAAAAAAGAGGAAGGTGAAAAGGGGGCAGAGAGGGAACTGCATAATTCTTCTTTGTGTTTGTTTACTCTATATGTGTATGTGCATGTATATTTTCCTAACTTCCGGAGTAGACCCCCCCACCAGTTGTGTGTGGGTGCGCACACGCTCGCGATTGTCAGTCATTTCCATTTAAAAAGAAATTACATCTCTGCAGTGTGTGTAGTAATTAGCATATTTTCCATTTGTGAAGTAACTGTGTTCCTCAGGCAAATACATCAAGCACCACATTATTTCACATATGGGACTATACTGCATTGATTTAGAGAATAGACACAGCTTTTAAATGCTGCAAAGCTCCGAGGGAGGGTGACACAGGCGAGCTTTGTTGTGGCAGAGACATGGACGGCGATGACGCAGGTGGGATGTGGGAATGTTAATTTTGTAGATGAAGCAATGTCTCATCTATTTTTAGTCTTTCTTTAAAATATGAAGGTAAATATAAAAACAAAACATACTAAATACCCTACAGGGGAGGATTTTTTTTTTTTATTGGAGGAGACTAAATCAAGCTTGTTATAGTAGATTTAGCAAGCTCTGTTGCTGAGAAAGAAAGAAGGGGAAATGGATAGAAAACCCACACTGTGTTAAAGTGGATGTCATCAGCATGCACAGCCCAGATTGTTAGTTCTGATATTGCATGATAAATCTGTGATCTCCATGGGTTGAATTCACCTGTATAATGGTAAACATCTCTAAATGAAAATGTGATGATATTGTAGATTAGCCATATAAGATGGTCATTATAATCTAATCCACAGGTTCCCAAACTTTTTGGCTTGTGATCATTTACAGTCAAACATACTCACAACCATATGAGCTGTCAGTAGCACGACCAAAAAGTAATGTCTTGGATTGTTTCATTTTAATAAAGCCTGAGGACTCAAATATTTCACAAAGATTTGAGAAAAGACTGAATAATAACTGCAATTTTGTGTAGCTGAAGCATCTTTTCTTCTTCTTTTGGACACGTAACCTAGATGACATACACCCTGACTGGTCAGCCACGGATATGTACATCAGACAGTGTAGCGAGCAGCTCCAAAGCTCCTCAGGGGACAGTCCCCTGTCTTCCTTTCCTGTTCACGCTCTATGCCTCAGATGTCAGCTTTAACACTCAGTTCTCGCATGGCTGCTATCGCGGGGTGTATCAGCAGGTACCAAAGGGCTGAATACAGAGGTGTTGCAGATATGTTTGAGGAGTGGCGTAAGCTGAACCACCTGCAGCTCAACATCACTGCGAAAAAGGAGTTAGTGTTGGACTTCAGTAGAGGGAAGAGTCCCCAGTCACCCTGTCATCATCAAAGATACAGATGTAGGGGTGGTTGAGGTACAAATACAGGGAGTACAATACCTCTCACCCCCTTCATGTCTTTCTGGATAAACACTGTAGCACCTTTAGCAATAGACTGATACCACGACAGGGCACCCCCTAAACACCACAGGAGATCCCCCCCCAGTGGCCATCGGTCTGTACAACTCCTCTCTCACTGCTGGACACTGACAAGGATTACAGACTATGAAACATGTGAGAAGCAGATAGAGCAGGAAGACAGCTGCAGGGAAGGCTTCGCAAAGGATCTAACATGGCCCCTGGGCCCAGCAGAGCCCCCGAGGGACGCTGTAAGAGAGGAGAGAAAGAGAAAAGGGGATGAAGAAGTGAGGGCAAACAGGCATGCAGAGCAGGAAGTGTTTGTAGTGTGGTCCTGCTCCTGAACTTCAGCTAAATTATTTACATGTAACACAGTAACACTGATGCAAGTATTTTTAGTGTCTATAATTCATAACATATTAGCAGGTATCACACAGTTTCATTTATGTTTGTATACCAAGTATCTTTAGCACAAAAATTGACTTCGATGAGCAAAACTCAATTTAAAAAAATCTCCTCTGTAACTCGAAACTTAAAAGACATGAGATCACTTATAATATCTTCACTATTATTATTATACTACCACTATTTTGCAGTCACCAGTTATGCTTTGTGGGAAGTGTAATGGTGTCTGGCTTTTGTTTTTCTTTAACATACAACACAAAACCTTTGTCAGGATTTGAACAGACGAGTATGGGGATATAAGCTTGCTACAGGGATTCATAATGCATCAACAGAAAGTCTGCTTAAATGACAGCTTACAACTTTCATAAATCAGGGTACACTAGTAAAAGGCTGCCCTCAAACATTTGGGACATTGCCGTCCCCTGGTTGTTAAATTCACAGACATCCATAATGTTTCAAGGACATTTTTTCCTTAAGCCTCATTAATTTTGGACCGGAGCAAACCTTTTTCTTCCCCCTCCTCCTGAACAGGTCTCTAGCATCTCACTCAAGGCAACTTAATAGTAATAAGAGAGAGGGGAGAGCTTTCACTTCCCATGGTGCAGGGATTAAAACCAGAACACACAAACACTCATACACTGCCACTCACAGCAGTTAACAACTGCACGTGAGCAGTCTGTTCATTCTTCAGACATTTCTTCTTCATTATTTATTCAAAGGTGATCATCTGTTCTTTAATATTCTGAGAAGTGGCAGGCGTCTCCAGGCTCCTCATTCTCTCTTTACACTAACTTTAATGATGGTGCTAGTGTTTGCAGGTAATGATTTCAAACAAACAATATTATGATTGCCTTTTTTTCCTCACTCATTGAGCATTCATCCCAGGTGTGTCATTTTCTTTGTATTTTTCTGTTTTCAATTGTTCTGTCAGGTGATTGGGAAAATTGCAGTGATGGCAAACACTCATGAATACAATAACAAATGCTTCTCCAACAGCAGACAAACAGAAACACGCCAGTCAAATGCTGGCTGAAAGCAGAGAAATGGTTTTAAATCCCAGCTCAAAGTATACAAAAACATGACTATGCTGACCTTAAGCGACCGAACCCTTACTTGAAATCCTCAAATTAGGCTGTGCATGTCTCATTTTGAAACTATGTCATGATATAAGCCTTCATTAAATGGCAACAGAGCGTTCCTTCTGCACAAATACTCCTTGGTTGCTTTTTAGAATAACACAGCGTCTCTGCAGACACCTCTCAGGGACCATGGAGACAGACGGAGGGAACAGTTTAAACCGTGGACTATTTAAAAAGCAGGCACATAGGAAGCTGGCTGGAGCTCACTTGCTGGATAGTTGGCAGATAGTTTCTAAATCCTAAGCAATGACAACAGCAAGCTCAGGGAGGAAGACAGAAGGACAGAGAGAGAATGGAAATGAGACAGAGAGAGAATACTGATCTTGACGATGATTATGCCAACCAGCCTAACATGGGGAAAGTGCCTGTAATTAAGAAACCTAATTTATTTTATCAAGCCAAATGTAATATTGGTAATCTGCACTGTAATAACTTGTTTTAAAGCCCCATATCCCAAGCCATCTTATTATTTTGAGCTATAACTTGAATCTTGTGTGACATCTTCTCTGCTGTTAAAAAAAAAAACATAGAAAAGAGCAGTTTTTACTTCATCAAAAGATTTATTTGATCACAAGAGGCCTGCAGAAAAACGGCCGAGGCTTTAATCGTGCTCTCGAGGTCATTAAATATTGAGATTTGGCCAATGAAAGGGCTTCTAACCTCAATTCCAGAGTACACTGACAACACTTGTGGCTCTAACAGCAAAACCAAATGCGTGTTCACGAGGTCACGATGGAGCCCACGCACTTTTCCCACCTCTCGTCTCCACTATGCCCCCCTCCACCCCCAACAACCTCCACACAAGCCAGATGCCATGCATGGACGATTACAGATGTGTCAGACTAACAGGCCAGCACCAAGTGAATAAATCATCAAACAAGTGTACATAGAACAGATGAGGCACTACTGACATGAAATGCAGTTTAGCCAGTGCTGTTCAATAATGTATTCCACCTCATGAAGTTGAAATTATGTTCACTGGTTATGTTTTTTTCCCCTCTGGAGATTACACTACACTGGGCTTGTGCAATGTCCCATTTCTTGCTCTTAATGTTATTACTACAGTGTGAACTTTGACCTTGAATGTGTTTCTCTGAGACAGAATACATCCTACATATTGTTGGAAGGTAAAATGCCTCAGTTACAAAACTAAAAGTCAGATTTTAGAGGGGTTTTTTTGTTTTTTGTTTTTTTACTGAAAATAGCCATCTACTGCAGCCAGGATGCATTATAATAATTATAATGATAATAAAGAAATATTGATTATAGCCACTTTAATCAAAACAACAATGATTTTCCAACTATAACCAAAGTGTTTCTTTTGGCTAAACCCAACCACACACAGAATTCTGTGTCAAAACCCTGCTCTTTGTGCAACCACCACCACCATGACTCCAGTTCTACACAACTTCTCTGCAGTATGTAGTACTGCCTTAACTAGGAAACAATGCGTACTGTATGAGCATAATCCAGAAATTATATTTCTTTAACGTATTTAGGAAAACAAATGAATACTATACAAATATAACCTCTAGGATTTGCTTGTGTAATGATGCTAAAATCTGACAAGCCTGTACAAACAATGCTTATTTTATTCAATACATCCAGAAAATTTAAAATTAGCAAAACTTCCATTTGACAAAATTAGTCAGCAAAAGGTTAAATTTCTCAAGGCAATTCCTAAAATTTATTCTCAAAATCTTCACAGTGCTCTTAATGATCACCCCTTAAAAAGCATAAATTATTTCAAGGATGTCACATCTGTAACCGAAGAAACAGACCCTCCTCACATCTCTACCAAGAAAGAGAAACAGGAGGTCCTTCTGCTCAAGCTAAGATGGGAGCAAAATAGTGGGTCGTCAGAGGATACAACCTGGGACGGATATTTTCCCTGTCACCTCACACGGGGTTAGCGCGAGGACAATTCCAGCAGGAGGGCAATGTGAGTTAATGGGCAGGGAAGTCACTGTGAGTTCATTTGCATATCCTTAACTCAACTGAAACTTTGAGGCAAAGGGTGAATTAAACTTTTACCAAAAGGGATTTGCAAGTTTAAATCAAATAAACTACTTAAGAGATGTACTGAGAGGCTGTTTTGATGAAGAGTATGCTTGCAAAATTTCAATGCCCACAGACATTAGTCATCAGACGCAAGCATTATCAAAAAGCGCCTATGCTGCATCCCAGCGGGGAAAAGCATGTTAACATGAAACCTCGCACACTGTTTTGACACAGCTTCCGGTGTTAATGCCAAAATGTAAGGATCTGTGTGGTGAATTTTGACAGTCCATCTGTGTTAATGCTTCACATCTGATTATGTTTGTCACACATAAAAAAAACACGGCCACTCATGCATACTACAGAGTGAGTAATTGGGTGTGCTCTGAGCAAAATACAACAAATAGATCTGGTGTGCAGATCAAATGAAGCATTTTCTTAATTAAACCTAACTTTTGCACTGTGTAGACCTGATAGACAGGAATTAATGGGGGATAAGATTACCAAACCCAGACAGTTTAACACAATGACAAGAATGCACAGGTTAAATGAAACTTTTTGACACTTTGTCACTGAATACTTCTAGCTCTTTTCTGACTCACGGAGCATATCTCTATTTTTGCCTGCATGAAACATGGAAGGCCTCGCACACAAAAATGTAACTTTTTCCGCCTCGAGTCAGGAAAATGAATCATTAGTCATCACCTCTTCCCCTCATTTGGTCAAGTTCACGCCCCCACACTTGTCATCCATTGTGATGAGCTGTCTACCTCGCCTGCGGTATCCTTAAAGCTGCCACAAGTGTTGGAGAAGGGAACCTTCGAGAGGAAAAGTGATGCTAGCGTCACTCCTTGTTTTTGACCTTGCTATTTCTGCCACATGTTTAGTGACCTGCACATCCTACGTCACGGACAAACACACACATGCACACACACACACACACACACACACACACACACTCTGGACTGACGATGATAACTTGTGATTTATCTGAGTTTAACTTAAGGAAGTGTTTGAGCTAACCAAACTTCTTACCCCTGTAAGGGAGGCCTGCAGTTTGCTCAGTTGTGGATGAGCCTGAGCCTGAAAATTATCTTTGTATGATCGCATTGCAATTTTTAGTGACAGACAAAGGACTCAAGGTGAGAGTACCAGAAAATGAAAAAGGCTCAATAAACCCTCAATAAAATATCTGTTCTCTAGTGGGCCCTGGTCAGCTTTAAAATCAATAGGACTGAACTTGCCTGCATATGAGGGTACGTTTGTTCATTTACTGGTGAGTGTTTTTGCAAAAGAGAAGCAGACTTAAAACATAAGACAAGATATTGTTATGTATCTATGACTTCATGCCTCACATGATCCCAACAGATTGTGAACATATACATTTTATACAGTTTGGTGCACTGTAACAGATGTATTTAAACCAACATGCCTCTCAGCAACATGAATTCATGCATTTGGTTATACTGTATGTGTGGTCTCACAGGAATCAACCCCCCACAGCACTGCGTTCCCTTCCACTGAGCACCCTTCTTTATGCAGACCCTTGCTCCCTTTTAATTTTCCCAGCTCCCAGCCCTTTGAACCAAGTGTTGGTTCGTTCATTAATATTTATTTCCCTTTACATCACTTTGATGGTGGAGCCTTTTAAATGTTTAATTTGGTTCAGAGCCATTAAACAGTAATGCCGGAGTCTTTTAATTCTAATGTACACATTATGGCACAGCCTAAACACAGGCTGTGTGGGAACAACCTGTATATTCTGCAGCATGGTGGCCTTGTTTCTCATTTTCTCTGTTGTCTCAAAGCATAAAGTCATTTTCAGTGCAAACTTTAATAGTGCCTTTTCATCATTGCTGTCTATCCTTATCTACATCTCCTGCTTTGTAATTGCTACAGATTTAATATAAAAAGTCAGTAAGGGAGAGTTGTGTTTACCTGGATTTACCTCAACAGTCCAATTTGTTTAAAGGGCCAAAAAATCACAAATTTGTAACACAGTATTCAGCCATGAGCACTTAATTACTGTGTTGGGCAGTAAAGCATTACTTAGTGACATGTTACAGTGTTTTTGCCTACTTTTTTCAGTAACAAGTTGTGTAGGGTATTATACATTATATACAATTTGAAATTCATTAATTACATTACAGCTACAAATCCCAGTAATGACCAGTTATGTTGACATCTGAGGTGCAATTGCAGTGTCTTGTTTTCTGTCCCTACATGTGTTAAAGACAAAGGATGTAACACGTGGGTTGAGTGAGTTATTTAAGGGCACCTTTATTATGTAATTATGTTATGTAATTACTTTTTCAATGAGTAATGTGTAATGAGTCAATCAACCCAGGTTTTGGAAAGCTCTATAGGACCTGAATCTCAAAGCCTTGTCAGTAGTCCCATAGGACATACAATCCATCCACTATTTAACCTGAATGGATCAAATTAGGATAACCTGTCACACAAACACATAGACAAAGCTACTTGATCTGAAAATCCCACTAGTGCTAGTCTGAGTTGTCTTAAGTCTGTGTGTGTGCATCTATGTGTGTAAGTCCTCCAGGTAATACAATCTGTCTGCAGCCTTCCCTGTTTCCCAATTACCACAGGTAATTCCCCAGTCCATGTGACCACCATCAAACACATGTCCCATTAACTCCCTGTTAGCCTTGCTCACACTCAGTCCCCATGTCTCTCTCCGACAGTATGCCATCCTCTCCATTTATGCATCCTGGACCCCTTGTTCATTTGTCATCCATCACATGGCGCTGGCATCGATCGTCTGAGGTCCACCTCCACCTTAAAGACATTACAACAGGCTGATCAGGGGAGAGGAGAGCAAGAGGCCTTTCAGTGAAGATACACAGGTATATCACACATAAAGGTGTCATCTGCCTATTTTACAAACTGTGGGTCTGGAGCGTGAAAAACCAATAAGTTTACCAGTTGGGTTTAGAACCTACTCTTTTTGGAGCTTGAACCATATTAGGGACAAAAGGTCATGATATCTCAGCTTCTGCTGCATCAATTTTGACAACTCGTTTTTTACATTTGTCTCTTGCAAGTCATCCAACACTGCTGAAGCGCAAGAGCTCCACTGAAAGTTTTTTTTTTTTAAGTGGGACAAGAAGAACATTTTATGAATTCTATTCGTGAAATATACATAACTGTTACAGGAAACCTTTGTAAGAGCTATAAATGTTCATGATGAAGGCATATGTACTATAGGTGATCAGTGTAGAAAATAACCATAACCATCACTTGCTGTGTACACTATTGGGCCATGTATGTTTTATGACTCAGTTCAAAGGCATCAGCTGGCCTATGAGCTGAAAATCTATCCTTGGTAATTTGATACCGGTGCTGATCTGATGGGACTGTAAAAGGATGATATAACTTCAGCAAAATCAATGACATTCATAATGTGCTTGATTTTAATAAGATATTCTAGGTCTATTTGAGAAGCTTGTCAAAGAAATGGATGTGGATGTGTGTAATAACTTCTGATCTTTTGGCCGTTCATTGTGTCATTTATACAACCCTGTAATATCAAACAATTCAATTTAAACAGGCAGCAAGTTTTTCACGTCCTATTTTCACAACTGACCTGCATCATTGGAGGAAATTATCACATAAGATTTTGTTTTTAAGTGTATAAAGCAATACTGTCACAGAAAAGCATCCAACACAATAGTGCACAATGTAGTGGTTGAAGAAGTACTTTTGTCAGCATCATTTTAAATACTAAAATGTGAAATACTCTGAGACAAGTTAAGGAGCCAATCCTGCACTGAGGACCACACATTCTAATTAGTACACACAAAACTACAAGACGATTACACACACACACAACAGGATTTCATCCTTAACATAAATACTTAAGTGAATTGAAAGTACCAAAACTGTACTTAAGTACAATACTTACATTCCCAGTGGCAGGTGACACAGCTATGCAACACATCATGAGTAGTTCACATTGGTATAAAATGACACTGGGTGGATGTTGCACTAATTTTTCCGTTCTCACTCACAACCTTTATGTTGTAAATGAATGATAAGAGATGCAATAAGTGGGACTTGAGAGGAAACCAAACACACATAACCCTGAAGCAGTCACTCAAGAGGAGTGTGGCACCATCACAGCAGAGACAAACAGGAGTGAATAACATTAGCATGGATGAGTCCTGCTAGAGGCCACAGCACCAGCCAGTGCTGTAACACATTCAGTGTGTGTATGTGTGTGTGAGTATTTAGATGTGGACATCTATGCATACAAGTTCTTGTTAGTACAGCAATTTTTAAACCCAAAGGTCCAAACCAAGGCTGAACCTCTCAGTACCCTTTGGTTTCAATGAAGAACATTAATAATACTTTTACTCCTAACATGGGGTCAGTAAAAGAGCCAATAGAGACAATATAGACAATATCCAAAATGTGAAGGTATTCTATTAACTGTTACACTGACAGGTATGAGAAAATGTGCAAGTATATCCAAATTATGGATGTTTCTAATATGCTGTATCTTAAACTGTGGATAATTTACATTAACAGAGGAAAATGAAAAACTAATATTTAATATTAAGCAATAAAATAGAAAAATATCCCTTCCACAGGAAATTTGGGTGATTTTATCTATCTAATATAACTTGTTGATTATCTAATATGACATAAACTGCAGCTAGAAGCTGCTCCAACATTAATATGACACAAGATGCAAGAAACAAAATAATTAAGAGGAGCAACAGCATTATATAATTTCATTAAATGACAGAGGATGTGTTGTGGAATTTATTTATGATTAGCAATAACAAACCTAATGCTAATATGGTTGAAAGAAGCAGGTTGAAAGAAAAAATGAAAGCACTTTTTGTTTACATCATGACAAACTAATCCAGCATAAGTTTTTGCAGTGATAGACACCATTGATCATACCATTTTACATAATCTCTGTACCATTGGGAGTTTTACCCAGAGGATGGAAGCTTTTGACAGTTATAGTTTTTAAACCAAGAGCAATTAACTGGGCTTGTACAGGCTAGCATGTGTCCTCTTTTCAGCTGTGCACAGTGTGTAACATTATTGCCAATGAAAAATAACGTCATATCTAACAGGATTCTGGTTCATTGGTCCACCTGTCTTCAGTTTATACATGGATGATCTACCACAGTTTTGTCAAAGAGCAGGTATTGTTTGCTGACGATATCTTTGTTTATCTATTTAATAGAACTGTTTACTGTTTCTGCACAACTGTTGCAGCACTGGCAATGTTAAATTTAAATGTCTACACAGCCCCTCTGCTCTGCTAAGGTACGCAGTGACATGATGAAACCCTGCACTCTTCTCCCACAGTTCAGGCACATCTGCACGGGAAGAGTTCCAGACACATTTTCAGTCATCCATCTCACTCATATCTGATGTAACAGATATGCTCCTATTTTAATCAATCCAGCCATCACACAAGCCACATAATAACTTGAATTTTACTCACACTATATATGTGCAAACTGGACCTGAGGAGTATTTTTAGGTGTGGTGGGAACTCTGAGCACTGCCAAAATACAAGTGACCTACACTCAATAATGTACCTGAATGTATCCTGCCTACTTTCAGTAACCATATTACACGCAAAAAGACACAGTGACCATATGACCTTGCAGTCCTAACAGTGGCATTGGGCTACACAGTGAATACACAATGCTGTGTATCTGTGCCTAATAATTAAACATTAAAATATACTTTTAAAGGTTTGTTTGTGACAACTCTGTTTTGGACGAGGACGAAGATGATAAAGAGAGGAAAATGAAATGGATGATAGCATCCTTAAAACTGACTTCAACATGATAATTAAGATGTCTAACTTTCCTCTTTACAGCATGTGTGTGTGTGTGTGTGTCCCATCATGCTCAGATAGCTGGGGCAGGCGTTATCTCACAGCTGTTCAAAACGTATCCTCATTTTACAATGTGATGAAAAACAATTATTTGAGCTACTGGAGTAAATAAAGTAGAAAGGGCTCCTGAGTGTCGATGCGGGTATGTATGTGTGTGTGTGTGGGTGTGTGTGTGCGCACGCGTGTGTCTGTCATTTCATTAATGAGCACCTTCCAGGCAGGTTGCTGTGATGAGGACTGGTGCTCTCCTTTCCACAGAGATGAGAAATGATGGTGGCAGCCCAAAGTCTAATTATAAAGTGAGCCTAACAAACCAGCCGTTCATATGGCTCTCACAGCTTAATGCCTCTGAGGAGAAAAACCTGGATCTTCCTGTAATTTTCATTCTTTGTTTTTCATGTGTTTTATGTTTTGCTTCTTCAGAAAGGTGATGGTTGGTTTGTCTTGTGCCTTCTCCTCCTCCTCCTCTTCCACCTACACACTGGCCGCTCTCTTCGGCGCAGGTCCCTCAGTGACTTTTTTTCAAGAAGTAATGACATCACCAACGGGTTGTCATGGTTATTAAACTGTAGCAACGAGACTTTGAGAGGCTGTCCAAGTTATTCTTTAAAATGCATGTGGGAGGATGTTTGTGTGTTGTGTAGTACTGAATATTCCCGTAGATATCCACCAAGAATAAAACATTTTAATGTTCTCAGGACAGTATGACGTGCACTTTGGTGGGAGCACATTACACTGCAATGAATGGATACTGTTTGTATATGGGGCCCTGTGAGGAGCTGAATACCCACCTTTTAAACCAGTGTTTTCCAACACAGGGTCAGGGGCTCCCCAAAGGATCCAAAAATGAAACAGAGAGATTACAACGTGATTAAAGGGGTAAGAAAAGTATAAATTGGTCATTCTTCTCTGACTTTTTTCAAATGTTTTGCTGTGTTTTATGTAAAATTCTAAAGACCTTTCCATCCTTGAGTGTCTGAAAATCCTCCAAATCAAACAATCACAAATCAAAAGCAGACACTGTTTCTCAAGTGGTTAAAAGCCAAAAAAGTTAAGACCACTGCTCCACACTTTACACAACGAAGGAGGAAACAACAAGTAGTTAGTATTTTGAAATGAAAATAAGTCTAAGTGTCTACAGCCACAATAGTGATTCTGTGAAGCTCTGCTTAGGCGCAGTTGTGGTTTGAGCTAAATACCAATGTCAGCGTGCTAATGTCGTGTTTTGCAGGTCTTCAATTTCAAATTTTGACCCCTACAATGGTACTTGATGAAAAGTAAAGTTATTGCAATTCATCCTCAGGAGGACATGAATGTGTGCACCAAATTTCATGGCAGTCTGTCCAATAGTTGTTGAGATGTTTCAGTCAGTACCAGAAGTAGTACTGCCTGACAAACCAATCGATTTACTTGTATTACCATCCCTGCAGCCATGCCGCTAACATAGCTAAAGACTCATTAAATTCTACTTCCAGAAACAACCCCAAAATCTCTGAAACCAACCAAGAAGCTGTTTCTCACATTTCCAGGGCTGTGACTGAGGAGTGCAGTTGACTCCTTATGTAAGACAGCCAGGCAAAGCAAGCAGATGAAAAACAGTTGGAGAGGAGTTGTGGTGCAGCATGAAAATTCAGCAGCTGCAACTCCTCCTTCACCTTGGTGAAATTAGATCAGAGGGTACTTTGATATTTCAACATGGATTTACAACTGGTTTCATGAAGGGAAAATACTTTATGCAGCAATGTGCTCTGGGGGCTCGACGACATAGATTTCATACATTACCAGGTCATTTTGACCACACGGTTTCATTGTTCAGCGTAGATTATAAAACTGTTAATAAGTCCCATAATGAGCAGAATTTCCTCCCTAATCTTCAGTGAACTCAGGATAACAGTAAAGAATACCCTCGCAGGTATTACTGCTGTAATGATATGTACAATGGTGGACAATTAGCTGTGTAATAATGATTATTATACAGTGGGTGGTTTCAGCCAAGTAATCTAATGCCATAAATTTTAATTTGTTTAATGCCTGAAGTAAACCCACACTCAATGCTGATTAGCTCTAAATTTAAGTCTTCACCCAAGGTGCTATACAACAGAGAAGTGATTTAAATGGAAATTTGCTTATTCCATTTTAAGCACTTGCGTGAGACTGGTGATTAGATTTTAATTTCAAAGTTAACAGGTATTTTTACAAAAGTGTGGCTCAGCCAATCAGAACTGGAACTGGAACCAAATATTTTACGCTGGAATTATACAAGTGAGTGCATGTGACAGTGGATATTATAATAAACTGCTTTCACAGAATAGATTATTGACTGCTTGTGCTTCAATTTAACAGCAAGAGAAGCGGTGTGTTTAATGAACTTGGGAAGTATTTGTACAAGGTTACAATCAAAAACTAAAGGTAAACATCCAAGGTCTACGCTCCAATTACTGAATCAAATGCCAGAAGAGAGACAGCAAACACAAACTAAACTCAATATCCATACTGAGATGAAAAGTTTTTTGCCAGCATTAAGATAGTTTTAATATGAAAGGCAAAAAGGAGACAAGAATCAGTCAGAAACTCTAATGCAGACAATGGAAGATACTGAGTTTCCAGAAATTCCTAGGCGACTGCTGCTCTGCTTCCAAGATGATTTTATTATATAATATTGTTCTCTTTGTACTCAAGAGAGCTTTTGTGCTGGGGATATTGAAAGCAGCCTGGCTCCTCTGTAACTATACTGCCCCCTACTGATAAAAGACAACCCCAGCATCACTCTTGGAGTTTCTCTGACTAAACAGTAAACTGAATACAGTTAACAATATGGTAAGGCTCTCATAAAGTTTGAAACTATTCAGCATTTCCCCATCCAATTTGAAGGAGAGGAATAAGAGTGAAGAGATAAAAGGAGCTCGTTATCACATGTATCGCCCCAAATATCCAGAAGGATCTGTGTAATTTGAATTTTTAAATGTAGCATCACTGTGAAGGAACCTCTTAGACTAGGGATCCCAAGTGAGGCTGTACACCGTGAGTCTTAACAGAGTCTCGAAAACAAACTGACCAAAAACTGGAACAACAAAAAGGCAGACGGTAGGAGCACACAAGGTGGATAAGCAAGCAGCGGAGAACAGAACTACCACTGAACCATGGAGAACCCTGGGCGAGCAGGAAAGCATGAATGGGCAAAGGGCTGAGTGAAGGCCGGGCTTATGAAGGAGTGAGGGAGGTGATATGGGAAGCAGGGAAAGGATCAACAGTAGGAGGAGATAGCCACACCCCTGCAAAATACTGTTCAGCCTGCAGCAAAACACAGAAAGGTAATGGAGAAACACAAATACAAAAACAAACCAAATTCAAAACCTATAACAGTACCCTCAAAGGATCGCCTGTTACTCTGTACTAGTATTTGTCAGTGCCTGTAAAAAGCTATTAATGAACAGAACCCAAGATGAGGAGTTGAGAGATCCAGATCGCCCTTCTGTCACACCTCCCAACGGCATTGTAGCCTGACCCGCCTGCACATCCAACAGCCGAAGGAAAATGGTGGGGCGGCTGGCGATCCGGGGTGAGGGTCTGGCCGAGGCAGGAGGGACTGGTGGAATGGGCTTGAGGGAGGTGAGACATGAAAGACGGTGGATATTAAGGAGGGAGGCACCTGAGTCCCACCACACCAGTTGGAGTGATGCGCTTCAATGGTGGCAAGCCATGTACCTGGGGTGTGTTTACGGGACCCCAGTCCCAGAGGCAAGATCACAAGTGATAGCCAGACCTTCTGGGCCGGGTTGATACTGGGGAGCCGAGCCGTGACGGCCAGCCAACCCCAACCCGAGCTGTCCCAAGAGATGCCTGGGCCTCGTTTTCAGACTATGGAAAATGGAGGTGCGCCTGTGTACCGAGGGAACCTGCCACCACCCCAGCCTCCCGAGGTGGAAGAGTGGAGGCTGGAAACTATTAGTACTATGAATGAGACATACCTGTGGGTAGATAGACAGAGTTGTGAGCGATTCAATCCAGGGAAGGTGGCAGACCAGGGGCCAGGCATGAGGTAAACGCAGCCAAGGGCCAAGCCTTAGGTCTTGATTGGCCCCAGTCTGGCCATTGGGCTGAGGTGATGAACTTGAGGAGACTGGTTGATGCCCTACAGCCCCAAAGCCCGCTGACTCTGGAGGAGGAACTGAGGCCTCAGTCTGTGAAACACAATGTCCTGGGGAATACCATGAAGCCTAAACACAGGCGCCAAATTCAGCAGTCTCTAGGGTAGAAGGGAGTTTGGTTGAGGAACAAGTGCAATTGATCAGAAAATTGAATCACCGCCAGTTAGGATGGCACAGGCCACTTGAAGGGCAGGCCAGGAGACAAAGTCTATAATGTGAGACCAGGGTCGGCGCGCGGGGAACAGGAAGAGGTCGAGGAGACCAGCAGGGAGCACGAAGTGAGGAAGACTGGTTCCGGGCATGATTGAGCAGGCAGAGGACGAATCCTCTAAAAGCCCAGCAGACATGGAGAGCCACCAGAAACGCTTGACGGGCAAAAGCTGCAAGTCCCAGAAACCCCGACATGCCACCTTGGAGGAGGTCCCATCACAATGAGGGAACGGATAGGCGCAGCGCCAGCCAGGCGGTTGGGGTGGAACACCCTCAGACAGGGGTGATCTGCTGGGAACTTCCTGGACCAGGCTGCTGCTCATCCCCAGCTCCTGGGTAGCTCCTACACAGGAGGAAGGCAGGAGGTGCTCCAGGCCTCAAGAGGGGGAGAGAACTGATGAAAATTGTGGCTTGGCGTTCCTGGAGCCTGGTCAGGTAGTGAGGGGTGAAGTTAAACGCCCAGGAACAGTTTTCCACCGAGCCTGACGTGGAGTTGAGGCCGCGGTGAACGGAGGTGATGTTCCCGTACGGTATCCATAAAAGGGTGAGATCCCTCCAACTATGCCCACCTGAAGGGCTAGCACCGCAACCCGTCATCGAATTCCCTCCCAGGTGTTGACGTCGAGAAGAAATGCACACAGGGTGAGAGTTTGGTCAGGAGGACTGGGAGACTGCCCAACACCAGAGTCTGAGGCGCCGACCTCTACAACAAACTGACAGAGGGACTAGTGACACACAGGCGCAGAGGAAAACAAACCTCTAACTGACACAAAAGTACCCCAGCGCGTGACCAAACAGCAATAGATTTTACAGAGGTTAACTCAGTTAAAGGCCTGTACTGTACCATGATGAATCTCATGAAATGATGTAACCTGAAACCTCTGTAGCTGCTCTCATCGGTGTAAGTGTGGGCCATTCAACCACTGCCTTGATCTTGGCAGGGTCAGAATTTGATTTTTGCCCCTTTCCACCACAAAACCCAGAAACTAATGAGAAATATGAAACTCACACTTTTGGCTTTAACAAAAAGTCGGTTTTCCAAAAGTCTGCAGACCTAACCTGAGCATGCTGGGTAAGGTACATGTTCTTTGAAGGGAGGGAGAAAATCAAATACAACGATAAAACAAACTGATTAAGATATCATTACGGAGGCTAATTGTCATGAGACACTGAAAAACGGGTAGCAAGTAGAAGCAACCCAAAAGGTAATACCAGGTACCTAAAATGTCCAAGGAGTGTTGAAACTAGCTCATCTATCCCTCTTAATCCTCACTAAGCAGGCTGCATTATGAGGTCCAACTTAAAGATGTGGTACTTGGGGTGGAGGGGAGCAAAGCAGAGCCAATCAGGGAAGAGGGTACTTGTTCTTAACAGTGATCCCATATGCCCCGTAGCTGGGCCATAGGCCGCAGAGTCTTGTCCTTCCAAAAAGAATCCCGCCTCCCATAAGGAGAGGGAGGAAGGGAAGTGGATACAGCTGCTGGGAGGACAGAAATGTAAGTCTCCATGTGGGCCTCCTTCAGGCTTTGAGAGAGATTGTAGAGCTTGCTGTGGGATAGGGGGGCACCAGGGAGCAGATCAACACTACAGCCGCACCGTGGAGAGGTGGTGGATAGAGCCTGTCCTTATTGGAAAACTCCTGGAGGCCGCGTGAGATACTGCTGGGGAACTGAAGAGATCTACGGGTTTAGGGTCTTGGGAGCAGGTATGTGGGGATAGCCAGAGGCAGACAGGGATGGACAAAATAAAACTCCAATTAGTGATGACAAAGAGACCAGCCAAAGTGTGGGCTGTGGAGCTTGAGTTAGGAAGACCTAATACCAGAGGGACGGCGGAGAGGGAAATGATGAATAAAAGTTAAAATAAATTTGATGACTACCAGAAAGAAGCAGGGACACCTGGGGATCAATGGAGGTGACACGGCCAGGAGGCACACCCATCGAAAGCAAAATGATCCTTTGAAGTCCAGGAAGGTCCCGAGGGAATGTCGTACTGGGAGACAATACCAGAGCTACCGAAATTGTCACAGGAGTTGTGAGTCCACAGTGACAGGGAGAGAGGAATGCTTACTTTAGACCTGTGGAAACAGTCCTTTGCCGTAAAGATGTTTGGGAGATGGGGACAAGTTGAAGTACGGCTCACCAACGCCCCCAGCTGCTGGGTGAAACTGGTCAGACGGGACAGTGAATAAGAGCCTGAACACGCTCACCCAGATGGCCAGTCCTGGAGTGGGAAGCGCGCTTGGCGGCTCAGCGGTGTTCCCCATCCTCCTAAACTGTATAGGCTCCTCTTTGCAGGCGATGAGGCAGCCGGGCATGCACAGGTAAAAGGGCTCCGGAGGAGGACGAGAACCCATAAATCGTGGCGCCTGAGGCCAGATCGCAAGAAGGGCCTCCCAAATCTGGCCATACTCTGCAGCGCCTCTACCAAGGCGATTGTCAAGTCGAATGCACAAAGAAATTAATTCCTCAAGAGAGGAGGTCTCATCCCGCAGCTAGCTGTCTATCCTAAGTTCACTGAGCCCACGCAGAACCCCCAAAGCCTTTATCCACCCACCCTCAGCAGGCGAATGCGGAAATCTATTGAATACGCTGCAACAGAAAGAGATCCCGATCGGTAAGCGTGAGCCGGTTACCGCCTTTACCCTGAAGTGGTGGTCAAAACCCCACGGAACTCGCTGCAGAATGAAAGAAAAGATTGCCAAAGGTGAGTTAGCACACAGCTGTATACGCCCATGCTGGACGCCTTCCCAGTCAGTAGAAACTACTAATAAAAAGCAATTTTTGACCGACTGCAGAGGTTAAGGGCTGCTGGTCAAACACCTGAGAGCACTGCTGTGGAGAAATTGACTGGTATGACCCTACTTCCTGAACACCTGTCTGGAGTGGGGGAGGTAAAGGCCTGGGCGAGACAGCTGGGCAGGAAGGAGGCAGGAGCAGGAGTAACCTGTGAGCTGGGAGAGGGCACTGGAGCCAATGCCAGAGAGGAAACTGCGTGAGACCTGGTCCAGACGTGGCGCCGTTTGATATGCTGGGCTTGGGGTGGAGCAGCTTGTCCGTAATGTTCCCCTGTAGGGCCCCTTGCTGTCCCACACGTGTGTTCCCTTGTAGTGGCGCAACACCTCCACCCCTGCAGGCACCGCCAGAGTATCTGTGATGAACCTTAGACTAGGACCCCAAAGCAGGTGCCACACACACCTGCGGAGTCTGAAACAGAAAGTTCCTTTAATAAAACAAACTGACCAAAACTTGGGAACAAAAAGCAGAGTGTGGCAGGGAGAGCTACGGTGTGAGGAAGCAGAAGCAGCGTGGAGTACAGGAGAATCTAGCGGGAGAACCCATGGAGCCCTGCAAAAGGGCTGAGTGAAGGCCGGGCTTGGCAAGGAGGAGGATAAGTGGAAGTTAGTAGTGACCAGCAGGAGGAGACAGCCACACTTCGCAATGTACCAGCCTGCAGCAAAACAGAAAAAAAGGGGAGGGGAACAGAGAGGAAAAACATAAATACAAAAACAAACTAAACTACAAACCATAACAACTATATACTGGGAGCAAAAGTGACACCTTAAAATTTCTTACTTTGTCTGACCAGGAGCCCAGAAAACAGTATTAATTTTACAATGATAAGGAACAGAGAAATTAGGTCAATTTCAAGCTGTGTCCAGCAGATACTTGATGTTTTTCTTGCCACAGACAGGGTAATGAAGTATTCGGGGATTGACTAATACATTGCTGGTTTTGGTCATTTTATAGAATGATAAAATTATAAAATATCATCAGCCTTATCCTTTAATCAATAGGTGTTCTTCAGTGATAAAAACAAGTTTGTTTGTTCATTTGAAAAAAGTTTCTTTGCTTGAATGTTTTAGTTGAAGTTTTAGTTTTTTCCTCTAAGCACTGTACAATGCCAGTAGTGTATCCAATTTTAGCTTGGCTCTGGCTCTTATGGGAATAAGCAGTGTTATTGCTACTGTTGCTACTGTGTACCATCAGGTAGCAGCCTTACACTCAGAACCATGAATATCAACAGTTTTCCGCCCAGCCCGACTCCCACCGGTGATTGGAGAGCGATGGAATGTAAACACACACACAACGCTGTGTAAACACGCAAAGCATCCGATCAGCAGAAGCAGTAATCAAGCACGACATTCTGTGTGAGATACAGTTCAGACTGCTGGGAATGGAGACAAATGAGGAGAGCAAGAGACTCTCCGTGAGACAGGAGGATAAAGAGAAGGACAGAGATATGCGAGGACTCAAGCCCCAAAACTTGTGAGAATAACCTTTTGATATCAATAAAACTCACCATCCTCATCTCAAGCACAGTGTGTCTAAGTCAAACACAGCCTGACTTGATACAGTACGCAACCAGTGTGTTCCCACTGGCTGTTACACTCTGTCAACATGCAGATATGCAGATATGCCGCTCCGCCACAACCGCCATTCCTGCCGTGACCTCAGCTCAGGCACACCGGTCAACTTTGTTTTTTATCAGTCAGCTGTGTGAGGTGACTGAGAGTGATAAGCAAATCCTTGTGTGAGAAGCTGACGTCTATTTGCTGGTGTTAGGTAAACTCTGTTGACTGGTACGTACGGATGGAGAGGGTCCAGTGCCTCAGAGGGTCGTTTCTGAGGTTTCCAGACAGAAACCACAAGCAGAGAAACTACCAGGAAACTGTGAAGCACAAACGTGTGTTTTCTTCCTCAGTGTTGAAACAATCATTGCGATGTTACTAATGGACTGTTGTGCAGTCTGAAATCTGTGCAACAAGCTGTCCAATCCCTCCATCAGAGACTGAGAAACTAGGACTCTGACAGGTCTCTGGCACAGCTCAATGGCCTGTAACTGACACAAATAACTCATTCATATTTCAGTGATAACAATGAGTTACAAAAAGCTAATTAAAGCAAAGATCCAACATAAATAATTACTTAAGATCTTATTAAAACACTATGCTAGTAAGTAAGTATTTGGACAGTGATACATTTTCCATTATTTTGGCATTACTCCAGTAGATTCATTTTAAAATGAAAAAGTACTACATCTTTAATACCTATCCTTTTTGGGGGTGCTCTCCATAGATAACATGCCTAAATATATCAGTTTATAAATCTGTATCTGTCAATCTTTGCTGGCCTGTCTTATGTAATGTTGGGTTCATTTGACAGTATCTACATTTGGATTACATATATAATAAATCAAAAGGACTATGCATGACTGTGATGAATTTGGACTGTTACGATGAATTTACAAACATTTATTACCCCGTTGGAAAGCCAGACCGCTTTGAAGGCAAGGAGAGAACATATTTTTAAGGTACCAGTTGCACAATCTACCCTGCGTCGTACCTGGATTATTTTTACATCAGTGGGTTCTTTTTGAAAATGACCTCAGTGACCAAAAAGACAAGAGTCTGATCTACTTACTTAGTGCTAAAGGTCCATAGATATTCATAGTGATGTGCTGACTTTAAGCTTTATGGGTGTTTTGAGGGTGTTCACATCCATATTGGCTGAACTGTGTGGGACTCGTAGTGTCCCAGAATAATAAACATACTGCCAAAACAACCAAGAAGTGGAATGTTCCTTACTGGTCAAGTCAGGCCCCTGACTGCACTCAGACCATCAAGTCTTTTAATCACTGAAGACCAGCCTGAGGGCAAAAAGCCTCCGATACAAGCAAAGACAAAGCTCCACCAGCACAGAAACCACTTTAATATGTAATCCCTGACATTGTTCATCTCATGTGGATGCAGGTACTATCAAATTAAAAACGTTAATCTAGCTAAGAAACACACACAAAAACATTTCACTATTATTATACTGCATTGTGTGTTATGATCACTTTATGCTGTAGATCAGTATTTGTAGCACCTTAAACTTACTTTTCTAGCCTTCAAATTACCTACAAGCTTTCCAATAATTACAATACTTTGATCAGATCACTGTCATTTTTGAGTTTTAATTGATTTCTTTTGGAAAATTCTTTGTTCACTCACTTCTTTCCAAGAAAAGGTCAGAGGTCAGGGTCAGATACATCAATATGTCACACTGCTAAGGATTCAGGGACTCAAGTCCTTGAGTTGTTAGTTGTTGTTGGTGTTCAGAAACCACTAGATCAGACTAAGCAGGAGTTAACAGGTTAACTGGTCATTCATCACCATGTGAAATGCTTCCTGGCTGCAGCTATAGCGACATATTGATAAATGGTCTCATATTTTCAGTTGCTAAAGAGATAGGAGAGTGAAAAAGCTAATTTCTCTGTGAACTCTTACTATCATGGCAAGGTACAATAGATGTCATTCCTTACTTACAATTCTTAGGAATCCCAGAATATTTATATCTTAACTAATACAAGTATTTGAATTTATATTTGTCAAGAGACAGCAGGGTTTTTTGGCATTTAGTCATCGTTTGCTTTAAAAATTCCTATATGACCACAATCACCAGTGTGTTTCTGTCCATGAATTCCTATAATCAACTGTGTTGCACACAGATTTTGTGAAGCAAAAAGGAAAACAAGCTAAAAAAAATGACTGAGCAATACTGAGTGAGGATTGCAACATTTTCCAGTGCAGTTGCAATCTCAGCCAGGGTGTTTATTTTGTTATTTTGCAGATGGTGAAAGTATGATGTTTAGTTTCACGATCAGCTGAGATGGCATTTAATTTAAATTTGTAATGGCTTGACAGCAACACTCAGAAAGACTAGGTGCAGCAGGTCACCACACTGCAGTACAAACAACCAGTTAGGGTCAACACTGTGATGCCCTGATAATACTCATGCCAAATATTATTATCAGTAAAGACAGCAAGAGTATTCTATTACTTCATGGTGCATGACATGTTACGTGGTAAATTATGTGAGTGTGAGAGGTTACCTTATGTTTACTTTCCACTGTAGGTGATTCAAGTGCATCCAGTTCTGGTTCTTTGATGGCAATGTTGGCCAGTCAGTTGGTCTTCCTTTTGTTGTAGAGCTGCAGTGATTAGACGAGCCATTGATTAGTCAGCTATCAGAAAATTAATTGTCAACAATTTGTTTATCGAGGAATCTCTTGAGTAATTTTGTAGTTCCAGTTTCTTGAATGTGAATATGTTCTGATTTCCTTGACATTTCTGAGTCTTTTGTCTTTTTGGATGGTCAATCAGAAGAAACAAAACACCCTCCCCCAAGCTTCCACCCCTACTCACACTCCACCAACATACCATCTCCACATTAACAGAGACAAAAACAAAAAACAAAACACACACACACACACACACAAAAAAACAACTGTATACAACGTACCCACATTGTTTGTGGTCATTTTGAGTCTCTTTGTAGTTGTTTAGTTGTAATTTTGTGTCTCTGAAGTCAGTTTACATGTCTTTGTAGTTGCTCTGAGTCTCTTTGTAACCATTTTGAGTGTCTCTGTAAATATTTTGAGTCTCTTTGTAGTTGTTTTGAGTCTCTTTGAAGTTGTTTTGTGATGCTTTGTAGTTAGTTTGTATCTCTTTGGAAGTAATTTGATTAAATTACTGAAAAGAAATCTTAACTGTCTTTGGAGTGACGAGTGAATCAGCCTGATTCAAATTCCTTCCAGACATGATCAATTTTTATATATCAATACATATACATATATTATATTTTTTTTATATATTTATATTACTGTATTTGAATAACACAGGTGATGAAATAGAATCAACCACTATGCAGCAGAGCAGGAGCTGCTGTGGTACATTCAATCTCAGCAGGATTAATTCACCAAATATAAGGACAAACCCAAAGCAGTCTTTTGTATCTCGGCACCTGATCAAACACGTTCTTGGTGTACAGAGTGAAAATCTTCCATTTCCAGTGAAAGCTCGACCATTTTGTGTGATGGGTCCCGTATGTCTGACCCACTAACACATTTCTGTTTAATAGACGGGGTGACGTCACGGAGGGGCGGAGTCTGGGGGCGTTCAAAACACAGGCTGCCCTCAATCCTCACTGATTCTCTGCTTCCTGCCTTGTTTTGCGCTTATTTTCTTTGCCATTGCAGCAGTTATTTGAAATACTTCGCGCCGTTTGTATTATTTGCTCTTTTTATATAATGCGGCTGCCTCCCGTACATTCATCGCAAAACAGGTTTTGTCCCAGGATTGTTCTCTCTAGCAGGATCTTACTGGTGTTTGTCTGGTTGTTGCTTACGGTGAATATGGACTGAATATAACAAGAAAAGCAGTATAAATGCGCCTGCCGTCGAAGAGATACCCTGCGTTTGAAATCGAAGAGGTAAGACTGCTCGAGGAAAACGAGAGAAAAAGAAAAACAAAAGAGGAAGACAAATGTTTTTGTCTGCAGCAGCAACTGTGCAAGAGGGCTGCAGCAGCTGCAGCCCATTATCCCGCCCGGACCCTGTCTGTCTACGTTACTTATCACCCACAGCAGATTAAAACAGTCACATACCAGTGATTTCAACTTTGCATTTTGCATTTAAGTCCAATTTTCTCTCGATCCTGCGCTGCCTGCTTACAAAGTCTGAAAATGGCGATGTTTATCAAACTGAGCGCGCAGCCTGTTTCCTGCTGCATACTTGGCTCTTTGAGCGGAGTGTTGAGGTGTTTACCAGATCATAATATCTGGCGCTCAAAACTGACAAAAATATGGAACGTGGGACTTGTTCAAACCCGCCCGAAATTGAGAGGAGTTGATCTAGTTGTTTTTGAGCTGTGGGTTTTTCTGATCATTAAAATATTTGTATTGTCCCACCTTTTTATTTTCTTTTACCTTACTTTCTCCTCCAGTTTTATTCCTTGCACCCTTATCTAACCTTTCATATGAAAATGGTAAGAAAATTGAAGGTGAAATGTGCAGGAAATAATGCTAAATGAGTAGATAATTATTGTTGTTTGACTTCTGGGTGAAAGCAATGAGCACAATTTAAGGAATTCTTAGTTTCTATGAAGGCCACAGCTCTTTTAAAGGACGTTTTGTTTTGTGTTTGCCAATCTGCTCCCATTGTCATCTCTTATCTCTTGCTTTTCCTCCTCCCCCTCCATCAGGTGTGTGTGCCCTGGGTGCAGCCTGGCCTGTGCTGTGGTGGCAATGAAAAACCCAGGAGCCGCCGAGAGCCGTCGGCTGGTCGAGCTGCTGGAGGGCGCTCTGGTCAGAGAGGCTCGCCTCTGGAAGGTGCCCGTCTTCAAGAATGGATGCATCCAGGTGAGACTCGAGGTCTGCACCTTCTTCCTCAGCTCGCTTTAAAGGTACATTATTAACCACGTGTCGTCTCCTTTGACTGCTCAGGGCGCTGACATCTCTTTATCCCAGCACCAAGAAATGATCGTTTGGCTTGGAGAAATGACCCGGCTGTTCCAGTTCTGTCCAGAGACCTTCGCACTGGGAGTCTGTGTCCTCAACCGCCTGCTGTCCACTGTCAAGGTAGAACACAAGCTCTTTTGTCCAGAGGCCCATTTGTCCAGCATCTAAAATGTACTCTTTCAGGTTAAAGTAACTGAGAATATCCCCATTTATAAAAGCCCACACAAATACCAGCGTTTAACAGTCCAAAGTCCATCTTGGTCTTCTTTTCCCAAGCTAAAGGTCTTTATTTAAAACAAGCACTACATTTTGTCTGTATTTGACATCAGTTTGTGCTCTGAGTAGAGCTGCACAGTGAATCGGCAACAATCACATCTTTAAGAGATAAGATAAGATATACTTTATTTACTAAGGGCCATTAACTTCCCATTTTGACTGTATAAAGTCTGCTTAAATTAAGCTTGACTTAAAATAGCCACCACTCTCTAGAATCAAATACACATCTTTATCAGGCCTGAACTGAGATATTGGTTTCTCCCCGCTTTGTTGAAGGGAGAAAGACATGATAGTGGGGCAGATCTGTCCATTCTGTGCAACCTAAAAGAGACACAAGTGTAATTGTCCCATTAAGTCCTATTAAAGTGCTCATAACCCTCCTCACCTCCAGAGAGAGGCCAGCCTGAATGTCCTCATTTCCCAAATTCACTTACTGATGGTTAGGATCTGTAAAAGCAACGGAAAAGCATTGCAATTATTTATTTATTTTTCCTGATGTTTATTTTCACACTCATAGATCTTTTCTGGCTATTAGGACAAACTAATTTAAGTCTTTATCTTTTTTTAGGCCCAAACAAAATACCTGAAATGCATTGCTTTTACCTCCCTGGTCCTAGCTGCCAAAATCAATGAGGAAGATGAGGTAAGATCTCCCAAAAGGACGCACAAAAACAATAATGTCAGCTTAAAAACACACACACATACACACACACTCACTCAAATAACCGACAGCGACTTCAGTGATATTTCAAAACAATATGTTTATTTGCTTCCCTTTGTTGGTGTCTGTTTTAACAGGTAATAGGTTCTGTCAAAGACCTGGTTGTGCAGAGCGGATGCAACTTTTCAACAGCTGAGATTCTTCGCATGGAGAGGATCATTCTAGACAAGCTGCACTGGGACTTGTACACTGCAACACCGGTTGACTTCATTCACATAGTAAGTTAGACTTCAGCAGATAGACAAGCAAACAGAACAGTTTTTTCTGTTTTTGTTTTTTGTTTTTTAACTGGACCTGAACTGTCAGAGCACCTCACAGGGAGCTGGCTGGACTTTTGAAATGCTTTGTGAATTCAGGTCCTGGTTTTGCCCTTAAAAAACACAGCAGTACAAAAGCACACATTGAACCATCATGCTTCCTTCAAGGTGGTGTTCACGTACCCTCAACAAACCCCCACCCACCTCCCCCTTCCCCTCCCCTGCCCCTGCAGTAAAGAATTGGTCCTGTTAGAGATTGTGCATTTATTGGATTTCACTCATTGTGCCCATGATTATTATAAACTGCATAAAGTCCTGGTTGGAGTGTGTCCTTCCCTTTTTTAATAATCACTGTAGCCAAGAACAAAAAAATGATATTGTGTTTCTCACTCATGCAAATAACAAAATCAGAGGATCTGATTAGAGGAGAAGTAAGATTTACATTTGGTTTTCCAGAATATCAGAATAAAACGAACTAAAATGTAATTAAGTAGTGACTGTCTAACAGCTGATTTTTATTTACCAGTAATATAATATATATAGTTGCTGCCTGACCTCAGCTAGTGCTAAATGTGCACACTTTACTCAGTTGGTTTAGGTCTAATCTAATGGATAAATTCCCACTGAATAACTTCTAACCCTAAAATCACTGCTTTATCGTCACATCTTCGCCTAAATGCCGAGGTAACTCACTCTTAAGAGATTTCATCGTTGGCTGTCTGCAGCTTCACCGCAAAACTGACACTCCTGTACTCGACAAAACCCAAGTTATAACCCAGGCCAGTTACCCTAATTGACTGTGTGTGGACAAAAAGCAACAGGTCTGAAAAGAGCCATGTGAAATTCCTCTAACCACATTAAGACTGCATTTGCAAGCTGCCAGCAAAACAACAGGCGTGTTGCATGTCAGGCCAAGGCACTTCTGACTTAAACTCTTACCTGAAGCCCTACACTGGAAACCCAAACCCTGCTGCCACCAGAGGGAGTTGGTGCACGTAGACGGTCACCTACGCTATCAAACAAGCAACAAAAAACATAAGACGATTTGGGCAGGTTAGCGCACCAATAACATGCTATGGATTGTTGAGACTGTTTGTAATGTCAAAAACGGGTTTGTCGTTTTTCAGAAATCCCATGCTGTGTTACTTAGTTTACAGCGTGATATTGTTTCACCGCTCTGAATCTGTAGACAGTAGTTTAATTGTTAACCCTCACAAATCACTGCAGGCAGTAACTACTGAATGAACTGTTGACAAACACACAAAACATCATTTAGGTCCCTTCATGCAGTTGGGGCCCGGGGCTGTATTCATAACACTTTGCAACAAGAAGTCCCACAGGATGTAACGATTAAAGATCCATATTTAAATTTGGCTCCTAACTGAAATACCTCAACAACTATTGGGTGGATCGCCATGATATTTGTTACAGATGTCTCTCAGACAGTGAAACTTACAGACTTTGGTGATCCCCTGGCAACAACTATAAAAGGGATGGCCATGAAATTTGATAGAGAGATTCATGTTCCTGTCAGGGTGACTTGTAAAAAGTTTAATTTCCATCTTAGTCTCATCTACAGTTTACTTGGTATCATCCATTTAGGCAGAGATTTACAAAACAATCCATTGTAATATGATCTATATGAAGAAGTGGGATATTCTGGAGGTTTCAAAAACGCGGATGTCCCACCTGTGTTTTCTTTTAGAGCCGATAAAAGTGCTTTAGTGCCAGCAGTCGGACACTTTATGAATACAGCCCGTAATTTCCTCTACATAAATAGTTTACACACTGTATTGATCCACTCTATTGGACGGTTTTCCATTGAGAAAATATTTAGAAGACATTGATTACGTGCCCTGGAAACACATCCCCAGTTGATTTTGTGAGGTCTTGTTGTGCATTCTGCGAGTCAATAACCTCATCCTGGACCAAAGGGACAACACATTACCTCAAGAAATAAATAATAGCACTAGATCTGTTCGTGATAGTGAAATTGTAGGAGGACAGGGACATTTTCTTAAAGCCACAAACCATAAATTGTCACTAAAAAGCACCTTGGCACATATGGACTGAATTGGACCGATTCAGTGTCTTCACCAACAACAAAAAGAAAATGGCACTTTCCCTTTAATATTACAGTTTGAATGATATTGGTGTCACAGAGTTATTGTTGTGAATCTATTATTGTCCTAGCACTTCACTTTTAAGTAATACAAAATCCAAGACTTTTAAAATAAAGAGACATAATGTATTAATAAAAGCTATAATAAAATAAAGACATTTTTTCTTTTTTTATACTATTCAAATAAATATTTTTCAAATAAATACTTTAACTATATTGTTAATATCTCACAATTACATTCCCCCTGCCCTGAAGAAATCACTCTGCATTCCCTTTCCCTAAATAAAGTGTTACTCTCCATTGTCTATAAAACAGCAATCAATAAAATCTATCAGTAATTTGTCACAGACTCTCCACCTTGACACTTTGATATGAATAAATAAGAGGATTTACAGAGAAGCCTTGTCATTACCTCTGGATATGCTCCAACATCCAAGTGAAACTCTTTTGAAAGGCAGAGTCAGCCATGTGACGCTCAAAGCTTTGACTGTCTGAGATTAAACGTCTGGTTTTCTTTGCTTGCTACATTACCCTGAATTACGTATGTTAACAAAATGGAGTGATAAGGGAAAAGATGAGGAGGAGGGGGACTTTAGAAAGGAGAAATAGTCAAAAGCAATCGTTTTAGCGGGTGACTTTTTGACTTTGGCACCACATTGCTGAATCTACCTCTCAGCGATTTCCACTTTCTTTAAAACCCATGGCTTATTTTTGCTACAGAGTAAGAGACAAACAAAGCAAATGAGCTAAACACAAGGTGAATGAAAGAAACACAAAAAGATGTTTGACTAGAGCAAACAAACATCGCAAGAATGTGTTGATATTTTGAAATCTAGTGGACTTTTCTTTTTTTTTTTTTCATCAGCCACATGTCAGTATCTTGCAAACACTCTTCATTTTAACATCTTGGTGTAAATGAAGGGTGCGTTTTAAGAGTGTTTTACTCACTGTGACAAAAGTATGAAGAAGTTCTTTAAAATTCAAATTATAATTTTTTTTTCTTTTCTTTTTTTTACATTGAGCCCCCTCTCAGGTTGTGATTTACAGTTCCTGCCTACAAACGG
>BRZM01000002.1:9113016-9271350 GCA_033238685.1 Lates japonicus | reverse complement strand
CATGGACAAGAAAAACTCGTAATTATTTGATATGCTCAATCACTACCTATTTTTAAATGAGGCCATATTTCTGCCAAAACCTGGAGCAGATGTGGTCCAGTGCATAATCTCTACTGACTGCCCAAAGTCTTATCTTGGCGTCATGAAGAGGTTTGTTAAAACGACATGTGATGTCAAAGGAAAGGACTTTCCCTTCAGGAAGTAAATGCTACCAACCTGTTAGAAAACCAGAAAACACTATGAAGAGTTTTTCTGTTGTGGTTGTGTGTGGCTGCTGGGGGCACGTGAAGAGCGAGGCATGTGGCCTTTCAGGGGCTGGGAACCTGGGGCAGCAGTGGTGGAGGTGATGGGATGTATGCTGTGCTTAAATACTCATTACTGCTGTGAGCTCTGAGGATGTAAAGAGAGCACAATGATATTGAAAATGTCCAATTAGTGTGGTATTAAGCTTCCCATGGAGAAGTGCTGGGGCGGTATGCAGGCGATAGCAAACGCGCCGCAGCAGCAAAAATGCAAATAACACAGTTAAAGTGCCTAAACAACATGTAAACATGGTTTTCCTCATTGACTTGACAAAAAAGTGCGAATAACCACCACCCACTTCTACTTTAATTTTGACCAAAACAATTTGAAAAGATGTAAAGAAAGTGGTAAGGAATCACTCACTCTATTTTACTTAAAATGCTACACCACATCATTGAGAGAATATGTTAAAAAAACAGAAATGAGCTGTTCTCAGGGCAAGTATCTGTGGCTACTGAAATTGCCCGTTCATTTGGCATCTAATAGTCTCTCTGTACTGGTCCCCTGTTGAGTGCTGA
Source organism: Lates japonicus (assembly GCA_033238685.1). NCBI lineage: Eukaryota > Metazoa > Chordata > Actinopteri > Centropomidae > Lates > Lates japonicus. Next base: position 9,270,529 of record BRZM01000002.1, on the reverse strand, counting down.
TCGAGGGCCAAAGCCTGACTGACTGCACTGAGCCCTCAAGTTATCTGAGCACGGGGCCCAGACACACACACACATACACACCAAAGGAGAACAGAAATACATAAATAGAGGAGAACAGAGATATATTACAAATCTAAATCTACGGTTATTAAAAATTAATGAAATTAGACAACACGCCGAAATTAAATTACATGAAACACCATGTTCACAAACTGAACACTGATCCCAGGTTGATCATCAGCTCCTGTGGTTTTGATGGGATTTTGTGCTGTTTTGAGTAGTAAATAACAACTTTATCTAAAGCTACATGGAAGCACAGATGTTAGTATATCTGTAGTTTGGTGTGTTGTGGCAAATTACAAAATATGATCCAAAACTGAATACTACAGATTAGGAAAGCTTTTATATCTAATACTTTTACAGAGAGCCAATATCTTGAATTTAATTCCTTTAGCAATTAAGACATATTGCTGTCTGTTTCACCTATGTAGACCTTCAAATTAGTGTATGAGACAAATAAATGCTGTATTTCATCACATTTTCCTATGGTTTTCATCATTTAAGGTTTGACTGGTGCTCCTTGATTGCGTCTTGTTGTGCCTCTCTGCTATAGTGTTATGGCATCCAGCTGGAGAATTGAGCTACAACCTGTTAATTTCTCGAAGCTTCTGTAAATATGATTAACATTTGCATAAAATGGATTAAACTGATTAATGTTTTGTGTTTTTAACCATATTGCCCAGCCCCAGTCTCTCCCAAAAACAGCATGAGAGTGAAATGTAAAATAAATGATGAAACAACGTCCATGTTCACATAGAAACATCCACTATAATTCATGTGCACAGAACAACACACAGTAGCTTTGCAGAGAAGAAATACAGGGGTCTGTTAAATGACAGATGTCTGGAGTTCAGATAACAGAGCACCAAGAACTTGAGTAAGATAAACACACACACACACACACACACACACACACACACACACACAATTAAGCTCACCACTATTCTTTTGTCAGTAGACAGTCCTCCCTCTGTCTTCTTCAAGTCGTTGGAATGCCATGGCTCTTCGGGAGAGGTTGTTTATAACTCAATTTTCAGTGCGACATTCACATCTACAAACTGTTTCACTGATATCCTCCTTTCAGTCGAGTGCTAGAACACAGAGATTTCTGTCCTCTTCTGCCCTGTCTTCAGATACACAAAGGAATAGTGAGCCATCAGTTTGTAAGTGTGTCTGACTTTTCCTTTGTTATATCCATTATCTGATCATTATAGCAGAGATGGATGAGCCTGATAAGATTATTTATATAACAACAAAAGAACAAAAACAGTTTTCCACTAGTTGTTTAAATACAACGTCAATTTTCCTTTAGAAATCATATGTATATCTTTAGATGCACATGGAAGTACGACAGCATCATGCCATAGCCCTCGAGGAACTTTTCATGAATTAAAGGCACAATCAGTATTTCTTCTAACTAAACAAAATTTTAAAGATAGTTTGGTTTTACCCAAAGTTATTTGGTATAAAATTAAAAAAAAATACAAATGTGATATAGTCTCATGTTCTTCTTTAATGACATAGATTATTCCATTAATTATATTTTGGTGTATTTAATATCAGCATGAAAACCTGCTTCCCACGTTATCTATCACTTGTCTGTTGCTGTATAATGATAAAATAAAAATAAAAATTAAATAAACTCAGCAAGTCTTATAAAGATAAATTTTGTGATGGCTCTATTTCATCTGTTGCTGAATTAATTATAGAATTAGAGGACTGATGGTCCGAGGAATCTGTCCCAGGAGACACACACAGCAGGCTTTATAAATAACCATAGACTGTCCTCTGAGGGCTGGGGAATGAGTGGTCAGTGGATAATGGAGAGAGGAAAGGAAGAGAGGAGGACACAAGAAATGCAAAACCGAGAGGAGGAAATGAAGAGAGACATGGAGGAGGAAGAAAGAGAAGAGAAAGCCTCTGAGAGTATAACTCCCATCTGAGCAGTAATATTCTCAGCACGTCCTGCCTGACATTAATAATTAAACTGTTTACCCTCATTGATGAGCACAGAGAATGAGCCTTGGGAAACAAAGATCCAAGACCCCTACTTATTACCAGGCAGGTGACGCCCAGGGCAATGCATGCACGACATACAGAGGTTGAGTGGTATATGGTATATGCATGCCAAGAGACACCATACCCATCACAAGAAACACAGACACACTACAATTTCCCAAAACAATCTCTCTGCCCATCACTTTGATTTCACAGTGTCATTCCGCATGAAGTCACACTACAGTTGTGCAGGGCACTACATCGAGAGGGAGGGTATAAATAAACAGGAAAACGGTGGGACGCACTGCCGCTCTGCCACGAGCAGGAAACATCTTCTCACGCGGATAATGAGGTGTTTTACTGTTTTATTGCTGAGTTATATTATGCCGTTTCTCCATACAAAAACATCCGCATAAACTACTAGTATATGTTAAATTTATATATCCAAAAAAGGAAGATCCTGTAAATACGTTTCCACTTCTTTCTTTAAAGTATAGTCTAGTTTTTATTGTGCCCAACCACACTAAACTTTGAATGGCCTTATATAGTGAAAGCTTCCACATGAACACACCAACAGAGGGAGGAATGAGCAAGTTTGCAGGACTGGAAAGAGAGACTGAGCCATGTACTTCCTCCAAAAATGAGATCCACCAGTTACTACTTCCAGACACGCTCACAGTGCAAATAAAATCCCTGAAGAATCACTTCACAGCGCACTCACAAGGATGGTAAATAAAGACTCCAGTTCTAGTACAGACATCCTGCTCGATTCATGAGGTTTGAACAATTCATTATTTCCATTATTTCATGACACATCACCTCCCATTTTGACGCTTATTTAATACCTGTAACCCAGCGTTCAACCAGTCAGCCAGCATATATTAAAAAAACCTCTATAACATCTCAGATACAAACTAACCAACATCATCAGAACAGGTCAGGTCTTTCTGTTGCTTCATCATGTTGCATCCCGATCCCTAGTAATTATTGACTGTGCAAAACAAAGGTGATGAACACAGGAAGTGAATTTGAGAATATCAACGTCACCTTAATAAAACCAACCTTTCTTCAATGGTTTTTCTGTGTAATTCCAATTTTTCATAGTAGTCCAATTAAGTTTGGATCAACCAACAACTGACTGTTATTATGGTCTGGAGGAAGAGCAAGCATCAGCTGACCCTTCTAAGGTACACACTGTTGCATTTGCTTGAGAAACACAAAACACCCACATACCACACACCCACACACACACCCTGATTAACTTGCTTGTAAATGGTTCTCACCTTGCACAACACCCCAGGGGTACTGTCTGGCTCTCACTGTTTTGTTCCCCACTTTGACCTCTTCCACGCTCCCGACCACAGCAAATGGCAGATGGGCCTACACAGGAAAAGATGTTAGTTAAAAAGATCAAGAGGTCAATGGGGTAATTGAGATATAATCGTAGAATACCCTGAATTCTCTGTCTTTTGTCATATGTTTTCTTTGGGATTCATGCTAGTATTTTATATCACAACACAAACGCTTTATGTTGAATTTACCAGACACAAGCATGTTGTTGTGCAGCAATAATAAAACAACAAAATGGCTGAATGAAAATTGAGTGTTTAATTTCAAATAAAACTTGTTTCACTGTGGCCGTCATCGCTCTTATCTTTCACAACCAGACCACACCAGAGTGAAATGTTGACATAAGAGCTGCACCAGAGCTCTGTTTTAAGTTTGACATGTGGCTCAGCTGGGGCTGTGAGGCCTATTTTGTTGAAGTGATTAAACACACCCTCTCTCACACACACACACACACACACACACACACACACACACACACACACACACACACACACACACACACAGTTTCTTATTGCTACAAGAGCTACTATGCCTCATTAGGATCGACAGGGAGGCATCATGGGAAACATGCCTGATATAACCTCAAAATTAGGCGAGTTGAAACCAGCTCACTGGTTGCAACTCAGAGGAACAAGCTGGTGAGTGTGGGCGCTGATGTAACCGACTATGAATAGATGGGGATACTGTACAAGGACTGTGCCTGGGAGAACCAAACACAGTCTTATTTATCCATGAGAGAATTTACTGTTTGAACATTTGTATGTGTGGGTGAGTTTGAGCAGAGAGTGATTATGCATCACTCCCATTATAAAATTTGAAATGCAAAAGACCAATATAATATGTATTTGTGCTTGCCGCCTGAGTCATTAGCTTATGTTCAATTATACAGGTACTCACAGTTTCAGTACCTCTAAGTAACTGGTTTATTTTGACAGTGGAAAATGTACAAATGGACATATAAATCCAGTTGAAGGAAAGCATGTGCTGCCATTAATTTATGACTTCTCTTTATTATGGAAAGACTGGTGCAGTTAAACAGACCTGATATTCACACAATTCTGTGTTAAACTATGCATAACATTTGTATATACTACAAGCACATGCCCAGGGTCAGCTAGTATTTGCAAATATTTTGAGTGTTTTCCTGTGTATACAGTCACAGATTTGTGGGATTTCAAAGTGCCTAGATAAGAGAAACATTACTTCTCAGCACATGTGTTAAAAGCAAATAAAATGGTGTCAACATATGCCGCTGTTACCAGATGTGTAACACATGTGGTGCTAAAGACATGATGGTTTAAGTCAATAGGCACACATATCTTAAAAACAAAATCCTCTTTAATCCAACAATTTTGAGACAAACTGTTAGAGGTGTATAAAAAACTATAAATTTTTCTCAATCAACATGTCTGTCATTTTTTCATCAGAACAAAGCACATATGGTAAAAATACTGTTTTTTTTTTTGTTTTTTTTAATTAAAACACAAAGATTGAGTGTATGAGAATTTTTGAGTGTGTTTGCTGGAGTGTCACAACATGACTTACATTCATGGAGGCATTGATCTCACTGACTGCTTCATCATCTGTTGGGAACTGATATATCTGGACACCATTGCTCACCAGCTCACTCATAATCTTTATTTTGAATTTATGGAGCTCACTCTTAGAGATTGTGTCCGCTTTGGCAATGATGGGAATGATGTTGACCTGAGGAAAGGATCAGAAAAACAGACACAACATAAATATACATAGAATTTCAATGCAGTAGTTTGGTTTAACCTGCATCTTCATGACAGGACAAAACATACCTGTCAAGTTTAATATACTGACAGAATATGCACAGAGAGTGTTTTCACTGAATTTAAGATTAAAGCAATTAACTTCCATTTGTCACCAGGTCATAAACAAACACTGTGAAAAAGCTAAATTAAACATGCTAAAGACCTAATTAAAACATAAACCAAGCTACGTACATTGCTAAACATGTCTGGGGAAGCATACAAGACCATATGCAGCAAAACTGTACAGCAAATAAGCTCAGGCAGAACCCTGACAGATAAATAAAACAAACAGTGATTATGAAAACAAACTAGGCTCCATCTCCAATCAGCAGCAGATGTGCAGAAATAAACACTGTTTGTCTGCATTCCTCTGTATGGCTGCATTAACCAAATCACTAACCGGGAGGAATGGGGAGGATTCCTGCAGATTCACTCATCAATTCCATAGTGTGCCTGAGAGCAAGAGCCAGAGCTTGTTAGGAGTCAAATTACAGGCTCATCATACTTTATTGGATCATTAATTTGCATCAGGACGGCCAGTATCATGTTTTAACTCTTATTTAACAGACTAACTTCATTAATCGTTATTCAATGCTGCCTTGTCTGGCCACTGAAGCAGATGGGAGTAAAGTGTCTTGAAACGGTCAGTGAGGAGGGAGGGGACCATGATATTTGTTCATTTCCCACAAGTGGGTTTTCCCAGCTGGCCAAAGAGTATTCCCAAATAGTTTTCAGTGTTTGTTCTGAACAGCTAGGAACACCAGACGGGTAGCTGTAACCACATCAAAGCAGTTCACTTTAGATAATCACTGAAAAAAAGAAATTCACATGCACTGAAGTAGACTGATAATTCTGGTACTTTCTCAAAAATATGTATAATGCAACATGATAAAATTATACTAATTCATTTTGTTTTCAAGTTTTGTTTTCAGTCGTTTTCTTACTTCAGTTTGGGGAATAATCCTGTTCTAATTTTTTGGACCTATTTGGTTCCCATAATTTGGGGGCTTTGGGGGATATAAACACAAAGTACAATGTTGTCATGGAGTCAGTTAGCTGTGAGTTACAACTTGATCCACATTTTTTGCCAATATTTCTTTGCTTTTTGGGAAATGGGCACCATTAAAAGTATGCCAAATGAGCTATTATGGAGTTCCTGTCTGCAATGTAAAGTGTGATGGTTAAGTGTGATGACTCTCAAGTTTTAGTGAGTTAAAACTTTAGTGAGAATTAAAAGGAGCATCTTCTTTTCATTTCTAAAATATTTTGTGGACATTATTTCTTCAAGATAACAGCATCCTTATGAAGTGTCATGCTGAATTTGAAAATAAATATGTCATGTCTAATAATAATCTGAAAATACTATATCACAAGTCTAGAGTAAATTAGAGGTCATGATAAAAACTCATTACAGAAGGAAATATCACCCCTTGTTTGCCAAATGACCTCAACTGAATCCTTTACATCCTAATATTGGATAATTATCTGGCAACAGTTTCCTCCTTTTTTTAAAAAAAATATTCGTTTAAAACAAAGGACACCTCCTGCAGACTCTTATCTCTCTTCCTGCCTTCATCCACCACAAACCCCACTTGCTCTGGGCCTTCAACCATCCTCTGTAGGGAGGGGGTGATTTGCACCCCGTGTGCAAGAAAAACACCATTGTCTAGCCCTGACAACAAAATCTCCAGTCTGAGGGAAAAGCTGTTTCTGGTCAGCTTCCCTGGCTTTTCCTGTGACAGGGCTATCTGGCAGACAGGGCAGCTCTGTCCATTTATCTTTACTTTTCAGATAAAAGCTAATATTCACACACAGAAATGCTTCCACTGACGAGACTGTAATTCATCACAGAAAGCAAAAATGCGATAATTTTGCTCTCACAAAGATGGAGCCAGTCTTGAAATGCTTCTCATGGCAACGAAATGGACACTAATCTTCACTTGTAATTTTAGTGCAGAGACAATCCATTGATTAATTGATCGTCTTCAATCTGCTTTCCTCTGAAATGTGAGGATTTGCAGATTTTCTCAGTTTTAAATCTGCAGGTTAGGTTTTAGTTTTTGTATTTTAAGCTGTGACTTTGGGGTCTGTGAACACATGAAAGGTATTTTCCATACTGCAGACATTTTACAGACTAAACAGTGAATCAGGTAATTTAAAAATAACCACTTTTTGAAGCCCTACTTGGTTGGGCAAAGCTACTTTCTGTGGTCCACCTGTAGCCAACTAGAGTTCTGAAATTACAGAAATAAAACTGCAAAATATGAAAAGGCTGATGTGGTGCACAGCTGCTGGAAATATTTCCTGAAACACATTTATTCTATGTGGAAAAGACCACTGCATAAACCCCATCAAGCCTGTAAAACAAAACAGTGTCACATCCACACTGTGGTCACTCAGCACTGACTTGTTTTCAGATAAAACAGTGGTCATATTGCACATTGTGGAGAGATTGCTGGGACAGAGCCACTGAGGTCAGACTGGTGTTCACCGTGGCCACCCACACAGGCTAAAACTGTGTCCATTGTTGCACTGACATCGCTGTAAATCACTTTGGATAAAAGTGCCCGCTGCCAACATTGCTCTTCTTTTACACCATCAACACTTTCTGGTGTTGTGCAACTGGAAAAAGCCTTTGAATAACTAAAATGTCCCTGTATAACCATGCTGGAGGTTCACAAGAAAAAGAGTGTGGTTCATGTGAAAGGACGGGGCGATTTAGCTGTGGTAAGCTGCTTTGCTCTCATTCATATTAGGGGCAAGTATAGCAGGTAAGCTGCTATACGATAGCAGACACATGTAGCTCAAGTTCACTGCTTTGCTGTGGTTCATATGAAGGGATAAGTAATATATTTAGCTCAGGTGAGCTACCACGGCTTGTTTCAAAGCGAGGGGTACAGAGAGTTGGCTGCATATACGGTCATGGTTTGGATGGTATCAGGAGACAGTTGGCAAACACAGGGTGGCAGGTTTTGATCGCTCTGTTGGCTGGTAAAGACACCACAGAGGCTCAGTGGTCAGCACTGTCGCCTCACAGCGAGAAAAGTCCTGAATTTGGATCTCAGACCTTCCCTCTTAAGTTTATGTAGGTTTTTTCTTAGGTCAGAACAGTACTCTGGTTGTCTTGTGGGGATAACTAACAGTAGAGGTACTTAGTCATTGTTGTTGACCATGGCTTTGGCCTTGGAAACATGCATTGCACTCAGGTAAAGTTTTGGTGTCCTAAGTAGTAAGATTAAATCTGGATGAATCAAAAAATACATTTGAAAAATGCATAATTAGTGAGTTTAAACATCACCAAGAACTGCAATGCCTGAATATGATCCACTGTGTAATAAATTATAAATATTTTTTCTGAATTTGTCATTAAACTATTAGCTGTCCCTTGGGAGTGACAGTTGGCTGAGGTAGCCAGTCATTGTTTAGAATAGTATCATACATTTGGCAGAGATGCGCAGCCGCGCGTTGATGATAGCTGGCAGAGGTAAGCCAGCAGGTTTTGGTCACAAGCTGACCATCTGCTTTGTTCTGGATTTATTATCATTGCATCAATGGACACAAACAGGACCGAAGCTGCCACTTTGTCATTCCTACAGCAGTGCTATCAGTACTTATATGTACAATGAAAGACTGTGGAGGTAGTAAATACAACCTTCGGGGAATGTAGATGTTTGCAGATCAGTAAAATATTTCACACCCATCCCAACAGTCAACAAAATCCTGAATGACAGCTTTTCTCTCATTATTGCCTTAAGTCAAACAAGTGCATACAGAACCAAAGACACACAAATCTTCTCCTTCTCTTTGCTCGCTCTCCTCTGTGCTTTGTGAACATGTGCTCTGAGATGTTTTGAGGATCTTTTCCCTTTCTGAAATTCCACACTTACCACAATATGAGACCATGATTGAGGATCAAAAACCACTCTGAATGGTTTTAAGCTGTGTATATCACACTGAGCAGTTCTCAAAAACATTTTATCAAAATGTCAACACGTTTATTCAAGTACATTATAAAGTGGAAAGAAAATAGTACCATATATGTAAATAGATTCTTTGTTTAATGCTCATGCCCAAGTATTTTTTTAGATTACAAAGAAAGGGATCTGGTAGGTACCATAAGTAGCAATTGCTGCAATGGCAAAGCAAGCTACATCAACTTGGCCCACACTAGAAAAATTCAAGGAAAACCCTTTCAATTACCACTTATGACCAAAGATTTCTACAAAATGAAAACCATAAAATCTTGACAAATACAAAATGGCTCCAGCTTTGCCCTTAAAATTGACTTGCTTACTTTCATGACTCTGTCCTTCCCCTCTAAACCATCTCTATCTCCCCCTCCCTTCTTTAACGCTCCAAGTGTTGTTGTGATGAGATTTTTTCCACCAGTTGCCTAATTGAGGGCAAGCCTGTGATTGTGTCTCCAGTGAGCTGCACTCATCGAATGTATGGCAAAACACAGAACACAGAACCACCGACAAATAATCTGTACAGTAATACTCGCACAAGAGCAATGAAAAAGCCACAAATCAATGTAGCTCTGAATGTGACTATTGACTGGTATACAGCTGTGTGTTGACCTATTAACATGTCAAATTGGATCACAGGATTGGTAAGATTAGCATAATGAGGACATATTTCAAGACCAACCAATTTGTTTTATCTCATATACATTTCTATTTTATGGATGAGACTTCAGAAAATGTGACAAGCCTGTTTCCTTAACACAGCAAAGTGTTAATCTGTTCATATAGGGCAGGTCTTCCCAAAAACCTGGGGCTGTTAAGTCTAAACCCCATTTTTTTCCACAGAAATGGCCAAATAAGTTAACTCCAAAGAATGGCATGTGAACTTTTCTTGAAATCCTATACCCTGAAATGGAAGCTTGCACGTTTACTGCAGCATTTTTTCTTTCAGCTTTATTCTTTTGGGACACACCCCTGCAAAAAGATCAGGGATCTCCACGCCTCAACGAAATGCACACCGGTCACAGTGAAAGGGAGGTCGGATTTCAGCAACACTGATATTATTCACAGACAATGGGAAAGGACCGGGAGTGTGTGAGTGTGCGTTTTGCCAAGGGGGAAAACCACAGCATATATGTGGGTGTGTGTTTGTGCGTTAATTGTGTGTACCTTGCTGTCCAGTTTTTTCATAGTGACGAGGTCCAGAGACTTGAGGGAGTGTCCTGTCGGGGCGATGAAATAAAGGCAGATGTGGATCCTGGTGTCGTGGTAGTTAAACAGTGAGCGTTTGATCTTCAGCTCCTCCTGGAGATAGTTTTCGAACTGGGTGTCGATGTAGTCGACGATGGGTTTGTAACTGTGAAGACAGACAAAGAGAAACTGTGAGGATTTATGGATGTCTCTGGATAAAAGCAAAATATCTGTCCCCTTATTCGTACATTGGTAATGAATATAAAAGGAAATATGGACTTGTCGCTAGGGAAATGAGCTGAGACAGTTATGTTTTCAGTAACTGTGTGATCTGATTCTATGCCAAGATCTCAGCTTAGAGCTGTGCAGCTTAGTGCTGCATGAAATTTGTGTTTGGCTTATGGGAATCTGGTTGAAACTAATCACAGAGGCTGAAAAACATCCTGTCTGCTCTAACTGTGATGGCCTTTGGAGCAAGCAGTGTCAACAGTAAATCAATGAAAATCCAGAATAAGCAGCAAAAAAACAAACAACTGAGTTTTGTAGTATTAGTTTGTGAGTGCTTTGCATGTGTAGGCAGACAGTTAATGTTTTTTTGGCTATCCACAACGCTGTATATGACCTGCACTGCAACAGTATACCAACTCTGATGTGGACTAGAGGGAAAGGAAAATAATGTTTTTCAGGTACCACTGTTTATTTTTCTAAAGCAGATTTGCTGAACTTATGACAGAGCATAAATAAAAAATCCATTAAATTTCACCTTTTAGAGATATACTAGGATCACTGAATTGGAAAACATTGTCCAACATTACCTAACACACTGTCACTTGCTGGTGTTTCATGGTGATTATGTTCAGTTTTTCCAGTGGGATGCACTGTAACATACTTCCAGTAGCAATGAGGAATCAAAACTAGACACACAAATCATTAAGGGCAGAATGGAATCTTTGTCTGATTCTGCTCTTCTTTCTCACTGCAGCAATTATCAAGTTAAAATGTCAAGAAATAATAAATGTTCTTTTAATTACAAATAATACATTATGTTAGTTACTGCAGCAGGAAAATTTGTCTCTGCAAGCTTTCCCACAACAGTCACCAGCCTAACTGGGGATGGTGGGGTGGGGGGGTCATGAGACAGTTCGAAGATGTTTTAGACCATATTCACACCAAGCTTACTTGGAGAAGTCTGCAGCTTTAACTCATTCAGTTCAGTTTATTTTGGGAGATGAGAAAAAGGACAACACATGCTTAATGAACTGCATCATAGCTGCCTGAAATGCAAGTCTCTTTCAAGTGAACTGCTTGTGGTTTATTAGTCACCACAGATCTAAGTCTCACAGCCATAGTTTAGCTCTGTGCATCTGTGTTTGAGATATTCAATAAACTTATTTGCTATCCAAAGTTCCACCAGCCCAGGCTCTGAATTATGTTTTGAACAGACACTGCTGTAGCTCCCACACAAACGTGCATTGCTTATGTTATGTCGCTACATTTAGGTGCTACACAACCACCTCAGCCTCACTGGTTCCAGCTGGGGTCACCTCTGCTTTCACATTTCCTCCAGCTCCCACTGGCAAGATTCACAAGCAAACATGTTTGATAACAACTGTTCATCGAGCAATGTCAAACATCTGAATTGCCTCCTGAATTCACATCAGTCACAGGGACCCAAAGTGTTTCAAAGTGACTAAAGAGTGACACACATGCTCATGTCTACAAGAAGTGCCTGCTACAGTACAAGTGCCTATTTGCCTTACTTTGAGCCACCTACAAGAAACAAGCCCAACATACAGTAGACTGACATTTACAGCTGTTTCTTTGTGTGTTCTGGTATAGTGTGACCACCAGAAATGGAAAATAGCATCAACAATAACAGAGTTCATCATGTTATAGGCATTAATCAGACAGATCTTTGCCCTATAAACAAGTAACTTGTGATACCAACAAACCAAAATTATTGCTTACTAGCAAAATCCTCCAAGTCTTCTTGTTAACCATCGTCATTTTTATGCACGTTGTTGACAATTACCTAAATTAATAGCTAACTACATCGGTAATCTACTATACTGGTAAAACAAGACCTTCTCACATTCTACCTTACAGCTCAGAGTGAGATTTAAATTTAAAAAAAATCTATTCTGTATCCTCAGCTACAGCCATGTTTACAGTCATCTGTCCTCTCCCTTCACATCTATCTTCAATTTCTCTGTGGAATGCACCAACACTGACCTTTTGAAGCTCCCTCAGTGTGCATTTACAGTCTGCTGCAGGAGTCTGTCCTTCAGCATGTTGGTTTATACAACCAACAGAGAAAGCTGCTATCAAAGGGCATGAGAGTGATGCTTGCTGACTAGGTCACAACAAGAACACTCCATTCCACAGCTGAATGTTAGAAAAAAAAATCAACTATTTCCTCTTAAATGCTGTCCCACTTTGTCCTATTTCCATCCTACTGAGAAAAGCAAAATGTGCAGGAAATCTGGACTGATATTAGTTTGTGTCTGTTTCTCTCATTTGTATCCCTAGGCAACGCGGACTAATTTGGGCAAAACTATGGCGTTTTCTTCTTGCAAATAGAAAAGTAGGGTTTGGATAAGAATTGACAGGAAAATCTGTCATTACACCGGTCCTGAGTCAGATGCTCTGAGTATCATATGAATGGAATTTGCCTTATGGGACAATATAACGAGCGTTGTTTATCAGAATTTATCAAAACAGTTGTGATGCAGTAAATGGGACTGACAGTAACATTTACCATGGTTTGGTTTTCTAAACAGTCATCTAAATTTTGCTATGGCTTGATTCAAACCATGGACAGTATGGTTTTGGTTCTTACTTCTGCTTTTCAGCAAATTGCACATCACCAAAAACCGTGATTACAGGGAGCTATCAACCATCTAGTTCTGTCACTCTCTTGACATCATCTATTATCATTTCGCTGTGCTCACCTATCCTCCTTGTTGATCTGATCACCGAAGCCAACGGTATCGACAATCGTCAGTTTGAGGTGGACGTTGCTTTCTTGCAGGTCATAAGTTCGCGGCCGCAGATACACGCCATTCTGATAATGGCTCGCCTCTTCGTTCTCAAACATGGTGTTGAAAAGCGTGTTCATTAACGTTGACTTGCCAATACCAGTCTCCCCTATGGATGGTAGGAAGTAGAGAGAGATGAGACAGAAAGAGAGCAAAGGTTAAATTACTCAGTCACCGGGGAGTAATTGATCAGCTTTCAGACATGGATTTTTACTGCACTGTAAGTGAAGGGAGACAAAACAAGAAGAGAAATGTTTTCCATGAGTTGCTAATTATATACATCACAAACACATTGCACACACAGCGTGGTTTGATACTCACCTACACAGAGAATGTTAAAACAAAATCCCTGCGTGACCGACTTACTGACCAGTTGGTCAGGGAGGCTGTCAAATCCAACATGGCCGCCTAAACTCAGGTTACGCTTCTCTTCATTCTGAGGGACACAAACCAAACAAACAAGAAAAAAATCAAAAGTCTGGCTGCATGTGAGGAAAACACACAAGGGGAAGACATTAGTCAGCGATAGGAAGACCTGGGTGGTAGAGCGGCTGAAACCTTCTCATTCCTATGTAAATTAACATTAGAGACCCTCTGTTCATTCTGCAGGTGTTAAACCCATTAGATAACATTATGAGTTGGGTAATCAGGACCTGCAGTGAGGATGCGCTTCAAGAAGAATCCTGCACAAGCATGTGCAACTAAAGACAAAACCACACACACCACCGCACTTTAAAAGAAACAATGAGCTAATTGGGTGATTTAATATAGAATATGGAAAATGAGAATATCTTCATATATATAATATAGGCTATGAAACCATTTATCTTAATTTAGCCCCTTTACCATGTTTTCCAATACAATGAAATCAAGCTGCACGACTCAAACCTGCAAACAAAACCAAACATGATCTCCAATCACCACTGCTACTGTAAATTATTGCAGAGACCTTGCACAAACACTGTATAATGAATCTGCATTTGGGGGAGAGCATCCTGGACCTAAAAGCACAAAGATTACCGATAGAGCTACAACAGACCAAAGACAGACAGACACTATTGGGTTGTAAGCGTTTTCACCTTTGATCTCCCTTATCTAAGCCACCTTGACGGAGGGGAGAGACAGTGAGAGGAGAGAGCAAGTTAAAGGTGTAGAGGAGGGGAACAGACAGTATCTTGAGATGAATGGGGCCACCCGAGCTCGTCTGGCTCGGCCACGAAGGACTGCATATTTGAAGGCTGATGTCACCGAGTGCAGGCAGCCTGAGAGCAGAGCAGGGCTCAGCTGAACACAGCCCGACCGTACTGAGCTGAGGGGCAGAGCCAGGCTCTGCATACACAGCAGATGAGTTATAAACCTGACTGAACTGCACAATATAGGATGTGCATATATATATATATATATATATATATATATATATACACACGTGTGTGTGTGTGTGTGTGTGTGTGGGTGGGTGTGTGTATATATATATATATATGTGTGTGTGTGTGTAAGTATGAGGGGAAAAATAAATAGAGCTTAATATGTCAGGCATCAAGGCTGAAGTAATCTGACATGAGCTGAGCTAGGTAATACTGAGCCAAGCTGTAGTGCACTGGGAGTTTATCACGCTAAATTAACGCACATGTTCAACTTAAATAAAAAGCTATACAAGCTGTGCAGTGTGTTTGCAAAACACCAAGCAGCACAAATAAATGTGTAGCAGCACAGCCACTGTTAAAAACTCCATGACAGATGCTAAGATGAAGCATTAAGATGCTAAAATGAGGGATATGGCTGCAGTTCAGTGCTGCGATGTAGATATCTGGGACACTTAGCTGCTTATTTGGAAGGGTTGCACTTCCAATTCTTTTGTTCCTTTTGTAATTGAATACACTTATTGTAAGTCACTTTGGACAAAAGCATCTGCCAGATGAATGCAATGTTTGTGTTTCACAGTAGAAGGTTTACAGGGATGAGGAAGAGGAAGAGGCAGTGGCCATTCTTTGTTTGTTATTCACGGCAAAACTCAGAGCTTGTTAAACAACATTAATGCTTCCCTGTGGTATTCATCTTGCTGAATGAAGCTCGTAGAGATATTTGGAACGGTTGCTGGAGGGGGAGGGCGTGGCCTCTGGTATCATGCCTGGAAGGAAAACCAGTGCAATGACCCTCTGGATTACTGAGATGTGTTTAAAACACGAGAGGCTGACAATTTATAGTTGCCTTTATTTATCTAGGCAAAGATAAATAAAGGCCTTGCTCATTTTCCATCAACACCCTATTTCGTATCTGGTTTCACATGTGAAAGCTGCATAGTTTGCACACAGTTGGTGGATAGGCTTCTTGCTCAAGGGCATCTTGACAACATTTTTTGTGCAAGTGGGAAATTTTTCTGGCTTATGCCTCAAGTCTGGGAATTTACACTTCAGGTCATAAGCTTACTGCTGGAAGTTCGCTGTGCCTAAAAACATATCTGGTCCTTTAGAGAAGTATGGCCAATGTCAGGGGCAAGCTCACGTCATAATCAGTCTTAAAGAGTACTTTGACCTTGTAAAGCTTGTTTGTTTGGAAATTGCTCCAAACTTACCAAACCACAAAGATGAAACTCTCAGGTTCAGAAAAATAACAAAGATCCTGACTCATGAGATAATTGTGGGTTGACCTCCTGCGCTAAGTTGTCAGTAGCACATAATCTTTGTGTGAGTGTGTGTGGAAATATAAGAGGCAGATGGGTCTGTGACTGAGGGCGACGAAAACAGCATGCAGACCTGACCAACAGTGTTATCTTTAAGCATCAGACAGAAAAGAACTGCAGACGTGGACACATACTCCCCAAGCTGTGACTTGAATGTGTGAGTGTGTGTGTGCACTGGGCTCGGTGGTGGAGGACGTACTCCGAGCCTTTCTTGATCTTGATCTTCTTGAATTACAAGTAGTAATACAACAATGTAAAAATACTCAAAGTAAATTTCCTGTGTGTGTCTACTCGTATTTAATGCAATCCAATATAACTGCTTGGCCATCAAGTCTTTTTTTACGATGCCTATAATGTTCAGTTTTTGTTGACACATTCATAGAGGTGTTAATTAAATTGCTTTCTGTTGCCACTGCTAGCTATGCTGTCGTCATAGCTAGCGGTGCTGTTGTAATGGACTGCAAAAAAAAAAACACCACTCAACATAATGTAGTGCAGTGCAACACCACATTTAACTATGACCTCAATAATAAACAAACAATTGAAATTACTCATTCCCAACAGTGTCACCAAAAAAATAAAAAATAAATCAACATTATGAGCTTGGTAAAGACAGATGAGCTGAACAATACAGCAGATCATATATTCTGTATGAATTTCATCAACAATGCATAAACCACTCTAAATATAAGCCTGTTTTTCTTAGTTCCTAATACATTTAAATTCATTGACAAGAACATACACACACCCATCAGCAAATACAGGATGTATAACCAACGGACCAGGGCAATTAGGGAGACTGTGAGGCATGTGTCCGTCCACCCACTTGAGCTAGTTGAGAAAAGAGAAGAGCAGCAGCATAAAGTATGACAGGAATGAAAAGCTTCTGAGTAACTATCCCAGGGTGAGGAAACAACACAGTCCCCAGGCCACCGTATCACCAGGCCGGCAGGAAATGGCTGCACAGAGAGTGAAATGAGCCGTAAATCATATAGGCTGTTTGTAGCTGCCTGATGTGAGCAGCTTGTCAGCAAGAGTCCTTTTTTTTAAACAGAGGACATTTAGACTTGTAACAGAGTTGAAAGAAGTGGTGTAAATAATAAAGTTAATGATGGCTGAATTCCATTCAGCTGCTTCAGTTTAAGGTTCTTGGTATTGTTCATGCTAGCTTACTTTCATGGCTTGCTGGGACACTTGAACAGAGCAGAGACATTATTCATTTTACCTGAAAAAGGCCTACTATGTCATAAAAAGCAGACAAGTTTCAAAGGTATTATCAAAATGTGAATTACCAGTACTACATGGATAGTTTAATGGATTTTTGCATATTTTAAAAAACTGTGATTGAATGTCAGAAAATAGGGGAAATGGCCACAATTTCCTGGCCCTGGCAGTTAAAAATCCTTGTTGTTTGAAACCAACACCAGTTAATTATTAATTAATAAAAAACGTATCTTTTCAGCACTAGTCCTATCTTAAAACTACAACTCAAAACTACAAACAAGTATCACAAACTTCACAAAGATAAGCCAGAAAGTAAGCTCAAGAAAGGATAAATAAATATGTGACACATATTCAACCTGACATAACTGAGGACAAAACCAAGACCACTTCACGCCAGCAAGAAACCTTTTCGGTGAACGGCCCTGATGTGACCTGAAATTCTCCTATCAGTCACTGTCTCTTTCACTAGACACCACTGTTGTCTGACTATCCCCTCTTCAGCCTTCTGGCCTCCATCCCCACCTGACTTATGTCTGACTTGTGTTTTGCAGCTTGTGTCTGCCTCAGTGAGCCTCCACTTGACAGACAGCAGCAACCTGACAGGTTGAGACACACACACACACTGCTGCAGCTGAAGCTTGTGTGCGTGTGTGTGTGTGTGTGGGGGGGGGGGGGGGGGGTATCAAATATTTACAGTAACTTTGTGTAGAACTGGTTTGCCTTAAATGTTGTGTTTTCGCATTCATTTTTAAAGAGGCAAGATCAAATGCTAGATAGTATTTTATTTATTTTTCCCTCTGATCTCTTAACTGGGCATTTCCAACTTCCTATATATATTATTTGTATTTATTATTTATATATTATTTATATGTATTCAAGCAGCTCCCGTGTTCTGCGAGGTAAAATTATTGTTTTTGTCAATGGAGCCTGGCTGCAATATATGGCAATGTTTATGGTATAATATTTTTGGATTTTTTTGTTAAATTCTGCCTTTTTGTTATTGTTCTGGCTTGTCTTTTTTATATATTTGAACTTGACACTCTATCTAATACAGGACAGTAATGGCACTGACTTGCCTTTGCATCCTAGACTTGACTGGATTGAAATCTGCCTTTAAACTGAAAGCTGTATAAGGCATGTACTCCAAGCTAGACTTAAGGATGAGTTGTGCCATCAGCCTGTTGTGGTTGGGCAACTGAGTCTCAGTGTAATTGTGTACAATTGTGTGCAAGCAAACAAAATAAGCTTTAGTTGGTGTCACAAGCGGATGTTGGTTTGGGGGCTTCTTAGCATCTGTGAGGGAAGGAGGCCACATGATAACCTCAATGGCAAACCCACATGCACATTCAGTACTCTTTGAGAGATGGCTGGTTATGGTGCTTCCTGTCCAAGGACAGTCATGTAGATTTATAAAAATGCAGCTTAATGTCCTCTAACGTTTCACCATGTACAGAGTGCTCATTATGAATTACAGCAGAAAGGATTTTACAGCTCATCCAGTGTCATCAAACAAGAAATATACTTGGATATGATGTTTTTTGCAACATTGTCATTGTCATTAACCACACCCACAGATTTTGCCCTTGTGTGCTGCAATAGTTGTTCTCCTGCTGCTACTTGTGCAGGCGGTGATGTTGTAATGGTAAAAATGTTGACGGTTGAGATGCAGATGACGTGCGCAATTAGGAATCCACAAATGCAGAAACACAAACTAGTTTTTCTCCTATTATTGTCTTATCAAATGCATTTGCTCTGTCTTTCTTGTCTCTCACTCATGCACAACAACTGTATGTCCACATTACTGCTCAGCTTTATCACTCATCTATGCCCAACAGGAGAGACACACAAAAAATAAAAGTGACGCAGACGGGAGGGGAGACAGGAACCATTTTACGAGACAGATGTACAGCATGCTCATCTTTACAGGGCCTTTTCCCTGTAAAGATGTACGAATAAGAATAAGCCATTTCCTTGCCATTACTGAGCTGACAAATAAAAAGCGTGATTATGGTTCTGTAAGTTATGCTATTAGCCACAAGCTAGAAATCTTTATGGATTAGAGCTAAATCTTGGCTGGTAAGCTCTCTCTCACATGCATGTAAAGCTTTCACACATTGCTGAGCAGGATAAACAAACATTCTTGTTTCAAGATCCACACTAGTTGTGCATATTACTGAATGCTGTTGGAGAAGACAACATGAGGGAGGTGAGCCTGATTTAATCATTTGAAAGTGAAATCCAAAACATTAGATGCAGTAAATCTTGTTCTGTTAATGACACAAATAGTTTTAACCTCAGAAAACAGTAAACAGTTGCATTTTTATCTTTTTCTGGCTTTCTCTGTGACATTTACAGGTATCACAACCAACTGAATTTGCATCAGATGTCAGATTTTATGAGACACTCTCTAACCTCCAGTCTATCCAGAAAATAAATGCTTTACACCTTTTTAAATGTTGTAGTTTCCTTCCTTCATTCAAACAAAAAGAACACTAATAGTATGTTACGACATCAAAACAAACATTACTGGCTCAAAATCTTCATTCAGCTTTTGCCAAAATTATTTGGAAAGCTATTTTAATCTTAGAGCATCGCAATTTTGAGCTCAGCAATGGCCTTATAGAGAACTCAAACCTATTCTATAGATGAATATTGACTCATCACCACAGAAGCTGCAGCCTGGCTGTCATTATTCATCTACGACACTGGGTTTGACAAGCTCGCCTCGAGGCAGTTCTGGCCTGTATGTTCTATGAGAAGCTAACAACACGGATGACACACAACAGTCAGTAAACCTGACCTACAATCTGACCCGATCAACATACAGATGAACAGCATGGGAAACCCTGTGCCTGGCAGTAGCTTTGAAATAAGGTGTTAGGAGTCTTACGATGCTTAAAATAAACAATTGCAGACTGATTCTGATTATTCAGTAAATAAATGTAAGTAGAGCACATGTGTGAATAAGGTATGCACAAGTTAACTCACTCAGCACAAACAAGCAGAGCAACTCTCTCAACAAAGTGCCTTGTCACATAATTCGTCACTCCACGTCTCTTGCCTTTAAGCACTTTATAAAGCTAATTCAATTTTATGCATGCAGGCCTCACGGGAGAGACATACTCTTCAGGGTCAGTAAGCACTGTACATGCTAAATATGGTATAGGCCATTTCATTACATAACCATTTAAATGGACAGCATCCCTTTTTATGCTACCCACTCTAATGCAATCAGCAAGTGAAAAAAAAAAACAATAGCATTTGTTGACTACATTGATCGCTTCATGTAGGTCTGGCCTAGAAAGTTAACCCAAAGCTACAGCTTGCACTGGATGGGATTGATGTGGGCCAACAACGCAACCAACCACACATCCCTATCAATAGCTGCACATAATTAACAGCGTGCCCTTTCCACAAACTGTGCAATATGGTCTCACTTAGTTCAAAAAGTTAGACAGGAAGTTAGGCAGTCAGGAAACTATGCTTGCTGCTAACGCTGGCCTGTGTCACCGCATTCTCAGCATTTTTCTCATTAATCAATCCTCTAATTTCGTATTCCAAAAGAGAGATTTTAGAAATCGCTGGTCTGCAATATCTTCTGCAACCTGTACCCCCTCTTGGACATGTTCCTGATTTAAGAAATGCCAACTGTGCAATATCCTCTGCATCCTCTTTTTGGATCATTTCCTTTCTTTGCAGACATGTGTTGCACCAGTAAGTGGAAGGAGTGGCCTGGAGTGTGTTCTTAATCTCTTTATCTCTTGCAGCTCAGTGCTGCCTACTGTCCAATTCATCACTGCAAGGATCTCTCTTCAGGCATCTGCCAAAAACTTAATCACCCTCTTTAAATTTCCTCCTGTGCATTTGCGTTGTCACTATAATAATGGTTTTCCATAACACATGCTTTGCCTGTGAAACCTTGACATAAAGAGCAAGCTATCTTATTTTGTGTCATTGCTGTTTTCTTTATTCTCTACTGCACCACCATACTGTCTCTACAGGGTGACACCTGCCTGACAACTATGAAAATATTGCAAGATGCATTCCTCTCTCATTTACTGGTATACCCAACCTACTACTGTGATATGCAAAGGTACTGCATTGAGAAATAAGGCCAGTCATCAGTAAAGCAGCCACAGTCTGTTTAGCATCTGGCTGATGAAACTGACAATTGACATAATATTAGATATAATATTGTGAGTCCCATGAACAGGAAGTTAAAATGAAACCACATGTCAACTCATTGTTGGGACTAAGGCTCATCATACAGTTAGTTCCACACAACAAAACTGCAATCGATACATCTCATAGGGACTTCAAATGTGTCTGAGGTGCCCAACAGTGACTTCAAAGCAACTACATGCCATTTTATAGTATTCGTATCTGCTAGCTAACCACCGCATTTGTTGTTGTATTGACACAGTGACGCTCATTTCTTGAATATGTTGTGCTCATAGCCACTTCAGATAACGTCAACAGTAAGCAGTTTAATGGAGCCATACGCTACACCCACGTTTAGCAACGCATACATGTTACAAGACACGACACTTTAACAATCAACAATAGCAGCGTTGTCTTAATTTGTCTTAACTGAAAGAAACCACCACAGAAATTACTTCCACCATCTCGGCAGAGCCCACATCACAGGCTTCAAAAGCAAAGGGGGAGGCTTGGTTAGCTACATACCCGCACACAGCAGCTAACACCCACACTTTCACTAATCACAATGTTTTCGCTTCCAAAAAATAGAGATGCAGGGAAAAAAGCAAGAGGCGCCGTGGCTTTTTACTCACCGAAAACACGTCAACGTCCGTGGCAGCCATGGTGTGCGGAATGTATGGTGTTGGTGCGCTGAGCAGACAGAGCAGAGGCGAAAGGGAGCAGCCCTCGTCTCTCCGTGCTAGCCTGCTAAAAACTAACTGACTGAACTGAGCTGACAGAGAGAGACGGGAGGAGAGAGGGACATAAGACGGAGGAGAGCTGGTAACTGGGCAGGGAGGCTACCAGTTAGCTAAGCATCAAGAGGACTCCCTACTACTTCGCTTCTCCTTCGTTCGTTCGTGCGGATTAAATAATTTCTTCTCTTCGTTTTGACTTGGACTGACAGTCAGCACGAGTAAAAAAGAACTGCTAATTTACTGTTAATTTAGCTAAACTTTGTATTGTAGAAAATGAAGTTGGCAGACAGAGATTACAACAGCGGATAGGTATAATAGGTGCTCCCGTGTTGCGCCGTAAATTTTAAAAGTCGTTTCCCCTCTCATTAATTATCAAGAGTGCTCGCTTAAATGGAAGTTTGCAAATTCCGAATTTGGAGCAGTTTAAAGTTGCCTCGAAGTGTTTCCAGGCGGTTTAACGGTCAGTGTCTCTACGCGCTTTAAAGAAGGGGGTGAACTATCTTGACGTCCCGGTGACATCTTTGGGCGGGACAGATAGGCTCCAATATGGCCACTTCTTAGGAACTCCCATTCACTCCAGGAATGTCATGCTGCACTCACTGCAAGCCAGGACAGGAGCGAGCAGCGCCGCAGAGCGACGGTGGGGATGGAGGGGGGTGCTCAGAAGTATGTGTGTCAACGGTGGAGATGATAAAACACCTAACAATCAGCTCAGTGTAGCCAGCTATGGATGTGTCCTTTTCAAGAGAGTGCATTCATATTTAAATGAACTAATGAGGTCACAGATTGATTATACTACACTGCGACTCAGCCAATCAGAACGAACTATGTTACCATTATTACTATGTCTCATTTTCTCCAATTAAAAACCAGTCTTATTGTATTGTGTGTATTGTACTGTTTGTATGTGCATGTAGCCTTGATGCCCTGGGGACTTGTAGGCCTACTTTGCAGCTTTATGCTGGCATCCAGTTTACATTAAACATTTATAAACTGTGTGTGTGTGTGTGTGTGTGTGTGTGTTTTATGGCCCGACCAGTAGTACTGGATTTTAAGGCTGAAAATGATATTGATAAAACAAACAAACTTTCCTCTTTAACGAACGTTGTATTGACGGTTTAAACAGGGGAACAAAGACAGACAAAGATCACTTCACTTAATGGTATACCTACAAGAAATAAAGTCACATATGTACACGTAGCCTACAAGATAGGGGGGAAGAGAAACACACATACTGACATCTTTGTGGTTTGGTACACTAGTCTGGTTGTACTAAATTACTTAACTAAAGTTATAAATATAACCAGGCCAAAGAAATGTGTTTTATAATCCTTTAATTTCGGTAATTATCTTTTTTTTTCTTTTTCTTTTTTTTTTCTTTTTCTTTTTTTTTTTTTACATAAACTGAGAAGGATATTTAACACAAATTTTATGATATCACATTTCTCTCTCTTGTGCGTGTGTGTGTGTGAGTGCGTGTGTGTTACAGGAGTAGACCGTTGCTGTGTGGTGTAAAAGTGAGAATTGCAGTTTCTTTTAGGGTATTTTTCATTCAGAGACCAGAAAATAAACTAAAAACAACTTGATGTCTCGCAGCCTTCGATTTAAAAGTCTAAAAAGCCACTTTGCCTGTAGGGAAACATCTGCATATATTATTCAAATTATATCCACGTCTGTGCTTTTCCCGGAAAAAGACTCCTCCAGGTGGGGAGGAGAGAAGTGAGCGGCCAGGTGAAGGCTACCGCACCAACACCAGGACAAAGGTGTAACAGGATACAGTGCGCCTGTTGGGAGTTGAGGAGTTTTTAATAGCAATCCTCGTCTAAAGCCTAAAAGCTACAGTTTTAATAATGGCTTTGACGCAGGAAGCCATCCTGTCTTTGCTTATAACGGAGGGGGGCAGAGTGAAGAAGTCCGACTTGGTGGGTAAGTTTAAAGGTTCGGTAGACTGCGGCGACCCGGCGGAGAGAGAGCGGAACAGGGAGCTTTTCAAGACTTTCGTCAACAACGTCGCGTTCGTCAGAGAAATCGACGGTGTCCGGTATGTTGTCATCAAGAAAATGTATCAGCACTTGCTGGAGAGTGCGGAGAGCCGCGAGGAAAAGACTCCGCAGACGGGTGAGCAGCAGCGCCCACCTGCGCGGTGCGAGGAGACTGAGACCTCTGTGGATTCAGGAGGAATGAGGTCAGCTGCTTCTGAACCTGATCAAGAACATGCAAATGAAAGTGGTGAGAATCCTGCGGAATTACTGACTCCTATACAGCTGGCACTGCAGAGGAGCAAATATAGTATTAGAGTTAAAAGGACCCTGAATTTTGAGATCCAGAAGCAGGACTCAAATGGAGATGACTGCCCAAGAAGGGGTGCCATCACTGAGGCCACCACCACCCAGAGCAAACCTTACGCCTTGCCTCTGAGAATGCCACCCAGTGCCACCATGGTGGAGATCCGCAAACTGAAGGCGGACCCAGATGATGCTCCCGAGAGTCCAAAACTGGATGCCTCCAGGAACAAGAGGAGACCCCCATCGGTGGAGACAGGAAGCAGCGGCAGCATCAGCTCACCTCAGCTGAGGAGGGCAGCGGCGAAGAGTACCAAGGCGTCAGAGGAGCACAAAGACACAAGGATTCCCTCAGCGGTTCCCCTGGAGCAGTCAGAACATGAGTGGCTGGTCAAGTGCGCCGCCGGCCACTGGAGCCAGGTTTACGGCCTGCTGCTGGGAGACAGCCAGCTGGCCGAAAAGAGGGACTTCATGTCAGGGTTCACCGCTCTACACTGGGCGGCCAAGTGTGGGAACAGCAAAATGCTTGTGAAGATCATCGACCTGTCGAGGCAGGGAGGGGTTGACGTCGACATCAATGCCAAAACACATGGCGGGTACACTCCCTTGCACATCGCCGCCCTGCACGACCAGCAGTACATCATGACCATGCTGGTGAAGGAATTCGGGGCCGACGTGAGCATCAGGGACAACTGCGGGAAGAAGGCCTACCACTATCTGCACAAAGGCATTACAGAGACCATGAGGGAGATGCTGGGCGAGCCCAAATCCAGACAGGCCGGGGACAGGGCCCTGAATGAGAAAGACGAGCTGGACCTGTTCCCGGATCTCTCCAAGGGACTGCATTCAATAAGCCGTCTCTTCCAGCCGCATGTGACGGGCCACAAGAAGAAGCACAAGCAGAGGCCGGGATTTTATTCCCTGAGCGAGGACCCCGGTGAGGAGAGGGAGGACAGCAGCAGCAGCAGCCCTGGCCTCAGACATAGAGTTGTATCAGATGTTTTTATGTAAAGGGTGAACTCTTTCTTGACTTATTTTCATGAGGGAACAGTGTGAAAATGGAACAAGAACCTGACAGTCCTCTGATTGTGGGGCCTTCTTCAGCAATGACCCAAACTCAAAAATAATCAATGACTCCTTTTTTGTGTTTATGTTATTTTCTGGTTCAGTGGTTGTGTGGTGAGTAACACAGATGCACCATCTTGTTGATGATGCCACCAGGTGACAGCCTCCTTCACTGGCTTTCTTAGCCTGAATCTTAGTCTTTTATGCCATCTGTATGAGTTGTATCATAAGATTTGTTTCCTAGTGTGAATCAAACATAACTGAGAAAATATTACATTGTAATATGTTAATTTTATGGTGAGTTTTTTCCAATTGTATTCATCTAAATTAAGAGTTGTTAGTTTTTTACTGTAGCGTTCCAGTTCAGACAAAAAACCTCCACTTCACCAAGCACTTAAACCAACAGGTTGCAGAACAAGTGATTTTTAACTGTCTTTTCTCTTCAAAATATCCTCTCTCAGTTTATTTCTGATAAAGACTGAATCAGTACTTAGAAGAAATTCAACCTACAACAAAGACATTTTGTTACTGATTGAACAGACAGATCGAGACTTGATTCGTTCCCCTCTGTGATTTCATCTCTGACTAAGAGCTGAACTGAGACTGGCGAAGTGGTCATGTTCTCGATTTCCAGAGGCCAAACACGCACCAACTAAAAAAAAAAAAAAAAAAAAAGTGTAGATGTGCTGACTTGCGGGTGAGTCAAACGTGTAGTGGCAACAAAATGAATTAATAAATAAGAATGAAAATCAGTGTTTGTGCCTCTGAGGAGGATTTAGAGGACTCTCGCCTCTTCATTGCTTCACTTTATAACAGATTAATAATTAAACAGTGTGAAGCATGAAGGGTAAGCAAAGGTCCACCGCAGTGCCCTGAAAACACATACTGGATTTAATTG
This sequence comes from Lates japonicus, assembly GCA_033238685.1. Classification (NCBI taxonomy): domain Eukaryota; kingdom Metazoa; phylum Chordata; class Actinopteri; family Centropomidae; genus Lates; species Lates japonicus. The sequence continues at coordinate 9,244,099 of BRZM01000002.1, read as the reverse complement.
AATTACAATACATTTTTATTAGAAAACAGAGAAGGTGTTTTACTCATAAAGGTGTGTGCAGGTGCTCCATAAATCATTACACTCCCTGTACATGCCAAAATGTCTCTGAAATGTGGCTGGGATCCACCTTCTGGCTTGTTGAGACAGCTGTGATTCAGTCAGATAAGCAGCTGTCTGGGGATGAGCGTGTGTTTGCACGTGTGTGGCTGAAAGTGTGAGCTAATATCATCGCTGGACCCCGGCAGGCCGTGGCAGAGGAAGAAGAGCAGCATTCATTTCTAGAACTGAACTTTGCCGTCTTATTTCCTGTCTGTCCTGATTCATTTTCCCCAACAGCTGTGACAAACGGTCCTACTAACTAGGAGTCATCAAGATGCAGAGGACGACATGCTCAGCTGCAGCTTGTTGAAAAAAGAAAAAGAAAATCAGAGGAAAAGAAGAAGCAGCGTTTAGTAATGGCATGTGTCCTGTGGTCATCTGCCCGTGTCACATGATGTCACTTCCCCAGCAGCATACATTTGTCTTTACGTCAAGACGATGTTTCATCTCCAAGCCTCGGGGTTTTATTAAGTAAGGGTTCTTTTCTGCTGCTGCTGCTGCTGTGAGCAGAGAGGCTAACACAAGGTCAGGAACAAGAGCCAGAGTGGTGGAAAGAATACGCCAATCCTTCGGATAAAAGAGGCAGGAACACCATATTGTTAAATTACACTGTTAAGAAAAAACTGTTACTGTAACTTATGAAGTATGAGCAGTAAATTCCACTAAAGTAGAGATATTTGTTTTGAAACTTGTCCATTTATGAGTTTTCATGCAGTAAGCTGTTTACATACTGTTGGCTTGTTTAAACTTAAAAAATGTACATCCTGTGTTTTCCGTGTGGGAGCTAATTCTGACTGTAAGCACTAAACTACAGCCGCCTTTAAACACCTGTCAAGAAACATGTTGTATCTTGTTAAGTTAAGCCACACACAGACAGAAATATAATAGCAGTTTGTGGTTTTACAAAGAGTTACATGCTGTAACAATTTCTCAGCCTTTCAATATCTTGTAGTGTGTGGATTAAGTATATGAATTAGTATTTAATTTGTAAGCCTCTGGACAGAGCCAGGCTAGCTGTTTCCCCCTGCTACCAGTCGTTGTGCTAAACTACGCTAACTGGTTGCTAGCCTAGCTGTAGCTTCATATTTAGAGTGGTAGCACTTTTCTAACTCTCGGCAAGAAGGTGAATGAGTTAATTTTTCCAAAATGTGGTAACTATCCCTTTAAAGGTGATCTCATCAATGTTTGTTGATGCTGAGTAAGATTTGATTAAACTTGTCTCCTCTTACTCGAGTACTGGACACAATCCAGTGTAAATCTGTGATGTCTGTAAAGTGAAATTACTGTAACAATGCAACACAAATTAGTCCTGACAGCTTTATTATGATGAAGAAGGAAGTCCCCATGTAGTCCACTCAAGTCCACACAAACTTCTGATCTCTGGCATATCATGAAATACATGCTCTCTGGCTCCTTTACTGGGTATTTAATTAGGTCCAATACAACAGTCCTGCCATAACATCTGCCTTTATAAAGCTCCTAATATTCTGTTTTTGGTGACATTGTTGGAAATGTGTAAATTAAATTATATGTTTATTATTAAGGTCATAGTTAAAAGTGATTTGTAAATTGTTATGTCCCTCTCATTTACATAGATGAGGGAGGGCATTAGAAATGCCTTTTAATAGTGCAACAAAATCCACCACTAACTTTGATCTCAGTGGTAAATCATGACTTAAATAACACTTAAATGACAATGTCAAAATAACTGAGTATGATGAGGAGGGTCTGGAATGCATTTTCATTGTAAACTATTATCCTGTGTGTGTGTGTGTGAGTGTGTCAGATAGTTATACACAGGCCTTAAAATAGCTTAATTAACAGAAACGTCTGCTGTGACAAAAGGCAATAAATCACAGTGGTATAAAACTGGTACAGCATTTTTTTTTTTTTGGCTTTGTTAGTCTTCATAACTGAGCTGTGTAATGAGAAGGTTGGAGGAGGAGACTGAAGGTATGCTGACATTCCTGCGGGCGGAGAGTTCAGAGTTCAGGTTGAAAAGTGAGCTTTGAAGCCACCAATCTGAGCACCTGGCAGAGTAATCACTGAGTCATCGGTCTTGATAAATCACTCTCCTGACCTCCTCCAGGCACTGTGCGTTATGATCAATTGAACACAGTTATCTGGTGGCACGGAGCAATAAAAAATGGTGGAGATGGAGATTCCCTGCTGAATTGTATGTTTCATCCACCATTTTCTGTTTCCCTGCATTGCATGTCGAGACAGAAGGACACAGTCAGTGATTATCAGCGGCAAAGCTCCTCATTATCCAGCAGTGTGACAGAACTGCTGCTGAAGTGTTCAGGCCATCCTGTTCCCTCCTGTTTGTTGTCTGCAGCGTGCTCGCACCAAATGCTACATCGCTCCCACTGCCTTTGTGACGACGCTAAAACCTAATTACCATGCAATTAGTGTCTGACAAAGATCTTTCTTGTTAAGAATTCCCTGAGTCATGTTTTTACGTCCCTGCTGCCTTCAGTGAGAACATGATTGAAAGTGTTTTGTTACTTGGTAAAGTGCGCTAAGTGCTGTCTAGTGTCTCTCACTGCCCTCCTGGGGTTTTCCTCTTCCACTTGCCAAGATGAAATCCTTTTTTTTTTTTTTTCATTCTCAGTCCATTCTGTTCATTCTTTTAATAAGCATTTGTTGTTGCTGACAAACAGGCTGAACAGCCCTCCACTGTGAGGCTGAACAAACAAGGGCAGAGAGGCATGAAAGAGATAGGGATGGGACACACAGAGTGGTTAGTGAAAATATATCCCTCTCAATATGTCATAGTTCTGAGCACCAGAATCTGACGTTCTTCTTACAGTAGTGGCAGGCACTTTGTGAAATAAGCTTATATGCCTTCCTTCAGAGAATGAGATGAGCAGATTGATACCGTAGTCATGTCTGCTCAAAATGGTGCTAGATTCCTATAGCTGATTGGCTTAGCTTAGCATAAAAACTGATAGTAGGAGGAAACAGCTAGCTTAGCTTTGTCGGTATATGTAGAGCCTTAGAGGTGCTGGAAGGTAGATTTAGTTACCTTAGGAGAGAGAAGGCTGTTACCTCCAATGTTTGCAGTCCTTATGCTAAGCTAAGCTAACCAAGTGCTGCCAGTAGCTTGATATTTACACCTGAAAACATGAGCGTGGTATCAGTCTTCTCATCTCAGACAGTGAATAAGTGCATTTCCCTAAAATGTCAGATTATTCCTTTAAAGCTAGTAGCATATATGTAGCTTTATTTCACCTTGTTTCAAGATGCAGGCACGTTTATGCCCAGCAATTGCCTTGTGATGAAACATGTCAGCATTGAGTATGAGACTGACTGACACTGCATGCAATACAGAATTCAATTATATGACAAAATTTCCCAATTTATATAAAACATAATTAGGATTACTGTAGGAGCAACGTTCACGATATTCAGTTTAAAAACTCACATTAACCAGTGCAGCAAAAAAGTGCCTGAGAGCTCTAAAACATTTCTCCTTCCATATACATATATTCAACCTATTTGTGTATAATATAAAAAAAAAAACTATTGTTTTAAAGATGTATTATTAAGATGTATTACCTGGTTGTTATTTTCCCAACTTAAAACATAAATTAAAATGTAGGAAACTGATTGCACCAGTACTCTGGCTGCCAGGAGAGCTCAGTGACAGTGAATCAGATATTTCTCAGAGGCAGTGTGTGGATGTGCCTGCAGAGGGCAGAGACGAACTCTGAGACGAACGACCAAACCTGGAAAGCCTCAACTACTGAGGAAACTTCAGACCTTTAGTAGAGGAAAGCCAGAATGTAACAGCAAGTAACTATTTCACAGGTTTAAATGAAATGATGCAACAAAATGGTTCTTACACTCTGACTACTGCAATATTTGCACCAAACTTAAATCACTCTTGCCATACATAGGTCATGTAGCCTGTATTTGCAGTTCTATGTATAGTCTGTCATGTGTTGCATGTGATGTGATTCCTGTACCAATTGTTTTCTACTATTCAGGCCGGGCATATGTGTCTAATTTGTGTCCTTTTGACTTGAAAAAGAAGAAATTTAAAACACTAGAAGGAGAGGGAGAGCTTAATTTATTCACAATATTACAAACATTGTGGAATTTACAACTCCAAACAGGCACGAAAAACAAAACTCAAACTCTCAGAAAACCACAGTGAAATATAGCAGGAAAAAAAAAGTGGATTTAGAAATGTCTCTGCTGTCATACCACCAGCTGGGACTAACTGAAATATGTCTTTCCTTCTTGGGTTGCAAGCAGATTCTGTTCACATCAGTATCACACACCTCCAGTACTTGAAACAAAATCTCCCAGACCTTACTTCAAAAACAGGCCCCTTCTCTGTGACCTCTGTTGTTGTCAAATGTTTGTCATACCCACAAACTAAAAAAATGAAAAATGAGCCTTTTTTCATGTGCTTGCTCCTCTGTGGGAGTCTTCTCTTTCTCCAAAATGTTGGTCTTTTGCATACTTTAGGAATTCCAGCAGGCTGCAAGGGAACAACACAAGAGTCTTTCTAACCCCTCAGCCCTGCGTCAGCACAAAGGCCAAAACAAACATACATTTGTTTAGCAAACTGAGACGGGCAGAGTTGTAAATCTCCAGAGAAATGTTTTAGGGGGTCGGTGGCCAACCATGAAAATATCTTCACGGGTTCTGAGGAAAACCTGCTTTTAGTTGTTTACCTGTCCACTTGTTTGACATTTTATGTTAGTCAGTAAATGATTTTTTTTGTATATGGAGGCTGCTAATGATGCTCTGCCTCTTTGTGGTCACTATTACATAAATATCACACACACACAGTCAACCCCATACGTTGGATCACTTCAACATTTTGATCATATTACAACTTCATAGGAGTTCTGTTGATAACTAACACAGCAAACACCGAGAGAAAGCTCTGTCTTTCTGTTCAACGACTTAACCTCTACGCACAGAAATTTAAGACATTCACAATCCCAAGCGAACACACACACGTACACACACTCGCTGCACATATTCTGATGAAGAGCAACAGCTGTCATCGCTCTTTAATGACTGTGCAATGTGTCCAGTTGAAGATTCAGTACAAAAGAAATTAATACAACTATCAAGACTAATAACAAATATTAACAAGGAAACACAGGTGTCCTTTGAAAATGTGAGATTTGTTTGAGGGGAATGTAATTTGACTTAAAAATGTGTTTTCATTCAGGGCTATCAAGAAGAGCTTTTTTAACTAGATACTAATGTGTGCATTTAAATAAACTCATAGGTTACATGTGTCTTAAAGGGGCTATGTTGTGGAGGTAGTGAATAGAAAATTAGTTTAAGACACCTGAAGTGAAGCTTGTGGACTTTCCTCTTATAAGAAAAAAAATAAAGTATTTCAAGTATCACGTGTCACTTCTGTGACAAAGGGACATTAGGACCCAGTGATGTAATTGTTGCTTACTGATAATCTGCTTTGTAGAAGTTTAGCACCTCCGTGTGAGGAACTGTTCCAGCATGAAATCATCATGAAATTAGTTGGAAAAGTATTTGTACACAATGTTTGCTGGGTGTGCTCATGTACCTTTTATAAAACATAATTTCAACATTCCTATTTAAAATGAATGACAAAACAAAGAAAATAAGTACAAATAAAAGTATTGTTTAACTGGATGGAGTAAGGCTTTCACTTGAAATTATTTCGGAAACAAATCTTGATTTGAAGAAATGTGCATTTGTGGATCATTACAAAGTGCTTTTTTTTTCATTCACCTTTTTTGGTTTTTAGTGCCTTAATTTGAAACACATTAAAAAATCAGAACATAAAAAAAAGATTAAATCTACTACATCTATTGTACATTTTACTGACATGATACAGTACACTGCCTCCGTCCCCTCCGGGCTACTTTCTTTCACTGAAGCCTTCTCACTGGTCAAAATACAATCTTAAAGCTTATAATAGGTTTCCACAGGTGCAGATAAAAGGGCTGTAGCGCTACCATCTTACTGAAAAAAGAAGGACAGTTACTGAATTGCTAACAGGGGACGCAAAGTTTCCACACAGCAGCTCTAACAGAGAATGTTCCACGGCAACACCAATACCAAGGCACAAGCAAAAAACAGAAAAAGTTTGCTCTTCTGTTTGAAGTCAAAGGAAACATGTACAACATAAGGGGATGAGTCTTCAGCCACACACTGTAGAATGTGCAGACTGTGAACGGTGTCGGGCGGAGAGTGGGTAAGCCTTCCAAGCATCCGTGGTAGATGACAGAAAGGCAACGGGCTTCGGTCTCAAAAGTCTTTACTGCTCACCTCATGTATGGCTTATAGTTCTGAGAGAAGAGCTGAACGGCATGATTGTTTCCCCTGTGGCTCTGTCAAACTCTTTTAAAGGACAAAAGAAAAGTCATGACAGAGTGCAAAGGCTTAGACACATCAGCTGGACCACTTATAATCCATGTCCTGTGTCTGTGTGTGGCAAACTGAGCCAGTAAAGCACAGACGAAACTCTCTACACGTCCCTCTTTCAAGGCAAAGTAAGAGACGAAAAGGAGAAATCCAGAGCTTTTTTTCTTTCTCCCCTCACAGATTCAGGCTATTGGAAAGTGCCTCCAGCTGCTCCTCTCCCAGCCTCTGCTTCTCCTCCAGGTCCTTCTGCCTGATGAGCAGCGAGGCCTTGGTCTGGACGAAGCGCCGGTAGTCCTGCAGCTGCTCGGCGGACAGCTGGCGCGACAGGAAGGTGGAGACCATGTTCTCTCTCCGGTCCAGGTTATCCTTCAGATCTTTGGCGTCCTCCCTCTGTTTGCAGAGCAGACGGTGGCGGCTGTCCAGAGATTGCTGAGTGGAGAGATGAAGAGAGAGGACAGGGAAGATAAATTACACCTGATAGAGATAATAGATTAAGCTGGGGACAGAGAAATATGTTAGGTCTGTTGAACTGAATTTTTAACCTTATTCTAATATGCAACATGCTTAAACAAGGACAGAATATCAAGATATCTAATAGAAAATCTGAAAATGAATCACATCAAGAAGCCATGACTGATCATGACTGATGTATTATTATACAGGACATCATTAGATTAATACTGAAGCATCAGTATGTAAGCAGCCTGTGACTGTGGTAGCTGCTGGAGATGGAGCTAGTTTGAACTATTTTATTTACAGTTTTACATGCAGGGACACCAGATAAATCTGAGGGGTCCTGGGATAAGGGAAGAGGTTGTTCTGATTTACAAATCCGCTTCCAGTTTTTGGATTTTTTTTTTTCTTTGATTTTTGCTGAGATACTGGATCATTTGAACATTTATTGAAATGAAAGCATGAAAGAAGTTTGGAGGGAAAAAATCACAACATGGTGGAGCTGTTAACAACAACTCATAGACATCTGAATTGTGACCCTGACTACAGGCTGCTTTTTGTAAAACCTGAGAAGCCAAAGAGGTTGTAAAATATTAAGTAGCATAAAATGGAAATACTCAAGTATAGTACAACTACCTTAAAATGCACTAAAGTAAATGTACTTAGTTACTTTCCAGCACTGTTCGGGGGTTATATTTTTGTTTTAATTGAGAGGTAATATGTCACTCAAGCTGTGAAAGTTGCGTGATCATGTTTCAAACTGCCACAGGTCAGGAGGCGCAGTGTTTCCTTATGTCAACAGAGGGCAGGGTAGATACAAATGTCATCGAAACTGGGTTGGAGTTTCGGTGAGTCAGTGTAAATACCAGTGTTGCTGATAGCAGCAAGAAAACAAATGAGCCTCTAACAAGCCCTCAGTATGCTGCACGTTCAGCCGGACTTCCACAGATGGACAAACTAACAAAGAGCCCTTTCAGAGGTAAATCTAGAAATCTAATGCATCCATGCAAACATAAAACTGATGCTGAAAATACTGGAACGCATAATCAAACAGGATATTCAGAGGGAAAACAAAGCACGGCACAGAGCTCAGGTCAGATCCTGTGACACAACTCATAATGATCTTAGAGACTTTGATAAATTCAACAGGAAGTAAATAAAATTATATTTGAAATAAAAACCTAAGTGACTGACAGTAAACATGTTTTAATGAAATGTAGCTACCTCAGACGCATTTTGAAATTCATTATTTATCAAGATATCAAACAAATTCTTAAAGTGCCGCCTTATCAAACTGCATTATATCAAAAATAATTTTCAAATATCTGATAAATCCTGTAGTTCAAACACAGATAAGCTATAAATGGCCAATTAAACTCAGATAAACCTGACAGCATTTTTTGAATTCCACACAGTGAGAAAACCCTGAATCCATTAAAGTGCCCCTTCAACTTTTCCCAAGTGGGATGTTTGCCGTTCTAAAGTAAACAGAGCAGGAGTGTAGCTGAGGGCATGGGAGCAGTTGCACACTTCCAAAGCTAATGGTTGTCTTTCCGCCCGAAGCACTAAATGAGCCGCGGTGAATCATGAGATCCGCAAGGTTACATGACATTATAATCCCCCAGGAGCACTCGCTGACAGTATGCTTTTACTCACATGCATTGCTGTGTGTGTGTAAACAACCGCAGAGGTAAGAGGCAGGAGCATAATTGGGATTATATAATACACAGACCACATGGCAGTGCATCATTACATTTTTAGCATATTTTATTTCACTGATTCAGTTGATCTTTAACCCTAAATATGACTTGGTGTATGCCTCACATTCATTAACATCAGTGAAAAAAAAAAGTACATTTGTTTTGGGTTTTTTAGGCCAGAAATGTCAGATTTTGGAGGGCCATTGAATGCACCAACAAGAAGACTATACAAAACAATCGCTCCTGGCAAGTTTATGCAGCTTGACAAAAAATGTAAGAAATAAATTCTTCTTTGTAAATTTCAACTTTTTGCAACCTGTTTCTTATCACATAGAGAAATGAAAACACCTCTGCTATAGGACCTCAAGACCTAATTTATGAACCCACTTGTTCCCCCCCCCCAAAAAAAGGGCTGAACAAAAAGGTGTTGGTCCCTCACCTTCTCCTCAGCATCGGTGTGCTGGTCCACAGTGCTCAGGGCGTTCTGCACCCTGGCCAGCCGGGCAGAGAGGCACAGCAGCAGACTGACCACCCTCTCCAGGTCTCCTATGAACAGGTTGTACCTCTCCAGCTCCACGGGCAGACAGCGCTCACGCACCAGTACCTCCAGTGCCTCCCCGCAGGCCACATTCTCCTGAATCTCTGTCTGGAGGGTGCCACGCGTCTCTTCCAGCAAATGCAGACGCTCCTCGATGTAGGACACTAACAATCGCTGTTGATTACAGCAGAGAGGAGAAATGTTTGAGAGATTTTAGGCTACAAAGCATTGATAAAATCATGATAAAATTATACTGTAAAAAACAACCAAAAAAGGGCAGTAAGGAAGAAGGGGGAGGCTGTTTGCTGAGCCAAACATTAGACAAATGGGAGACACTGAGAAGAGGCAGACAGTACATCATGTGATAAGAGAGACACGGCTATCTCAGCTTGAAAAGGGTCCACTTAGGACCAAATAGCATCCAGATGGTATCAATATGAAATCACCACCAAGTCTGGGTTTTAAAAAGAAAACACAATGAGACCACAGTTCATGACGTGTAGTTAAAAGTTCTTTTTGTTCTGCTGAGTGTCATCATTTTTATTGTAGGTGCAATACTGCAGAGAAAATTTTAGACATGTCTCTTATCAGTAAAGTTACACAGTGGTCTCCTTTTGTTTTGTAATATCTTTGTAATTTTTGTTCTGATTGTGAGATAACACGTCCCCTTCTCCGTCATAAGTAAGGATTTCATTGTTAAAAGGATTAAAATACACACATGTGCTGTGAGGAGCTCTGGACAAAAACCACCCATTACTTTGCATTTTTAATTATTACCTTCTTCTCAGTGACATCCGTTTTGCTCTGAAGGTCTGCGTACTGAGGTTTAAGGGTGTCAGGAGCAGGAAGACAAGGAGATGGTTCGGCCCCTTCAACCACTTCAGGACTAGAAAAAGAAACGTGTTTAGGTCAGGCCAACTTTATTGCACCCTGTTGATATAACCAATCATTCTACACAACACAGAACAGACATGCTCAAATGTAATTCTGGTTACAGCTGTGCCACATATACAGTAGTATCTTCACATGCAGTGCCCTCTGAGCAACACCCCAGTGTTATTGACTTATTACAAAACACTGAAGTGCAATTGCACATTCTCTATGTATCTAAAGTATGCTTACAGAACTCTGAGTGCATGTACAGCAGCAAGCAGATAGTCAGGTGTGTCTGTACATATGATGCAACAAGAGGTAACACAGCACTGGTGGTGCTCTGTTCTTTGGCCATTAGAAACCAGCATCAAGTTTCCTAGAGGAACATTAAACTAGGAATCCTAATTAACTTGGCTTTGTCCTCACCAGCACCACGTCAAATCTAAAATGGTCTGAAAGGTGTGAGTGAGATGGATTATTCTTTCCATCTATGCAGGTGTGCACAAGATAAAGGGTTATGTTGTCGCTTGAAAGAATGGAAAGTTTATAAAGCAAGCCTAGTCTTCAGTTTCTTTGCCAGTTTCCATTATTTCACACCTATTTTCTCTGAATAAGTCACGTGAATCATGTCAGACTAAGTTTTCTCGGGAGTCTGCCGTCTTCTCTAACTCTAGCTCTCAGTAGACCACTAACTAATATTTATGTATGACAGCCGCAGCTGGTGTAATATTCCACAACATTAACATTTACCTTTCTGCAGCTCCTCTCTGCTCCTGTTTCTTCTTGTAGTGCTCCTCCATCAGCAGCGTGTCCTCCGACAGCAGCTGCTCCATCAGCATCAGCGCCGTCTTCCGATTGGCCAGCGGGTAGAGCACTCTGGCCAGCGATTGGTCGGCCTTGACCACTGCTTCCACAAGCTCCTCCCACTGTGGTCTCTCACCGGGGCCCTCCAGGCTCTCCGTCTCTCCCTCCGGCACGCCCCTCTCCTCCAACTCCCGGTTTTCTCCTGACGTCTCATCTTCTATTTCAGGATTTTTCTCCTCCTCCACCCGCTGAGTGACGTCCACGTCGGAGACTGAGGTGCGGGGAGACACAGAGGTTTCGCTTGTCTGCGTCTGAGGGGCTGGGCAGGCGGACTCGTCATCAAAAACGTTGTCTGTCAGTGGTGGATTCTGGCCTTCCTCTTTGATCTCTTCTTCTGGTTGGAGAATCCACAGCGATGGATCTGTGGTGACGCCGCAGCTCAAAGACACTTCATGGTTTGAATCGGGCAGTAGGGCGTCATCGCTCGGTTCATCCACTGACTGCTCTCTCTCTGATCCAGTCACAGAAGGAGAAGTCCTGGCTCTACTGAGAAGTGAAACAAATTACGGTTAAGAATCACAGCTGTGCAAAGTCATATTTCACAAACACCTGCAGGAGTTTGTTCTAGTCTAGTGAGTTGCCTAATCTAGCGAGTAGTCTACTCTTACCTGAAACAGGGCCTGTTTTCACAAGGAAGCTTTGTCTGAGGAGGAGTGGACAAGGTGGATTTGATCTCCCTCTCACTGGTCTGCAGACCTCTAGGGGAAGGTGGGTTTGATGAAGTCTCACTGGGTGGTCTGCTAGACCTGAACTCATCTGTGACAGGGCCGTGAGATCCAGGAGATCCAGAGCGAAGCCTGGCTCGGGAAGAGGAGGAGGAGGCCGGGGAGGTGGACCTACTCGAATTCCTCATTCCTACTGTCACATCCTCCCCTGGTTCTGAGTTCTGCTTCAATGGGGGCTTTTTCTGGGTTTGGTTTTGTATCTGTCCCTGAGTGCTCTTCTGACCAACAATCTCTGGCTCTTTTCCCACTTGCTCCATTAGATACTGTTTCTTCCTCCCTCTTTCCTGTCCCTGGGCTTCTCTGACTTCGGCAATGAACGAAACACTCCTCTGGTGTCCCTCTGGTCCTCCAGGTCCAGTCGAACATCTCCACAGTTGATCCAGCTGCTCAGAACTTTTACTCAAGGCTGATGGTCTTGTTAATTTTGAAGCCCCAAGCTCCTCCATGGACTTCCCCCTCTGTGCAACCACACGGACATGCTGCCGGCCCTCGGAGACTGGCTTTACCAAGGAATCCTTGGAGGGATTTTTCTGGGGACTATAATTGACATTCAGTGTCAAATGTGTACCAAACAATTCACATAAACTATGATGACTATGATGGTTTTGAAATGAAAACAAAAACTGCATTATAGGAGGACAATTTCATCTCAACACCAGCAATAATAATTTGATATTCCTACAAATCACATCATAGGTTAGAGAAAATAGGCCAACTCCTTGAAAATGGTTCAGTCAATAATTCTTCTGTTATGGTCCATGCATAAATCTTTCAAAAGGAATGCTGGTTTGCTAGAGCAGGTGGGTGTTGACTTTCCAATGCCACAGTTTGAGATTTACAGTCTGTGCCACAGCGCACACATCACTGACCTAATACTCTCCTGACCTAAAACCAATAAAAATGTCCCAATTTGTCTGCAGTGTTGCTACATACCTCCAGGTTTCCATAGTGTTAACTGGTAATGGATCCTTCTTGTAGTCGTGCGCCTGCAGACCCAGAAGAAGTGCAAAAAGGTAGACACAAGTTTTCCTCTGAGTTTAGTAGCAGATTATGTAAAATGAGACCGAAATACTACAGTAACAGTCAGATGTGTGTCAAAAATATCTTTTCTTTGAACAAAACTTTAACTGATGAAATAAATTCCAGATCAGTGACATTTTTCTATCTATTTAAGAATCTTTTGAGATGGCTTACCTGAAATGCATGTGGTGTGGATGTCGATCTGTTCCTGAAGAAACTAGGTGGTTCTGATTGGTCCAAGAGACTCTCCACTGAGACAGACTTCCCCTGAGATGGTCCTTGGCTCTCCTTCCATCTGGGCTGACTTGACTGGCTGGAACAAGACTGTGCTGAGAAGAACTGTGCATACCTGTTTTGTGAAAATAAAAAAAAAAGAATACTTAAAATGCATGCTTTTATCCATACAAGAAAAAAACTGCATCAAACGTTTTTTCTTGTTTTTTTGTGTTTGTTTCTCTTTCTTACCTGATGGAGCTGGTGGAGGAGTCAAGGATGCGGCCCGCAGAGTGGGGTCTGTGGAGCTTCTTCTTGGTATTTTTGCTGTCATGATTTCCTGATAGAGGCCTGGGACCCCAGTCAAATGGTTTCTCCCCCAGAGAGTGCCTCTGTCTGGGTGGGGGTGGTAACTGAGGCGCTGGTTGCTGTGGCTCAGCCACTTTCTGGCCCGTTTTACGCTCCATGTACTCCACCAGGGCCTTGTGTTGCAGATGTTTTAGGTTTGTCTTTGAGGCGCTGGAGGCCGAAAGGGCTCGACCTCTTGTCTCAAACATCTTCCTCCGTGCCGCGACCAGTCCCTGCTCTCCTTGCTGCTCATGTTCCTCTCCTTCGCATTCGGCTGCAAATGGGTTTTCGCTTTCATTGCCGAAGGAGCGGCAAGTGGAGTGGCTGGGGGTGCTGCCGAGCTGGTTGAGTTTCTCGGGTTCAGAGTAGCACATCTTCTTCTGCTCTGGAGTCAATCGCTTCCTGCCTCCGATGCGCGCAACCTGGGGCTGGGCCACATTTGCTGGTCTCCCGTTTTCCTTTTCAGTCTCTTTGCCCATCTCCTTCTGACTCTCCCTCACCTCTTCCTTTATGCTCCCCCTCTCTGTCTCCTCAGAGGTCACAGACGGAGTGAGTGTTTCTGTGGAAGTCTCAGAGTCCTGTGATGGGGTGAAAGAGTGAATCACTGTAGGCCTCAGCTCAGGTTTTTGCCTAATACGGTGCGGCCATGACAGCTGCAGGTCCCTCCTTTTAAATGAAGTCTCCCGCAGGACTTTAGACTGGGCATCCTTCAGCTTCTCCTTATAGTACTTTTTAAATGAGTCATCCAGTGTGTTACAGGCAACAGAGATGACGTCCCCTCTGTCGCTCATGTCACCTTGTGAAAGTCTCTCATTGTCGTTTACTACCACATCTCCTGTTTTGTTTAGGATTGCCTCTTTGCCTTTTATACTAAAATCAGCATCCCTTTTGGGCTGTAACACCACCCTGTTGGCTTCAGTGAGGTGATAGAGAAGCGGGGTTGTTTCTTTGTTTATCCTCTCGCTAGCTACATCCCCCAAGGGCTGCCGTTTCCCCCTCTTTCCCTGCTCCTCTCTCTTGTGGTGGTTGGGCTGTTCATTGCTTGTTAGTGAGGCGACCTCCTTTGTTTGAGGGCAATTTCTGTCAGGTCCACAGTAGAATATAGGGTTGTTGGCAGTGTGGCGGCCGATCTCTCGACTCTGGATCATGTCAATTTCCTCTAAGGCGTCGAAGCTTCGCGAGGACTGTGTCGCAATGAGGGACGGTCTGTGATTCTCCTGATCCTGACTCCTGGAGGAAGTGAAAACCTCTCTCTCATCTGGAATCGTACCGCTGGAACTGCGAGAACTCTCCTGAAGAGGTCTAAACAAATTATCCATTGTGCTGTGGCTTCTTTCTTTTTCTCTCATGCGGGGCCTCTCCACCACAGAGGAGCTCTCACTCCCGGCGTCAGACCCACAAACAGATGCAGAATACGTCCTCACGCCAGCGTCAGACAGTTTACACACTCCCGTGACAAAGTAGAACTGACCCTTATGCTGGATGCTGCTGTTGATAAAACTCTGACCAGCATTCCAGGGGCTGGCAGCTCGGGGCGGCTCTGACCCGACCCAATCTTGAGCTGAGTGCGCCCTTTTGCGCTGGCTCTCAAAATGGCTACCGCTGGACTTGTTGTAATGATCTCCATTACATCCACCGCTGGTTGAGAGCTGTCTAGGTTTCAGGTGCTCGGGCTGGCTTGTGCCTCTGGGAGGTGATCCGCTTAGGATGTTTGTAGATTTCTGCAGCTCAGAGGCAGCTTTGTTATCCGTGATGTATAGGTATTCTTGGTTCAGCTGGACCCTGGTCTGATCATGAGGCTGTAGGTGAGTGCGGTAGCTAGATGGCTGCTGGGCCTGTGGTTGCTGCTGTTGAGAGCCCCTCCAAACTGAATACACTGGCTCAGAGTTGAAGCCTGTATCTGGGTTAGCCTTCTCAGGGCTCCGGGCATTCACACCGTGGTGCTGTGGATAGAGTCGATTGAAGGGTCTGGGCTGTTGTTGAGGCTGCGGCTGCTGGGGTTGAAAGTCAGTACCGTGGTGGTGGACCCTGCTGTTCTCCAGGTTTTTTGTGGCTATGAAACTATCCAACCTTGCTGGAACTGGAGGAGGATGGACAGGAGGGTAAGCACTTTGGGATGGAGCCCCCATAGGCACCTCTTGTTTAGAGAGTGCTTTGTTGTTGGTATGGAAACTGTCATTGCCATTGTGGTTGTGGTGGTTTGCATTGGTGCTGGCACTGTTGCGATAGTGCTGAGAGATTGCTTCCACAGAGCGATAGAGCTGGTCCATGGTCTTTGAATCAGACTGCAGAACCTGGGTGGGATGGTAAATGGACCTTATGTACTTAAGATCAGCATAGTGGCTGAAGGAGCTGGACTGTAGGTCATCTGGGAGGAAGGGTGAGGGGTAGTCTGGGGCAGTGGACCCACCAGAGAAGGAGCTGTAGGCAGAGTCTCCTTTGCCGTGTTGGTGGTGAGCGAGTTGGTCGACGATGCTGCTGTTGGACTTGGCTGGGGAGAGCCGGCTGACAGGCAGGCTCAGAGGATGCAGGTCCACGTTGCTCATTCTCTCAAAGTGGAAGTTGTAGGTATCCATGGAGGACTGGGGCGGATGGCAGGAAGGGAAGGGCAGGGTTTGTTAGTGTGTCGTGCGTGTATGCGCGCTGATGCATGTGTCTGCCTTGCGGGTGAAACTGGGGGAATTACCACCAAAACATTCGCACCAGGTTGTCCGTCACGCTTGTCGATAACTAGGTCATTTTCCGGCCTCCTTTTTGTTTATTTAAAGCCTCTTGAGATGGTCTGCTCAGTAGCTCCTGAGGGGGGAGAACAAAAACACAACACAGACTGGTTATCAGCCTAAAATCTTAACTCAGGAATCACGCTATAGCCAAAATATGTGTGTCCAAACAGCAACTGAAAATACTCAATATACGACATGGCTTTGAGTAGGTTACACAAAACCATAAGGCATGTTTAGACTACTTTGCAGCAGCATGAAAATTTAACACAAACATGTATGTTTGTGTTAAATTGTCAGCTTGGCATATCCACTAGGCACACACAGCTATCCTGCCACATCAAAACACCTTCATACCTCATCTACACTGTGCGCATATAAGAAAATTCTGTATCAGCCACCTGTTTGTGAAAATGTGCATGGAGAAAAAAGCAGCTATTTTGCAGGGTGGTTGCCAGAAAGCAGTAAGTCACCAGTAAAAAAGCTTTGCCTGGCATTTGTAGGTCAAATTCCTCTGGTGAGAGATTTTGCTCCATTTGTTATAAGTTGTAAAGACAAATCATGTACCCCTTCACTGAAAATTTGTTCATTTTTCTTTCTTCCAGTAGAGAACTTAGGAGAAGCAGGTATCCAGCAGAGTAGAGATGCTGGTACATGGCAGCACTGGGAGCACACTTTACCCTTTATTCTTCTTTCATTTGGGATTTTACCTTACATATCATATATAACATATCATAGCCATAGGGTTATTTCAAAGGTATTTTTTAAATCACATTTTGTTATTAAAAGCCAAAGAATTAAGAAGAATTAAGGCTGTTTGAAAACAAATAAGTTAGGGATATATAATGTTTGACAAGGCTGTGTCAAAATAGTAATTTAAAAGCAATGAAGGTAGGGGATTTAAAGTACATTCCCCAACACAATAATAACTACGCCTGACTGGTTTAAAGGTCATCACCTCCCTTCACGCTACAAAGTCACTGCTAAGATTATCATGTGAGCAAGATATAAAGTTTTACGCCATTTGTTTCATGACTGACACGGTTTACTGCAGCTTGGTTTTGTAGGTCAGTACAGTTAACCACCTGCTGAAGAAGTCTGTCTGCTGTTTTGCACCATCAAGGCCTCTAATTAAGGGTCTTGAGGTCTGTGGTGCACGTTGCACCACACACATGAAAAAATGTCAGGAATTCCATATGGAACTATGGAAATAAGGGAAGATTAGTCAGGTGACAGATGTATAATACCTTGTTATACAGCACTGAGGCCCATAAAGACTATTCCCTTATTATTATTGGGACATGTAAGTATTTGCTTTGTCTATTTTTTGTTAAATAATTAACAAAAATGTATCACTTTAAGCAAGATTAAACTTTCTCTTCACTAAACAAGCATCCATTATGTTTTCTTTTGCTGTAAACCCAATTTATTTCCAACTGAGACACAGCCAAGTAAAATAAACCCATAAAATATTTGCAAACACCACATGATCAATAATCTTTAGGGCCTTTCAATCTGAATTTGCTGAAGCACACTCATACTGGGCAGGGTATTCATTTAGACTTGGATAAATCTTTTAATGACCAGATACCAAATAACCTCAGTCCTTTTTTCAGTTCCCTCATCAGGACGACAGCAGATTCTTCATAACAGTGTCCTTACTCGCTGTAAAAATACACTGAATGTAATAACCTGCAGGTATAAAATTCCTGCAGTCCGGTAACGCACGGAAACCTGTCATCATCACTTATCCTGAGGACTCCACTCATACTCAATGAACCCCTGAAAGTTAATGACAGGTTTAGGTTTTACTGCGGACTCTAATGACAGAGC
This sequence comes from Lates japonicus, assembly GCA_033238685.1. Taxonomy (NCBI): domain Eukaryota; kingdom Metazoa; phylum Chordata; class Actinopteri; family Centropomidae; genus Lates; species Lates japonicus. Next base: position 9,226,332 of record BRZM01000002.1, on the reverse strand, counting down.
AAATGGCCTCTCACTCCTGTGACCTGCATGCCTTTTGTTGACTTTGTCATCAAGCTGAAGTTATGTACCTGTCATGCATAAAGACAGGTCAGTGTTGCCAATAAAACAAAGACAAGCCAACCAGTTCATCAGCTCTGACACTGCAGTATGAAAACTGGGCCTCACCGTTGATGGGAAATGCAGGAGATGCTGTGCCCGTTATGCCTCTTTTCTTTTAAGGCTTTTACCAACCAAAAGCAATCTTATCCAACAAATATACAAATCCTGCAGTGAATGACTACTTAGTAAATTAGACTGGCAACTGAAAACTCCCTTATAATTAAATCCAATGAGCAAAATATTCTCAGTATTGCCAAGTTTGTTGGCTGAGCTGAAAAACCTGAATCAAAGATGATCCTAGGTGGTCGTTTTGCATACACACAAAACCCACCTCCCAAGAGCCTTTCAAACTACAGTATTAAGGGGGATTCCATGTGTTTATGAAGGGCCTTCTGATCTGTAGTGTGTCCGTGTGAGTGTGTGTGTGTGTGTGTGTGTGTGTGGTTTCCAGCCCTCCTCTTCCCTCAGCTAACAGAGAGAGGCTCCCAAACAGGGGAGCGCTCAAGTGGAAGTGATGGAGGGGACAGGCAGTGACAAAATGTACAGAGAGGAGAGAGGGAGGGTGGGAGGGTAGGGGGTGAGGGAGGGAGGGTGAGGCAGAGGGTGACCGGCCCAGACAAATACCCTCACACGCAAACCACAACAACAAGAGACAAGAGAAGTGAACAATGACAGCAGGAAAGCTGAACACAAAGTTGGGGAAGACTGGATCAACAGTCACAATAGCGGGGCAGACTGGGAACTACTTAGTGGTCAGCTACTTGCTGACTGGTTTGCAGGAAAGATTATGAACTCTAACAAAAAGAGTTAGCGAGAAAAAAGTTGAAAAACTCACCTAAACTTTGAGGCTAAGTCGCTGACCTTCCGGATTTCCATCTGAGAAAGAACTACGTTTCCTAAGTTTCAACTTAAATAAGGATTAGCCAAATGATTTCCGTCCTTGTTTCTCATTCAGAACATCTTTCTTCCTCTGAAGAGGGACCAGACCAAGTAACCAGGAGAGCCAGATATTAGAGGGAAGACTTCTAGTGAGTCCCTTCTCCCCCCACCAAGACCCGAGGCTGCCTAGTGGGAGCCACTGATTGGCCAGCCTATGACGTCTGGCTCTCCGATGCACAATGAGCGCAGCGGAGGGAATATTTCACTGCCGCAGATAGCTGCTAGTGCTGCCGGCCGTCTGAACAACAGAGAGAGAGAGAGAGAGGGGAGCGGAAAAAAAAGAGGCCTCGCATTCCTGGCTGGCTTCAAAGACGGAGCAGAGCCTGGGCGCCATTCATTCCCAAGGCCCTGAGCCCGGCACATGGAGACTAGCCAAGGCAGGAGGGAGAGAACGGAGGAGGGGAGGGGGTAGTGGTGGTTGGATGGGTGACCTCCCAGCCTCCACCCAAAAAAAAAAAAAAAAACCCTAGCCACAAAGACCAACTATCCCCCACCATTACCCTCATTTTCCCTTTTCTCTCTCATTTGTAACATTTATCAGCATCCCTGATTCTTTAAAACACATTAATAACCTGACCGTTATAAAGAAGTTACACAGCTTATCATTAACCCACTGCAGAAATCCACTGGTAATTACTACACAGTAGTAAGACTGATCTGAAGCTCATCATTACTGTAATCTATTTTAAAACCTTTGTGTTTAATTTATATTAGTAATTACCATAACTATGATCATTTAAATTTTTACAAAAACATGAATGAACAAACTTATTAGTTTACTACATCATGAGAATGTAGTAAATTAATACTAATACTAAATTCACACCAATTAGCCATGCCATAAACCACAACAAACATTCAAACACATTATTTTAACATTGATCTGTCTGTTGCTTGGGTCAAACTCGCTCTTAATGACACCATCAGCTTTCCAAACTCCTGTGTGATTGTCTATTGTCAGACAAAGACCCTCGCTGCCTTCTCTATTGTCTTCTATTGTGGCTGGTAGCGCTGGCACTCAGCTATGCAGAGTTTCTGTTACTGTTCGAACAGTATTAGTCAAAGTGGAGCAAAGAGCTGCATCCAGGTTCTGTTGTTGGTTTCACTGCTGCTGTTACTGACTCCGCCTGATGATAACATGACTTTTCTAAGTCACTGACAGATGTTTATGGGACTGAGAGGCAGCGAGAAGCATTTCAACCACATTGTGAGATTAATATCTGCAGGTGTGGCCTTGATTTTATTTTTCAAGGTGCAAAACTAAAGAGAATCTGAAGTGAAACTCGTTGATTTAAAGACCCCAACTACAGCCAGAGACTTGTTTTATAGATTTTATCTGCTAAAACTTTGGAAAAATGTCTAGGCCTAGTTTAATGTCCGTGTAAATATCAAACTGAATACACACTTGTGATGTGTTTCTTATCTATGTTTTGATGACTGATGCCTGAATGCTGTGGAATTTAGGAGCTGAACAATTAAATTTTAGTTTTCATCATCTCTACACATGATTGCAGGAGATCAGCGGTCAACATTAAATACAGACGTGTAAACAAGGATAAGCTCATGACCACTTCCTGCCTGGCAACGGAGCTAAAAGCTCCAGCGGACTGAGGAAAGAGTAAGCTGTAAGAATCAAAAGAATTTAAAGAGTATTTAAAACAACTAAATACAACTTAGTCAGAAAGTGTCAGGCAAGGACACATTTCCCTAAAGAAGACTGCATTTATTAAACCAATGAATGAGAGAGAGTGAACACAGTGTGAGACTGATGGAGAGAGGGAGGAATGAGGGATGGGAGGGGGTGTTAAATTCTTGTAGATTTTTTTTTTCTGTCTTTCATTGGTGATTATGTGTTCCCGCATGACCTTCACCATGCAGCCACGAGACTGGACCACCAGGCGTCTGAGAAGCAGAAGGCAGATACAGATACATGAATAGAGAAGGAGAGACTGACACCGGGGAGGGACGGATGACAAAAAGGTACCACAGTACCAAACAGGTAAAATAAGAAATGGGGAAGGCAAAGATGAGAGAGAGGAAGAAAGAGGTAGGGAATTTGAGGAGTTGTAGTCGCTGATACCACGGTTGCCTGCCAGCCAACTAGCAAGCCAAAACCTATAATCTTGTTAACCCCACTGGCCCTGCTACATCTGCTGTTATAGATGATGATGGGTTGACGGACCTCCGGACGTGTGACTGAAGAGCTAAATGGATTGGCTGTGTCCTCAAAAATCTACTGCTAAGACTGTTCAATCAGATAAATCAGAAGATGATGAGAAGCACGACTTTAAACCTGCTCTAAAATTCTGAAAACAATTTTTACTGCAGAAACATTTACATGTCAAAAACAGGTGTAATTAAAAGGATGAATAATGGCTGCATCATGGCGTTTAGTGTGACAGGAGGGCTGTTTTCACAGAGGTCTTAGACTGGTCTTAGTCTTGTGTTCTCAGATTAGTCTAATGCAAGTTCGACAGTTTCATACAAATAAAGACTGGCTCATTTTAAAGTTAGCCACCCGACCCCCAGGCTAACTCAGAAACAAGAGGCGTGTTTCCATGGTAACAATGAATGACACCTGCTGAACAGCAGTACCAAACAAACGAAAAAAAAAAAACATGTCATAACTTGTGGTTTCCTAACAAAGTTGCGGAGCGAGCACAGAGACAGCAACTATCACGTGTTAATTATCTAATGACTTGACTAATGACTTAGCAGTTTTACTCTTACTGGAAGTTTTTTTGGCCCCGTTACACTCTTTGCTAACTTTTCCCAGGAAAATGTCTGTTTATTTTCCCAGTAGGTAGACATTTTCTGCTGGGGTGAAGCGAGCTGAGTGATTTAATGTGGTTGCTTGGTTTTATTAATATGAATAGGTCTCAATTTACCCAAAGTTCATGGCAAATCAGTCTTATTTAAGGTGATCAAGAATGAAGCAGTGTCTATCTGCAGTATGATTAGTAGTTAAATCTTGACTACAGTTAAAGTCTGTCTTTGTGCTAGCAGTCCCTGGGCACAGGTATTGTGCTTCCATGGTGCCATTGGTAACATTAATAATTGCACCTATGCTTTTTCTGCTACGACGAATCAAAACCCAAACAGCAAATCAGATCTAGGATTACTGTATGTCTTTTACTGTGTTAACTAGAGCTATAACAGACATAATACTAATATTTAGCTCAAGGAAAAGCAGATTAGACATTCATAGTGCAGAGGTTTGACTAAAAGAAACCTTTTGGTACATGAAGACCTTCGTCAGAACATAAACCACTACACTGTTTGCTCACTCACAGTGTATGTGTACTACACAGTGTGTAGTACACATATTGCTTGACCCTCCATTATCCACCACCGAGGTGCCCTCCCAAGCAGGCTGAAGAGACTAAACACAAGACACTGACTAGAAACTTTTACCCAGTGTCTTCAAACCAGACATCTTTTCAAATCTGGGAGCATAAAACGGATGAGGTAAGCATCACAACACTGCAAATGCTCGGCTATGACTTCACTTCTGGACTCTCAGGCTCCCACAGGACCTGAAAGACATCATTCCCATTGTCTCCGATCAAACAGAAACAGAGAGGAAGCTGTTTTTGAAAAGGTGGAAGTGGTCGGGTGTTGAGCAGTGAGAGAGCAAAGCATCCAGTAGCGGGAAAGGGAAAGCAGTGTTGCCATGCAGTGTTATCACCAGTGCCTGCGGTGTAACTCCTCCTGTATGTGTGTGTCAAACACAGAAAAAGACAAGAGAGATTTAACTGTGTCCGTGTGTGCTGGAGAAAGGAACCGTGGCTGCTGTGTTGCTGGGCAGTGCTCACACCAGTGTCTAAAATCTTAGCTGACCAAGACAAGCTGTCACACTCAAATAAGCTCTGCATTCCTGCGCTGATCTGGCCTAAATACTTAACTTGACAATATTAACATTTAGTGTACTTGATTTCACCACTGAATATTAAAAGCATGTATGTACAACTGTAACTACAACACTGCTTCTTCTGTATTTGCAGGGATGCAAATTACTAACAGCCCTGCCACCTGCGTATGTGGATTTTTACTTAAACAATAAATGCTTATATAATGGCACACACACACACACACACACACAAACACACAAACACAAAATCCAGTAAGGTCAGTGAGAGTATATTTAAAAACATTCTCTGCTATGAAAAAAAAACAGTGAAGCATTCTGTATCCTCCCTGGTCAACCATTAACCAGGAACTGGTTGACCAGGAAATGTTGGCAGCTGCATTAGGTTTAAAAATGAACACAGGCCTCTGCAAATGATAAACTTCTTATTGCCTTCCAAGTGGCTTTGGAGAAGACAATTACTTTTGTATTAAAGACCCCCCGGGGGGCTGCAATATGATCTAGTCACGGTGAGTTAAACAGGATACTGTAGGAATTCCTCCACACTAGAACAGCACAAGGCTGCATGCCTTTAGTCTAAAAATGGGCCGTGCAAATTCATCATAACTGCAGCATATTGTTTTCGCTCTTTGGTGTGTGTATTAAAATCTCAGAACATACTAACCTAGGTCAAAGTCAGACGTGAGGTGATTATAAAAAGGACAATTATGGAAGCACTTCTTTTTATACATGAAATAAAAAGTTGTGCAACAAATAACCTTGCAGAAGAAATACCATCCACTTGTGCAGACGCCAACAAACTTATCTTGAAGCAAAGGTGGTAAATGTCAGGGCTTGAGGATAACATGTTTCACTGGATCCAAACAGTGACAGCATCTTACAGGATCTCTACAAAGTAGGGGATTACCTTATTTAGAGCAAATGTGTGACACCGCCAACAACAACAAGGGAGCCACAGTGACAATAGAGGGCCATGGTGAGGAATGCGTGAAAGGCACTGAAAGTGAGAAAGAAGAGATCCAGCCCGCCAGGAAGCTGTGCACAAACACCGCAGGAAAAAAAACATGCACACAATGATAAATGACCCACTTCCTGTTCAAAGGTGGGAAAAGTCTCAATGACTTCATCATAATGGAAAATTGCTGTCCTTGAAGAAAAAACATCTATTGTTCTTGTGTCCCCAGTGTCTCTTATATAGCTCAGCACTCATCTCTCAACAATCCCTAAAGACACACTGTCAACAGTTGAAGCAGGATAGATCATATGGAGCTCAGTTTGGCCTTTACCTGAAATCCAACCTGCTTTTTCTTTGGACAACATCTGTCACTCAATACCCCATTATGGTTTAAAACTTGTAGTGTCCACTGTGTGCCAGAGAGCACCGTGGCACTTCATCATCCCGACCAGTTAGCTCAGCCTGTGTCAGCTCCTGCCCATAGTTGTCTCTGCCCTGGCAGGCTGCAACAACCATCTCTGTCCTGTTATATAATGAGCCATGGTCTGACCAGCTGACCACAGACACATAACAGATGCAAGAAATTCACCCACAGTGGCCCCTGAGCTGGTACTGTCAGCCATGACGCACTGCGTGACTTCACCAGGAACGCATGAGGTTTATCATCGACTTGCCACAGAGACACTGACTCCACAGTGCATGTATTGTTCATGTAATATATTCATTAATCAGTGTCACTGCAACTTCTGACTCAAGACTGAGTTTGAATTTTTTATTATCTGAACCAATGAATTGGGCAAACAACAACAAAAAAATGCTGCAGACACTAATATCATATAAAACACTGGTTACAGGAAAGACCACGACAACTGTTAATGGGAACACACAATGAGCATCAATTTGTGTTACATAAAATGTCCCAGTGACCCTTTCAAGTATTCATTGTGTTAGTAATGGAATGTATTAATGCTAGTAAAACCCAATGCAAAAGCTGTTAATGGACTTATCACACCTTATACAAGAGTAGTGTGGCATTAAGGCCATACGATACAACCTGGTTCTTTGTCATGATTCTTACAATTAGCATAAAGTGGCTGTGTGTTCTGCTGTTCTTGTTTGCCCTGGTAATAATTATTTTTTTAGTGAAATATCTCAACATCAACTGGATGTACTGGGACTAAATTTAGTGCAGATGTTCGTGGTTTCCAGATGAATAAATCCTAACGATTTTGGTGACCCCCTGACTTTTTGTCTAGCTGCACCCTACAGGTAACATTTTGGGTTTATAGTGAAACATCTCAACAATAAAAATTAGTACACACATTCATGTTCCCCTCAGGATGAAGTGTAATAACTTTGGGGACCCATTAACGTTTCATCTAGCACATCACCAGGTCACAATTTTATACCATCATATACTTTGGTTTATGACCAAATACTCTACTTGACATTCCTCTCAGCCTCAGCTGTACTTTGTGTTTAGTGCTAATCAGCACACGTTAGCATACTAACAAGCTAAACTATGGTGGTGGCAATTATACCTGCTAAACATCAGCATTAGCGTTAGTATGGTGATGTTAGTACTCAGTGCAGAGCACCACTGTACCAAAGTACAACTTCACAGAATTTCACACTGCATAGCTGTGACACTTAGTCTTAGTTAAAAGTGTGGCGGTCCTCCGGTCCTCAAGAGAGAAGAAAAAGTGTTTGTCTGGTGGCAATTTCAGCAACTGAGAATATAAAGACCATTCAGTAAAACAGTCTAGTATCTGTACTGGGTAAGCATGGTGACAATATCTATCAGCAGCAGGAACACCTGACACTTTATGGCAGAATGGCCCTCGGGAACTTATCACTGAAGGTTTGGTTGGTTTGGGTGCTTGACAGAAACACGTGGAAAGGAATGTGTTTGATAAGCAGCTAGGCAGGTACAGTGGACAAAGCAAACAGGTTGCAGGACACAGCCCTCAGTTTGATGGCTCAAAGCTAAATATGCAAAGCTTATTCAAAGATTCAAATTTTTAGCTACTTGCTTAATGCTCTGTTTATCTAACACATCCATACCTCGGTCAAGTAGTATTCAGTATTCAGTTATCAGTTGGGTAATTAGTGGAACAGTCCTCTATTTTTCAGCCCTTGTTCACAAATAATGCTATAAGTCTATCTGATCTCAAATTCTGCACTATTTTTTGAAAATATAATGTTGTTGAGTACAATGCTCTATTCAAATTATCTCTTACATAACTGATGACATTTATCTGCAATGATCTCACCAGTCATCTATTACAGCCTCTGCAGACGGCAGGTGACTATACCTGATAAGAGGATAGTGTGCTGGACACTTCCTGGTAGAACAAACAGCTGTGCACACAGAGGATCACAGGGATATAAACCTGTGGCAACGGTGACTTGTTGAAGAGTGACATTTTCATTATGTATTCATTTGTTGCTTACCTTCTTGATTAAATCTAATAACCATTGGTCTGAGAAATGTTAGAAAATTGAGGAAAATGTCCATCACAACATTTCCAAGGTCCAAGGTGCTATCTTTAAATGTTTCTTCTTGTAATTAACAGTCCAAAAACCAACAGATATTACTATCATAGAGGACTAAAATATTCCTGTATGAGAACCTAAAGTCCTTGATTAATTGCTTATTAAAATAGGATACATTTCCTCATCTATCAATCAGCTAATTGTGGTTCTACCTACAACCATACTTGGAGAGAAACAAGCTCAAAGGTATCAGAGTTAATTACCTTCTTTCTGTCTACATTTTTGAACGTTGCTCTATTTTGTCTTGCCTTTTAAAAGTTCACATCAAGTAAAGACAGGAAAAACAGGCCGGGGTGTCATATTCAGTAAGACATCCTGATTATTTCATATCATGAGACTTTGTTAGATCATAAGGACAAAGTTTTTGTTTCAATACCCATTACATAATGATATTAGATATTTAATCCTGTCTTGAGGGGAATATGCAATGGAAAAAGTGCCAAGTTAATAACACGCCGAGGGCGATTTTTTGTAGAGACGCCTAAGCAACAATCATGAAGGAATGATTTGCCAAGAAGTGTTTAGCAATGGCACTACACCTTAGATTTAGTTATTCTGACTCTGCCAGGCCCTCTGCAGACAATTATTTAGCTGCAACAGATGGATGTACCCTGGCTATAGCCTTGGGTTATTTAGATATTGCACACCAGCTTCTTTCGTGGGAAAACACACAAAACCTTATCCCCATCCTTCTGCAGCCACACAAATCCTAAGTCTCCACATCAACACACTATCCTATTCACCTTAAGACACTCAGACGACATAATTAGAACTGGGTGTTCTCCCCTCCAGTAATCGTTCGACCTCCTGGAGTGGCTAAAGTCAGGTTACAGTACTAAATGACCTGCTGAGCTCCAAGACAACAGCATTCCTCGTCTGGCCTTATTGCTCCCCTAGACCCATCTAATATGAGGCAATTACAGTCAGTGGATGGACGGTTGCAGACCATAGAGAGTAATCCAAGCTACACATGGACTAATATTGGAGGGGGGGAACACTCCCCCACTGCTACCAAAAAAATACTGCACACTGAGATTTGGACATCAGGTAAAGTGACAACTACACCTGTCAAAACCATTGTTCTTTGCTTTTAGGTGTTTTCCCTTGCTCTCACTGATTAGAGTTCTGATCAGGTTGAAGGTACTGTAGGTGGAGTTATGCTGAAAATCATACAAGGTTACAGGGCTCCACCCATGCACTAATAATGCTAAGGTCACACCAGTTTTCAGCTCTTCACACCCATAGTGCATCCCTGCAGGCGTTTGTGCTTATTCTGCCTGATTAGACGTCGTCTCAGGACACTGTGGACGTTGGTGCTTGATCTTCCGTTGCACCTTTATCGTTCTGATTGGTGTGCTGAGTTTGGCAAGCTTGTGCAATTCCTCCCGCCACACCAACCTGAACCTGCGCAGTGCTCTAATTAACCAGAATAAGTGAAAACACCTGCGTGGCTGTGTAGGTCCATTAACGTAAAATATGAGCAAACCTGTTCTGACTCAAACATAAATTTTAACCCAAGAGTGGAGTGAATTTCAATCATTTCAATGGATGGCCGGTAGAATAACACGTCTCTTGCTTGCCCTAATTTAGGTGACTACCTCTCCACACAAATTGTACAGTCACTGACGTCAGAGGCTTACTGGCAGCAGGAGTCATTCACACATGGAGCTCCTGCTGTTACATGGGCAAGTCGGTGACATCATGTCTGGTAAAAGAAGCAGCAAACGGCAGAAAACAAAGAGAAATATGAGGATAAAAAGAAGAAGGTGTGAGAAACCGGGTTGCTGTCCATTATCTAATATGGCATGATGACAGTGAACAGACATCCCTCTAACCTCCCTTTTTTTATACCTGCCAGGATGCTTTAAGAAGCATGAAAGGGATAGTCCAGATACACGATACGCTGCCTTGTGGAGCAGCAGCGGCAGCGGGACAACAAGGGAGCATTTGCTCAGCGTTGCACCAGAGATCTGAATTGCAAACTAACCCGCCAGGCAGATAGAGACGCTGTGTGAGGGCCAGCAGTTAACATTCACTCCCCCCCACACACTGACCCCATCATGGCTGCCGATGAAGTCAACAGCAGACTGGAGCCAAGCAATATTTTTGAGATTCTGAGTTTTTTCTTTAAAAAAAACAAAACAAAATTTGAGGATAGTACTTGCCCGGTCAATTTAACAAAACTCTGAATGTCAGGTGAAATTAAGCAAATTAAAATGATTCTCGACATTCTCCGCATTTTTTTTTTTTTTTTTTTTTTTTTTTTGCACAATTACCCTGGCAGACTGACCAGGTTAACCTAAGTGGAAGTGAAGATCCATAATTAAGCAGATGGAAGACAGGGATATCTGAGGTGTCTGACATGCAGAATGTTTCTTTCTCGCATTACTACTCCTCCAAACCCAGTAATTTACTGCCCTGCACAGCCCAGGATCAAATCCCACTCTCTCATCTCTTTCTCCTCTATTAACACTTCTGCCTCCCACTCATTCCTCAGACACCCACTTGAGGTTAAAATAGGTCAGGGGAATACTCACAGCTTTTCTATAGAGAAAGATGAATTTCAGCATTCGAGACTGGAGCAGACTGTCATTCTGAATTAAATACTTGAGAGAAATATTTACTTTGCATTCATTTACCTGGTTTAGCTTCTTGTGAAATATCACAGTCAAACACACAAAAAAACTGGGGCAAATCACTGGCTGTTTTCATAGTATCACAGTTACTGGTCAGAGATCACTTTAAGTTCGACTTTGGGTGTTTATTTTCCTACACAAGTTTGTGCTTTTGTTCATATAGACTTTAGGTATTGACTGGTCGAGAGCAGACCACAGCAAACATTTTTCTCCCTGCTTTGCGAGGCAAAATCTGATATGGAAAAAGCCCAAAGCACACAAAATAACAGCTGACCTATCACATCTCTCAAGGTATCTGATTTCACCAAGCCTGGCATTAATATCTGCACTGAAGCGGACTTTGCTGGTTCAAGTTCAATGCATTGCTTGCATTCACTTAAAAATTTGTTGTTACACATTTTTGAGACTTGGTTCAGACTTGGTTCATGTTTTGATGCATATTTAGACACGTTTGTTGATCACTGGAAAAAAACAATCAAATGTTATCCAAAAGCTATCAAGGAAATAACAATCAGCTCAAAACCTTAGTCAAGAAAATTACTCAACATGATCCCTGACCAGATGTTAGTAACAAATGAACATGTATTGCAACCGAGCCTTTGTATTACTTATCATAACTATATAAAGTCTGAATAAAAAACCAAAGGGAAAGTTTGATTAAGAGCCAAACATCTGGCAAAGCATGAATTCACCTCCTCTCTCCTGTTTCTCACTCTCTCAATCAAGTCTACTGGGGGGAATTTTCCTGTAAAATAAATCTAGAATAAATTTGATTTAGTGGATAGCTTAGCGCTAGAAAAGCAAAACTGCAGTTTTAAGTGCAAAGATCTTGGCTCTCAACATGTTCCTCAATTGCTTTTCCATGCCCAGATGCTGTACAAACTAACCCTGCTACATTTTTTAAAATCACACCACATTATAATAATATCTACTTCCTTTAGCCTTGCTGTAGACATGAAAACAAAACTCTGACTTTTCTGGCATTAAAGCACTGACAGCTTTTGACATTTAATTAATCTGTTCCAGGTGGACACACTGAGTTAGCATTTAGCTAGTTTGTCATTCCTCAGGCCGTTATGAAGCAGATGATCAATGGTACACAGCCAACAGTTTTTACCAAGAACAAGCTAAGTCTCTCAAACTGAGTAATCCTGGATAAGCGCTTTTCCCCTGAGAAGTTTGCTTTATGCTGCAGAAAGCTATATAATGAAAATAATGTAACAATGAAAACAAAAATTATTATTTTATCCCAGATACAGTGGTTCTTTGTTAGCTCGCAACTGCATTACAACATGGATTGGTGGATTGGTTTTTGCATTTAGCCCACTTCCAAAGAACAAATGTGTGTCTAATGTGCTGATAATTACAGAGTCCCACCTCCACCTCAGGCTATAGACCACAGGCTTCAGATGATCTCCCATTGTACTGACGCCTCTACTGAGACGAAACAGTCAGTGTTAACTTTTAATTGTCCTGCTTTTGAAACATATACAGTAACCTAATAGTACTGATCATCACGCTAAGGAGTCAAGTGATTTCTAATCTCCATTGTGTTTCCCAGCACCTTGTGTGCCACCGTGGTTAATTTTGGGGAGCTGATCACAATGGGCTCCTTTTACTGCTGCCAGTGCAGGTTTCCTACTTTAGAGAATTGAGGAGGAGGAGGGGAAGTGGCAGTGGTGGTGGTAAGGCTGTAAAACAAATCACGCAGAGATTAAACTTCACCAGAAAACAGTGCAACACACTCTGGACTTTGTAACCTGGGAGAGAAAAATGTAGCATGGTAGTCAGATGTGGTGCTGCCTGAGGAAGCACTGATGGGATTATTGAGGGGGATCATTACTCTTTCTCATAATATAATAGGAAAATGTTGAATTCAGTGTTTTTCTTCCACTATTACTTTGCTTTTTCTACACTGCGCTATAACGTATAACTGTTTTTGTTGGCTGCATGCAAGTTTTACATTTGTTTTACATCTGTCTGTGGCTTTTTGGCTTGTTCCAGTCCAGTGATAAATTATTGATCTCAAAGGTCCAATTGGAAAAAAATACATGTTAAATGGCACCATTATTTGCAGACAAAATGTAAAAACAAATGTGTCTGAAATGACTTAAGAGCAGCAACTAACAATTATTATTATTATCAATTAACCTGATGATTTGTTTTTCTATCAATCATTAGTCTATTAAATGTCAAAAAATAGTCTTAAAATGCCAACATTAACTTCCTGAATAATCTTAGTTTTCACTATAATTGCTTGAAAAATCATTGCAACAATTAGTCAACTGAAAAAATATTTGCAGATAGCACTAAATTACATAGAATTATGTAATTTCATCTACTTAACTGATCCACTGCTTTTCACCAATATTCAATTATTAAGCCCTTTTCTTTCTAGACAAATCCCAATATGCCTGAGTCACAACCCAGGTGTCGAAGCCAGCTCCCACTGGACACACACAGACATACACAGACACAAAAAAAAGACATCAAGCCTCTACTTCCAGCCATGTCAGACAGCTGTAAATGCCTCTTTTATTAGTCAATATCACAGCCATATTACTGCGTCTGTGGCTGGCTCAAGTCTCAGTGACAGCCCCTCACCCACACCTTTTCATCAGGGGGTATGAAACCTGAGACAGCCCTCCAGCAACACCAGTGGCACGGTGTATTATGGCGGTACAGCACACACACACACACACACACACACACCCAAAGTCTGTCTGCCTGTCCACATTTCCCCTTCAAAAGCACACAAAGGATGAAGGGATGCTCTGTAGTCCAAACTATGGTGAAACAGCAACAGTCTCAGGCCCGGTTTTATTCCCCCTCTCTGCCTCTCTGTATAGACTTTTCTGATGCATCCAAAGCCCTTAATTACCCCAACATCACAATTTTTCCCTGATGGACTTTGTTCTGTAGGCATCATTATATTCATTTTTCCACAATTGTGGGTGGGGATACTTTGGATAATTCTTTTCACCAGTACAGGAGAACCTTAACCAGTGCTGAGAGTGTAAAATACCACTTGGTTGAATAACAAATAATCATTTGTATGTGTATTTTCTTAAAGCTAGAAAAGTTAAAAGCTTTTTTTTTTTTTATGAATGGCTCCCCATTTTCTTAACACGCACACAGGAAAGCACACAAGCATACAGGTGACGCGATACACAGTAGTTTCACATTATTCCACTGATCAACAGGTGGCAGTAATGCACCGAAATACACTGCAATATGCCAACAAAAGCAGGGGAGAAGAAAACTTCTAGCTAGTAAACACGGACATAAACAATGCAGGTTTAAAAACTGGTTAAAAAACTGGTTTTGCAAGTGTATTATGACCTCAAGAATACACACAATGCATTTTGTTGAGTAATGCAAATTGTAAACAGAGCTTTTGTTTGTTTAAAAAAAAATTCCACAGGGCACCTTTGACGTCTCTATGACTGTATAAGGATGTATTTATATTTGCTAAAATAAAGAGTTTTGTTCATTGTTTCTGCTATTTCCTATCTAACTATATTTCAGGTAAGTTACTAACACACACATGCACATGTACCCACATGACATATGACACTTTCATGTCACAATGAGGGTCCTACAGGGCCATACAATAGCATAGGTGTGGTCCTGTCAGATAACCAGAATAGGCAGACAGACACACATAACCATACACGCTTTCCTGCCTGCCCTCAGGGGGTCTCGTATTAACCAGCGATAACCTTTGGCAGCCATTTGTTTCCTTCACATCCATCTGCTCTATAGGACCTGAAGAGGCCTTTCTGTTCCTCTGACAATAGAAGGAGGATCTGACAGTAACTCACGACTCCAGACAAGTGAGTGGTCAAACTAAAAAAGCCCCAGCCTCTGCCTGAGGAGAAGAGCTCTGAAATTATAAATGAGGAGAGGAAACCAGACTGAGGGTGGGGAAAGAGACCTGGAAAGGCTGTCAATGTCTGAGTCTGGTACTTGGTGTAGGAGATTGTTCTGGCTAGGTCCTAGAACACAGAGGACTCTGAAAATTAAGCCACGTGATTTGGCTGTCTTCTCCAAGGAGGACCCTTGCAGTGGCAGAAATATCAGTCATGAACGAGGAGGAGGAAAACTGTGAACACACATTCAGCCTGGTCCATGCGGTAAAAGTGGAGGAATATATTTGCATCTTTCAAATAATTCACAGGAGCTCTGTGTTGTACATCTTTTTACAATTGGGAGTGTGCAAGGAGGGTGTGAAAGCTCACAGCAAAAAGCATGAACAATTATACTGTCCATTCAAGGGCAGTAGAAACAAGCTGTAAACACAACAGTGACATACTTTGTGGAGCACAAAACCAAAACAATGAGCTGAAAGATGCTAAAACACAACGCATCTTTCTTTGTAGGTTCTTTGTGTGTTCACCTTTAACCTTACAAGTAGCCATTTCAGACCTGTGGTGGCAACCAGCAATCTTTCTCCCTATTATCATTTTTATAGACCTGAGAGAAATCTTTTCAGACAATGCAAATGCTGTGGTCACCTCCACAGGGCACATCACATTCACTCTCCAAGACCATCAAAAAGACACACCTGAACTGGTTGATTTCCATCGAACCAACCAGAAAGATCACATATACAATCATATACGGGTGACCTTCAGCCGTATTAATGTAATGTTAAAGCAATATTTACTTACTGCCACTTTCATCCCGATTATCAATCATGCTATTTAACATTCTCCTTTTAACATGCCTGCTAGTTACAACAATCTCAGAGTTCCCTTCTATTATTTCCTGTTACTTATTAATCCCTGAGGGGAAATTTTAACTTGAATCTGGCATCTTAAACAATATTCTTCTCTCTTCCTCTTCTGTGCTCTTTTTCTAGAGAATCAAATCATTCACCCTGATCTCCTTATCAGTTTGAAGTAGTTACCTTTCTGATACAATGTCTGCAATAATGTCATACTACGTAAGCGTGCCTGAACACCTGTATATTACAATGTGCTCTAAAACATGCATTCATCGTGTTATCAGCCTTTCCAAGGACATAATTTCCAAGGACATAAGAGCATGACAGCATGATGACTCTCAGAAACTATGCAACACACACCTTGTGCTAACTAGCCACCATGCTAACTAGGGTTTAATTATTATCTTATAGTATAAAATGATGGGTTTTTTTTAAAAAAGTTCTAAAATATACACTTACTCCTGCATGACATAATGTTCATGTCTTATCTTCAGTATCACCAATAGGTCACCCTGAACTTTATTACCTATTAAACCTGGGTAATAACAAGTCTGATGGACTTTGTCCAGCCAAGTAGTTGGGTTTTTTTTTTTTTTTTTGGTAGCTCTATCTTGCAAGGAAAATTTCATTCTTGTGGTACTGAAATGTCTCCCTCTTTTCATTCCTGTTAATCAAATTACTCTTAATTACTCCTTCCTTCATAATGATTTATTTTTCTGGAGCCAACAATGTGAGTGAAAGCCTCACATGCAGGTAATCATGCCAGGTACAAAGGGAGAGGTGGAATTACTACATCACACTTATGTTATGGGAATATGTAAACAATACAGATAAGAATAACAGAAACCAATGAGCTGCTAACTGATTTATACCTCTGACACGTCCCTGCTACATCCTTCTCTATTATGTCACTGACACTTTCACTAGAGTTCAAAGTGAAACCATAAAGAATGATAATGATTTAATTACGGCGGCATTAGGTCATTTAATAAAGATCTTCAATTATTTGCTTTATTTTTAGGGTTTCATTGGTTGTTTTTATCTGAAATCAAATATCAGCTGTGTGTAATCCAATCATTTCATTTGGACCAAATTCAGCCACAATTTTGCAAAAGAAGTTTTGGTTTCTTATTGCTGCAGCAATTCTGCGAACCTATCTGAACTTAATCTAACCTTACCCCCATAGCCAAACCAGTTAGTTCATCCTTTCAGAGGTGGGCTGTGCAAAAGGTCACAGCAAGAATGTAAACATCCGAGTCAAAACCACGCACTCGAGCACCGTATGAGTAATTTTCCACTGTTAAAAAGACGACCAGTCCCATCAAGTCAAACGACAACACACCACATCAGATCCCCAAACTCTGAGTAGTGCTGTTCTGTCTGAAAATTGGCTATTGTTACAGCAGCATGGAAAATGTATGTCCAAAATAACTGCACTATATGAATCTGTTCTGCTTTTTCCAATACCAAGCACACATGTTTTGTTTCCTAAGGAGGAGGCAGAAAGACAGAGACAGAAAGAGCTCATGTTTCAGCACCCAGGGTAAGTTTACATGTATGGCCCATGGTTTTGTGACCCTACTCTATTTTATAGCCTTGCCCTTCTATTTGCTTCCATCTTTTGTTTCTGGCTTCCTTTCCTCTCTAATCTTCCTGCAAACACACACACACACACACACACACACACACACACACACACACACATATATCACCTATTCAAGCTTACATACCACCTGTATGCAACTATTACCAAATGTGTGTTTTGCCACGTCTGTATGTTTTAGTTTCAAGCCAAGTTATGCAGTGTGTCGCTGAGTCAGTACTGTAACTGACATCCACTGGTGCATAACTATCTAAGCAGCATAAGGTGAGTTTCAGATCAACAGGTGTTTATGAGGGTGCCTGTGTACAGAAGGTGAATGGCGGCTTTTGGGTTCTTGTGTTTCTTCCTCCCTCAGTGCACACATGAGTCTCTTGTCTTTGTATGTGTACATATGCATCCTTTACACCCACATGCATGTCTACTCTGCACTGACTTCTGTGCAAAAGTCTTTCTCTTTGCAGCCTCCAGGTCAGACTCTGTGGGTGCAGCGGAGTTGAGTCAGGTCAACGGCCGGAGCACGGCATCCAGCAGCAGCACACAGAGAGGCCAGTGTGCTCCTCCTGCTCCCACCATCTGACCAACACACTGCATGAGTGCTTCAGTTTCAGCCACAGCACAAAACACCAGTGTCTGGTTTCCCCCAAAGCAACCCTGCCACGGCCGTGGCGCCTTTTGTTCCCACTTTAAATAAAACATAGTCCAGTCATTAGGAAGAGAGGCCCTCCTGTGCATAATTCAGGGCCAGGTATCAATTTGAGGCACAGAGATAAGGTTAGGGGAGGACAATATTATGTTGTTCTCACAACACTGGCAAACAACAGGCATTGCATAAGTAATGTGCAACACAAAAAGTATGCCAATGGCAATTAAATGTGGTGATAACAGTAGTTTGGGTTGCTGTTTGTCTCCCTCCTGTCCAAAGTATCCATTACAGTGCTGCAACTAAACATAATTTTCATCATTGCTTGATTTGTCAGTTGTATTGCCTAGAGCCCAAGGTAATGTCTAAAAATAGTTTGTTTTGTCCCACTACAAGTCCAAAACACCCAAAATATTTCAGATAAAAACAGATTTTTTTTTTTAAATTTTACAAGATAAATGACTTAAAAGATTAACAGATTATATCATTTTTGTGTATTCGTCATCAAATAAGCAACAAGATTTTGTAATCCATTATTAACTGTTGAGAACAGACCTGGTATTAAAAAAAACAACATTACACCACAAGGGAAAATGTGAAATTGTGCACCTACGGCTGCAACTAACAATTATTTCCATTTTCAATTGATCTCCCAGTGGTTTATTAATTACGTGATTAGTTGTAAAATCACAAACATCGTTTTTTGTCTGATCAACACTCCAAAAATATTCAGTTTAAGAACAGAGAAACCTAATATCGGAGGCGTGTGAACAAGTAAAGTTCTGGCACATAATGCTTTAAAAATCACTCCAGTGATGAAGCGATTATCAAAATTGCTGCTGAGTCATTTTATGTTGTGAGCGATTAATCGACCTCATTTCACCAATCATTGCACCACTAGGAAATCTTAGAATGTTATAAGAATAATAACAACACTTACAAAAGATCTGCTTAGTTATAAAACGATATCACATAAATAATTCAGTAAGACAGGGGTCAAGTTATATCACTCAGTGACAAGGGGTTTTGCTATCTAACGTTAGCTCCTGACACAACTGAACTGAGAACAGCCGTAACAACGTCTGTTTCACCCCACGAGACGTGTTACAAATTATATATTTTTTAAAAAGTTTGTTATAGATGTTTGTTATATGTTTAATAAAGCTATCCCTATGACAATCTTCCTTAATAGAAATAGTGAGCAACAGGTTGACAGTTGACAACCGAAACCGGGCTACCACAGCGATACTAAGATGCACCTGCTGCTACCAAAGTCCCCTTCACGTACCTGATGATTCCCGGTCACTTCGCGGTTTTCAACTTGTAGTCCTCTCGGAATCCTTGAGTCCTCATCTCAAATGAATAACGCTAAAAACAAAATATACACTGACAGGCAGAATTCACTTTTATCTAGTCGGCTGGCGTGTCTCACAAAACCCCCTCCCGCCGGTAATGAGCTTTCCTTTTCCTCCGCTCGAAGTTAGCTTACCTTGTTCCCTGGAGAGAGACAAGCGGATGAAAGGTAATTGAGGAGCAAGTAGACCAATCAGATGCGGAGGGAGGCGGGCACTTTGGGAATACACGACATCCTATTGGTCAGCCCGTGTTAATAGGAGCAGTGAAAGCTGGAATTTCTCTGTATTGTTTTGATGTTCTTCAGGTCACGGCAGAGAGGGAGTTTAAGTCAGCGGTGGAGGAAGTACTTGAATCAGTTACTTAGGTAGAAGTAATTATGGAAGTAACGTAAGAAATTACAATATATACATCTGAAGGTGGTTATGCACAATATACATATCTTTGTGCAGTATATACAGTCTGCGTGTATTTGTATTTGACAAGTGATGGGTGGCATGTTATTTCACAATGTGAGTTTAAAATGTATATAATTTGCAAGAATGCAAATATAAGTCCTGCATTAAAAATGTTACTTGAATAAACATATGAAAGTATAATCGTGAAAATGTGCATAATCATTCATATATCATTGGAGTATTTGATCATGGATCATTATTACTGATGTAATTACAGCCTACATAACTGTACTTTAATGTTGTAGTTGGTTGAGGTGGACTATATTACTAATAGTAACTAAGTACAGTACATGAGAGAACATACTTAATTACTTTCCACCACTGATTTGTGAGCAATACTAAAGAAATGCCTTTCTTTTAAATATCAAAACTATAAACTACAGTGACAGAGAGAAAAACACTCAATAAAATGTGAAGACAAAGTGACAATGAAAAAACATCAGTCCACACAAGAGTTAATGTTCTCAGGGCAGCGCAATGTGGATTGAAAGCAGCTAATCATTTCTAAGAGGCTCTGCAATGCAAAGCTACATAAACTACTTTCAATACCTTTGTTTCATGCACAGAAAAATTAACTGAGCAACATCCATTTCTTATTGAAACACCAACTATCATGACTATCATACCTGGGGAAGCAGTAGTTGAAATAACCGAGTACAGTTACTCAAGTACAGTCCTGAGATACTTGTACTTTTAATTTTCTTTATACTTGAAAATGTACTTTTGCTCCATTTATTTGACAGCTATTGTTAGTATTGTTAGTTACTTTACACAAGACTAGTTTAAAAACCTGTATGGAGCTAGTAAAAATTTATTTTTTCATGTGCTAAATAAAAGCTCCTAACATTTTATAGCATTTTAGGTCTATTATTACTATTATTAAAATGCTGGCTATATGTTAATGCATTAGTAATAATACAGTACTACAATATATACACCACACTACTCCGCCATTAACAGTCAAAATCATTGTGATTGAACCTTTATACTTTTTTTTTACATTTTTCTCATAACATACTTTTTTACTTCAGTAAAAATATGGGGCCTTTACTTGTAATGGAGTATATTCACATCTTACACAACTGAGATCTCTAATGTGTTACATGCACATGCTGTATATGACATATATATACAAACAAATAAATCTGGCAAAGCATTGTAAATACAGAACCAAAATATATGACCACAAACTACACACCACAAACTGTCTCTAGATACTATGGAGTGGAATAACTATTTTAATATTATTCCTCCCCTTTAAAATTTTCTCTATTTCTAAATTATCAATCCAGCCTTAAAGCATTCTGTTGGAAATAACTTTTTAAAAGTGCTGGATAGCTGGAAGCCTTCACAATATCCCAGTTAAAACATGTAAAAGTCACACTCCTCCCTGTTCATAATGTCATTATTGCTTATTCTTCTACCACACTGCTCCGACTGCCACTTATAGCCAAAGTGATCGTAGTGACAACAACAACAAAGAAGTTTATTGTTCAGTAAATCATAGAAAACCATAGAAAGTCTGTAGTCTTTATTAGGCAGTCAAGGAGTTAGAAGTAGGTATGTGAAAAGCAGCAAGCCTAAGTTTTCTGAGTTTATTTTTCATTTTTAATGGCTTTCAAGTTAAGAAATATCAGTTTTTAAAAAGGTTTTATGTCCTCGTATACAGTAATAACTCAAAGTGATAAATCGATCACATCAATCGATAAATAAAATGAAGGCATCAGTTGCTTCAAGCAGGCGATCTCATGGTGCTAAAATAAAACAGGCTCCATTAAACATATCCATATATATTTTATTCTCAATACGGCAAAATACAAAGAATATTCAGGACAGACTCTCATTAGTCACAATTAATACTCACTTCACAAGAATGCTTTAAATTACATAACCTAAGTTTGAAGATCAAACTCAATGAGTACCTTTAATCATATTGCATCCATCATATATAGTATCTCTATCATCAGTTCTCTTAAAACTAATCCAATTTAGACTATTGTACATAGTGTATGCTGCGGGTCTCACTTTAGAGACGACTTTTAGAAAAAAAGGTGTTATACAACATACTGTATAAACTGCTACAACTGTTTTGATGTGTAGAGAAATACCTCTGTTTCAAAAGACATGTTGGACCAATTGTTCAAAAGGGACACATAGTAAATACATCTCTCTCTCTCTCTCGAGGAAGAAACAGACGTGGTTTTACATAACAGGACTGTACACGCCATCCATCCATCCCATGAGATCAACAATATACATTTCATGAAAAGTACACGCCTCCATATCAAATACAGAGAAGACAAAATAGTCGCACTTGGATCTAGAGACATTAATGATTATGTGGAGACATGATACTGAGAGACAGTGAAGCAGAAGACATGTATACGAGCACGGTAAGAAAAAGACTGAGAAATCAATTTGATATACAGTGTTAAAGAGACTGGGATGTCATCTGTAACAGCTTGGAAGAAGAAGAAGAAAAAACAGAAAAGCCCACGGAGAAAAAAATGTGCATAAAGTATCTCACAAATGTATTTACAGGATTTTTAAATTTAATAAAAATGTCAACCTGTAGTAGAAATTCACCCTTAAAGAAATGTTATATTTACAATTTATACATTTGTATTTAAATAGAAACATGCAAGTGTTAACATCTTCCTACTGAATGTCAAAAAAACCTCATCTTACCCTGGATTCTTTAAAGTTAGAATTAATATTAATTACTACTTACAATGAAATCTCATCATGAACAACCCCAATACATTTACATCTTCCTATTTCATAAAATGGTACTCCTTAAAAAGGCAAAATAGAAAAAAAATATTAAGCAAAGGGGCAGAAAAATAAATAAGTGTGAGTAGCAAACAGTTAAAAATTATTCTAATGCTAAATTTTTTACATTTGACTACAAGAGGCGCGGACCTGTACTTACAAAGTGTACCAGTGTATGAAGACATTGACTGGGCTGGCAAAACCCACAGAGGATTTCCTATGAGAAAAGTGTCCTCCAGCTTTAAGTACAAAATGGCTCAAGCCATTGGTGTTTGGTTATAAAAACAGATCTATATACACATATATATACTAAACCAGTACACAAAAATTGCAAAAGCTAAAGGCATTGGACACTTGAGTTAAACAGGTTTCTCGCTGAGGCGAAAAAAGAAAAAAAGTGGGGAAAAAAATCCCAAAGCCTAAAAATTAAATTTTTTCCACAGAAACAGATCCTTTTTTTGTAAAAATCCTGCATAGATTAAAATAATACCTCCTCTGACTTTCTCTTTTTCAAGTGCAAGAGGAAATAACAGTATCCCCTCCTACAGTAAAGGCCAGGGAGCCAGTGAAGGAAAGAAAATACAAAACACAACAAAAAAGATAAAACCTGGGCCACATAGTAATCCTAAAGATTAGTTTCGCTGAGATGAAAGTGGTGGCGTCAACTTGGAGCAATTACCAAATTTAAGTTTTAAAACACAGGGAAAGTGCAATAAAGTTAAAGACTAGACAGCTCTTTAACTGTCTGGCACTTCAGTCTTATCCAAACTCATCTTCCATAACAAAACCAGCCAGTAATAGTTTCCATGGATACTACTTGGTCCAGGCTTTAATTTCCAGCATGTTTTAATAGGAAGTGGGCTTAAAATAACCAGAAACCAGAAAGTCCATCATGTCACTGACCATGACCAAATACCAAAATGTCAACTGAAAAGTCTTCATTCAAAACCACTGACATCCACCATTTGATTTGATGACAACCAGTGATTTTAAATAACAGAAAAATGTTCATATCTGGACAGCTGACATACAACAGTTACTGTCATCTCTCCCCCGCTGCCTGCTGAACCATATTAACAACAACTAGCTTAAACATTTTTAATCTACTGTCTTGTAATACAAGTATGATTAAGGTGTTAATATTTAAATAGGAACAATTACATATACAAATACTTTGCATCTTATGACCCCTGTTCAACCCTGTTTTAAACTTTATTTGAAACGTTATACTTATGCTTGGCCAGAAGAAAAAAAAAGACTGCTTGGTATATAAATAAAATCTATATTGGCTGTTATACTTCTTATTTGAAATATATAATCATAGATTTAAAAGTCTTTGTTATATAACTGCAACACTGCTAATCTGCATCACTGGTGAGTTTGCCTCTCTGAAGAACTTCCTTTCCTTTCAGATGAATTTACTTTTGTTGTGCCAAATTAGTGGTCACACAGGCCCAGTTTCTATAAACTGTGATGTAAATAACTGCACTGTATACGTAACTGGATACGATCTTCAATACTTAAGACACTCCCTGCTGTTCCTTAGAAAAATGCACTCAGAGCAAACAAGGGAATCTTAAAAAAAAAAAAAAAAGACAAAGAGAAAGAGAAAAAAAATAAAATAACACTGACTGGAAGTGACTGTTCCTTGAGGAAACTGCTCAGTGAACAATGTAGCTACACGGGCAAAAACATTTCATAAGAAGAGACTTGTATTTTGAGGCTTCAAAGAAACAGCAAATCTCTTACATTGAATGTTAACATGATCAATTTCTTTAAGGCCGAGTCTAAAAGCCCCCGCTAGCGGCCCCTAGAGGCCAAGCTGCTCCTTACATCCAACTGGACCAAAGTGATTTGAACAAACTGACCAACATTTCATGTTCTAGCAGGGTGAAATAGAAGTTCATGATTCAGAAATATAAAATGACACTGTTTAAAAACATACACTGGTCAATATAACTTCTAGAAGCACATATATATATTTACGTGTGTGTCAGAAGTATTAATCTGCTGTGCACAGTAGCCCTTCCTACAGTCCTTAAACCTTGTGGGCATGCTCCAAGATTAACCTGTCTAGAGACTTGAAGGAAAGATCAATGAAGATTAATTAGTAGTGGCCCACACCATCTTTGCTCTAAAATGTCAAATGTGTTAAGAGGATTTGACTTGCAGAGTGCAATAAAAAACATAATTGTTGCCAGCTTCCATTAATTGCTAAATGTTTAGAAAAAAGCATAAAATGACAACTGTGGCTATAGCAATGAAAAAAAGGAGGAAAAGAAAAATAATTTATTCAGATATGATGTTTGTTTTCCTGTAGCTCACATACAAGGCACAAAAATGATAAAGAGAAACCTTCATTTTAAAGCACCTTTGGTGTTCATGGGAGGTACTTTGGTGAAACAAAGTAAAAGAAAAAGTTAAAAGCCAAAGTAGCCTATAAACCAAACCCCAGTTTTAGTGTATTCATAATAAATAATTCATCCAGAGCTTCCATGCCAAAGAGATTAAAAACATGGCCTTCAAAGATTTTGTAAGAATGCCAATATATGAAGTATGGCGATAAGCTCTTTTGATTCCTGTGTTGCTGTTTTCGATGCTTCTCCCTGTGTGGTGCCGTCGAAGGTGTGAGATGTTTTCTAGATTGCTCAGTGTTTTTGGCAAGCTGGTGTAGAAAATGGACACAGTGTTGGAGATATGTCTGAGAGGTTCATCACCTGTGTGTACATGGAGGACCAGAGGTGGACTGTGTGTGTGTGTGTGTGTGTGTGTGTGTGTGCATACAGTACATAATTGTTTATCTGTGTGTGTTTGTGTGTTGTTGAGGACATGCGTCTTTGAGCACATGTTGCTGAGCACAAGAGGCTGAGGTGGTGGGTGTTTGTGTGGAAGCAGCAGGCGGGGAGGGGAGGGGTAGGGGTGGTGGCGGTGGCGGTGGCGGTGAGGGGAGTCCTCGTTAGGGAATAAGCTTTGCGTCCAAGCGCAGCCAGTGGAGGCCCTGCCGTGTGTAACGCACCAGTTCTGTCATGCTGCTGGTGTTGAAGATCAGAGGACCCATCACCTTGTCCAACTCCAAGAAGAAGTCTGGTAAAACAAAAGACACAGCGACAGGGGGCAGTGTCAGTTTAAAAGCCAATAACTATGAGGCAAGATTTGGAGCCAGTTCAGCTGATTCAGAACAGGTTCTTGATACCCAGTCCTGCTGCATGCTATACAGTGCATCCTGCTATAGTAACAGTCGCATGGACGTGACGTGCATTCCCATGTATTGAGTTAGTAGGGTACCCAAACTTATGCACATGCCACCATCACAGTTTTATTTTTTTAAATGATGAAATACAAGTAACTGGGCATTAACATTTGGTAAAAACACAAAACAAAAAAAACTATACAAAACTAACAATAACAAAATCTAATGTGAAACCTAGTTTTTTAGGTTTACCTTTCTGCTCCTTGGACAGTTGCTCAGCCTGGTCCCAAACCTCGGTGGCGTAAAGGAAGTTGGAGGTGACCTGGACGTAGCTGGCAGCCATCTGGTGGATACGCTGAGGTATGGTCACAGACGAGCTGGCGCTGCTGCTGTTGCTGACTGACGAGTAGCCACCAGCCGTGCCTGGGGACAGTTTGGGAGACACTGGAGAGGGCATACCCGCTGCCTTACTGCGTCGGGAAACAGAAACAGACAGACATGGCATTGATATTTAAGCAAACTTGAGCACAAAATGAAAAATCATTGATAGCAGTATTTATCCAGTTTATTTCATGTATCTAATTGTTGCCCTGTAGGACTAAGGAACTTCAAAATGTTCCTCACAACAAGATGTAAAAAATATTTAACACCAGGTCGACAAGTATATCTATAGATGCTAATAAAAAAAACTGCATTTCCAGTGGTTTTCATTTGAGGTACTTTCTCTATATGTTCAACACTTATGTGAGAAACACAGACATCTCATTTACAATTAATTTTAATCTCCTAGCAAAAGGAGGACATGACTTACTTTCCCATTCCAGGAGAGGGAGCCTGGGTGTTACTCAGAGAATTCTGTCAAACAAAATGAGGGGAAGCAGGTTACACATTCACAGAAGATAACTGGGTTCAAGGAATTTATATTGCGTTCCTGTGGTTTTGAAGGTTTGTCAAGAAAAACTAGATGTCAGTTTCTGGGAAACATATGTACCTTTAAGTGTTCAGTGAGTGTTTTGGAGTATTTTAGTGCACTGTCTTTCCTCAGCTTGAACAACCGCAGGTAGAGGAGGGACTGGCATCGTAGGCTGGAAAAAGAAACGGGTGATTATTGATCTAAAACTTTCCAAAATGAAAGCAATAATCAAGAGATATGTGTACCACTTAAATACACAGTTCTTCAAAAATCAAGGATTTTGAGTACTTTGAGTTGCAGATGAAAGACCTTTACCACATTGAAAGGAAATCCACCACCTGATGTCAGTCAGCATACGTACCAAAGCACAGCTAGCCTCTTGTCTGCTGAAGTAGCATCTGGGGCCATATAGCTTTTTAACTTCATAGTGTATCTGTACACACAGACAGAACAAACATTCAAGTCACTGTGGAAACATTTTATTTCAGCAATAGCTACATTGAATACACAGATCAAAACGGAACAGCTTTTTCCCCAAAAATTAATCTTCCTTATTGTAACCTGGCTCCTATGTTACCCACAATACAACTCGACCACTGTCGATTTTATTCACAGATTTGAAAGTGTTATGCTAATAGTGGCTAATATAGCCTTCGGCTGAGATAAGGACTGGGCTACGGCTATGGTTGAAGGTTTCATTAATTCATTCTTACTTGATAAGCTCCACAGTTTCGGCATACATGGGGAAGGGAGACTTGGCCTCTTGGGCGCTCTTCTCCAGAGCGTTACCACATTCAACGAAAGACACCACAGCATCCAGGTAGTAAATTGCCTTCTGAAAACGGTCCAACTGTAAAAGAAGGAACAAGGACGGCAAAAATGAAATCACATTGCATTTCTTTTCCCATCTGTTTCAGCAGTTGACGGCTAAAAGCTGTTCACGGACTTGTAATCTGACATGGTTCTGGCCTTGTATGTTACATAACTGACACTGTATGTAACTTGGTGTGTCTTACATAAAGCAGTGTTTTCATTAAACAGCAGCAGCAACAGATAATTGAGTTATGTAGATGCTGACCTTTGGACTGAATGTTCCACACAACATATGTGGACTAATGAACTGAATTGTGATCCAGGTACATTACAGAAAAATTGAAAAGCAAGTCTATAATAGATATAATATAAAATATTAGTTTTAAAAGAAAACAAAAATGTTATTGAGTAATTCTCAGCAATGGGGTGTGTTCACGTAGAAGTAATTTTATGCAACTGTGATACAGCATGTGATCTTAAATTTGTATTTACATAAAGCAACAAAATTATGTTTAAGTGATATTGACTGGAAATAAAAGGTAGCAGAATCAGGTATCTCATTATCCCAAGGCAGACCTACAGTTCAGTATAGCCACCAACTCATGTTACAGTGACCAGGTAACAAAAGTATGTATGTTTTCGCTCACAAACTGTGAGAACACATGGGGAAAAAAACAAAAAACAAAGGGCCATAGAAAGTGAGGTAAATTTCCTAGTCAAGTCAGCATTAAGCTCCATGCAAAATCTCACCAGGGTGTGTTTGGCTTTACATTAGGCTTTGTTGTTTTCCACTCCTCTCATGCTGCAGCTGATACCGTGACATCTCAATTACACATGTAAATAGCCTTAAGGCTCTCACTCTTACCAGTGCATCTGCATTGTGTTTAAGTTTCTTGGCCTCTTGTAAGTAGTGATCAGCAGAATGGACCCTGAAACAAAGATGTTAAGATGTTAAATGAATCTGATTACTTCTCTGAAATATATTTTAAAAAGCCCAGCCATTTAACAAATACTTTCATGACATTGCGCAGAATCTGAAAAGTGCACATAAAAACATTTTCCCATCTCCTTAAACATTGATTATTCCATTACATAGAACCACTGAAAAAAAAGACACAAAAATAAGAAGCAAGACTATGTTGTTTCTTTACTAGCGTGAAAAGGACAGAGATTCCCAGCAGAGACCCTTTTAAAATGGAAATTTACGTCATCTTTCCTGCATGCAGGCACATCTATTCATGACCTCCCAAACCCTCTACAGCTTTATGCATCAAAGGCAACCCTAGATCCCCACAGCAGTTCTTTCTGCATGTCCCACTGTGGGGTTATCCACAGTGGAAAGAGCTCCTCTTACCTGTCCTCAAACACCAGCTTGGATCTCTGAGACTTGGAGCCGTCCGTGGAGAGCGGAGGCACAGCCAGCTGGTTATCGCAGGCCTTTGAGGATTTCTCCTGCAGAGACAGCAAGCGAGAGAGGGAATAAAGTTTCAGAAAAAAAGGGGGGCCTGGTGTTTGAAGTGGAGGATAAAATGGAGAAAAGGGTGACTGTGAAATAGTCAGAGAGTTGAAATATACTGCTGTCTTTGGATATTGGACATATACAACATATTGACCAAAATAATTCCGTGACTAGCTGCTGGGTAGATACAGATACAGGTAGATACAGTGTAAATACCTATTAAACTCATTAATCATATTTAAATGTTATGCACAAACATACACCTGGAGCAGATACACAGACACCCATCAAGCTATGTTCGCAACCTTCTCCCCACAACTTCTTTTCATGCTTGCTTTTTTTTTCGCCCCCCCCCCCCCCCCCCCCCCGGTAAACATGATGCACAGTTGGCAAACACGATGAAAGACTGCGCTCGTGCTTCGCAGCCTCCAAAGTGTTTGCCAGGTATTCACAGGGACAGCAAATGCCCCGAGGTAAGGTTACCCCGCACCCACCTTGCCGTCGCGTGTGCTGCGTCCCTTGTCCTCTCCTTTTCTGTGTTTGGAGGTGGAGCTGCCCTTGGTGCTATGGCTCCCCTCTTTTCCACTTCCGGTCCCGCTGGACAAAGAGGTGGACGACTGGCTGACTGTCCTCTTCCGACTTGGATGCTCTGCCTTGGGCGTCCGCTGCAGACCTGACATGGAAGGGGAGGGGACCGGCTCCTCTTTCTTCTCCAATGACCTCTTAGACCTGAATGGATATGAATCAATATTGTTGTTATTAAAATTATTAACATTCCAGGTAATTCAACACTAAGAATACAGCAGAGACGTCAATGGAAAAAAGGTTAACAGGTGCAGCTTAAAGAGACTGCAATGTAATAAACAAGCTGTGTCACTGAGCTATTACACTTTGATTTTATGACTCTCATTAGAGTTTATTGGGTTTAATTTGTGAATTATAAGAATAAAGAAGACATCTGGCAAGAACTACTGTCACATCAAGTATGCCAAGTGTTCCTGGTGTGCAGAAGGGTTTGCTGTGAATGACAACCTGGAGGAAAAGGAAGAATACTCACTCTTTACTGCTGTTTTTATGATTAGATAGAGACTTCTCCTCTAGCTTGCATCGCTTGCTCTCTGGCTTGGTGCCATCTTCATCATTCTAAAGATACAAAGATCACAGAAAATTAAAAGCAAGGACACTTTAAAAGGATACTCAAGATTTATAGGTGTGTGTAAATGCCTCCGTAGGACCTAATCTGTAGACGTATAGAAAATTGCAGCCAAGCACTTAAACTCTCAGGAGGTACAGTACAACCCTCTGCTAGCGCTCAGTGTTCTTCTACATCGCTGTTACACGTGGAAACATCAAATTAATTCTGAGCCTCTTTCTCTGGTAGTTTCACAGCTATGACTTTAAAAAAAAAAAAAAAAAAAAAAAAAAGCACAATCATCTAATGGCAAAAATTCCAGGTCTGGATCATAACCAAATTTGAATCAATTGTTCCTTGGCTCAAAGCAGTTTCTTGCTTTGATGGAAATTTGTTTGCTGTTTACTGTAAGACATTTCCTGCTGGCAGAAGATGCTATCCCAAGTTTACAACTTCCTTCAAAATAAATCACCATTCAAGATGCAAGGTCATACATAAAACATAACTGTTTCAGATAATTGGAAAAACATTCTGTGATGTTTACGTGAAAGGAACATTTTACATTGACATTTAACCCTCCTTAAAGCAAGAAATAAAATCAAATGGAACATATTTAAGAGAAAAGGCACTGAAATTTGCTCTACCTTGTGTTTCCTCTTAGCCTTGCTAGAGCTCTTCTCAGAGTTCTGCTTGCTGAAGTCTTTGCTGTCCCTGTCTAGAGAGTCATCCCTCTCCACTTTTATCTCTGCAGGCTCCTTGTAGGGCCGCCCTGGGATCCTGGACAGCAAACTGAGATCTACAGGAAATAAGAAGGGAAGGGAAGGGTAGGGTATGGTTTAACTTGGTAGTTAAAAAGTAAAGAGAAGCGTAGAGATGGATGAGAGTGTACACTCCATCTAGATGAATGTAAAACAAATGCACAGAGTGAAGTGAGTATTTGCATTATATTATTCTAAGACTTCTGATCCTTATGAGCAGTTTCAACTGACCTATCTTCACTAGTAAAACCTGCTGCTGAGGCGGCCTGGCAGGGTAGCGCTCCTCAGGGTCGCTCAGTGGAGACAACAGCTCTTTCTCTTCCATCGGAGAAAAAACACACACAGGCGTCCTGATGCTCTCTGTGTACTTGGGCGTCTGTGACGAGGACGGGATGCTGTCGTTCCCCTCGGAGTCGGACGACGAAGACTCCGTGTCAACAAACTCGCGAGACTTCTGCTGCGAAGTCTTCGTGGGTGCCTTGGCCTTGCGTTTATCTGTAGTTGTGGTGACAGCGGCGGTGGTAGGCCTCGGAGAGGATTTGGGTTCTTTTTTAATGCTCGGTTTGCGGGAACCCTTAGTAGCGGCTTTGGGCCGATGAGGAGGTATCTCTGGAGCCGGCTCGCTCTCCACCCGCAGACCTCCCTTGGGTTCCTCTACCACTGGGGGCTTCTCAGACTTTTTGGGCTGTTTTTTACCCACGCGGATTCGCGGATTAGCACCACCCTCGCTCTGGGCAGGGGATTTTTGCCGGCCACGGCCACCCTCTGTGCCCTTTTGCGCTGCCCGTAGGTCCCTACTTGGGGTGGGTGCCACTGAGTCTTTTGACCCCCCTCCCTGGCTACCATAGCCGCGTCCTGAGCTGTTCTCTCTGCCCTCTTTCTTGCACTTGGTTGGAACATTACTGTTGTCCACTGGAGAAGCTGGGGAGAACTGCTTGGCCTTCTTGAACCAGTTGTCCAGCTGCCACTTGTTGGCCATGGGTTGTTCAGGCTGAATGTGTGCAGGAAACAGACAGAGAGAAGAAACTGTCTTGGTGAGCAAAAATCATGTATGAAACCAAGTCAATCATAGAAAAATCTAAAAATAAATATAAATATAATATATTTTGGGCAGAAGAAAGAACAATGTCTCAACTATCTCAACCCAAAATACAGGTGGACAGAACAATAGTTAGTGCCACTGAAAAAAAGATTCATACAGGGCCTAATTAACATTAAGCAGCACTACAGCTTTGTACAAAGTTACAGTTAAATCATTACTTCAGGAGAGGCAGGCCGCGGGTGCTCGTTGGCTTCGCTGTCCGTCGTGCTGCTTTCACTCTCGCTGTCGGAGCCCGAGCTGCTCTCGGAGCCGCTGTGGCTGCTGGAATCATCCCTCGATTGCTCCGCTCCTTCACTGTTATTGCTGTTGTTACAGGAAGAGGGAGTCAGATAATATTATATTGTGTGCAAAACGGTTACAATGCACTTTCAGTCATGTTTTGATCAACTCAATATGAAATGGCACATTTTCTATCAGGGGAAACATTAAAGAGATCCCACACAATTCTACACAGACACCCTGCCAAACCACCTACTGCAGCGACAAGGACCCACTTTCTAAAACTGTCAACATATGCAAATTGCTGACTTCATTTTTCACACTTCAGGTCCCTCGACAGCTACGGAGAAACCCTCTAAACTGTACTTCTGATCA
Source organism: Lates japonicus (assembly GCA_033238685.1). Classification (NCBI taxonomy): domain Eukaryota; kingdom Metazoa; phylum Chordata; class Actinopteri; family Centropomidae; genus Lates; species Lates japonicus. The sequence goes on along the minus strand of BRZM01000002.1, from coordinate 9,193,763 downwards.
AACAAAAAACCTACAGTCTAAACCTTTGTATAGTTTTACAAAGGGCAGCAGACTTTGAAGCACTATTGTCTCTCTTTAATATATTCCCATTCTTATGATTAAAAAAAGGACACACCAGTTAAACATAAGCTGATTGATTATTTGATATACATAAGCAGATCCACTGTCAATATAAGATAATCCAATATCCGTACAATACTACTATCCTTTCCATTTTTACAGTGGGAAGTATGTTACCTACAAGTGCATCATCTCTATCAAGATGAGGAACAGAATGTAACAAGCACCTTTCAATAAAATTAAAGCCAAAATACCACTGCAGCCTCAAAACTTTAAATTTAAACTGTCGTAACAAAAACTCAGCATTTCAATTTCTCAAAAGTGAATTTACTATGCTCTGTGCTTTACCTTGCTGACGTGTTCCTTGAGGCATTCTTGGCAGAGTCCTGTTCTGCATCACTATCTTCGCTGCTGCTTAGCTTCAGGTCATCCTCCAGCATACTGAGATACAGGAACGAAACATAATTAAATCTTTGTATTTTATTATAGCATAGAGTAATTGCTGCAGGTCAGGAGTGCTGGATGCGTCTACATAGAGAGGCCATCTATGCATGTCTGGTTACGTGAGGTTTCTTTCCTCATCATAAATATTTGTTTGAGTATCCTGCTCTCTGGTGTCTGAATCAATACTAGGAAAACTACAAACAGTGGACGAAAGAGGTGGTAAAGAGGAAACGGATTAAGTACTTACGTGGGCTGGTCATCGCAAGCTTTGGACTGGTGGCTGCTGGAGCTCTTGGAAGAACTGCCTCGCTCTAAGAAACACACAAAAATACTAATGAGAAATATGTGAACATATGTACTGTAAACATATTTTTGGGAAACATGTTGTGTCAAAGTTTGGATCTGTGATGTGTGCAATACTCACTGTGTCCACTTGGAAAAGGATGAGAGTCCTGAGGTAAAAAAAAAAAAAAAAAAAAAATCATGAATCTGTCTGTTTTTTCATCCTTCAGCAATTTAATAACAGTTTAAGAAGTGTTAATCAGTGAGGGTTTTTCCTTCCTGTGTTTGTGGGAATGCATGTTTACATCACTTTAATGAAAGAAACAAAACTGGCTGAAAAGTACTTAAAATATTTATCAATAATAAATACCATCTCTTTATATATTTCTGCATTGGCTGTGTGTGCCTTGTGAGCTCTGTCTGCATTATACAAAAGTAACAAACAAATAATTAAGCCTCATTAACTCATCATGACACATAATCATTTGAATCAAACTGTCAACACAGGCACTGGTGCAATGCTGACCTTGGTAGGGAATGGAAACTTGGAGGGTTCTGTTTTGCAGGGGGTGTGGATGGCTGTCAGCGGAGGGGGCCACGACTGAGTCATTTCCTGAAAGAAAGCGGAAAATAGAAAAACACGCACACACACACACAGGGAAAAATGTGCAAATGAGTTGTAAGGTGTGAGTAATCCAAAATGCTCTTTCACTGACTTGAGGCAGTGAATTCTCTGAATACCCATGATGAACTGCTCGCCTCAGAGAGGGAGCTTTGTGCAAAACATCACCTTGTACCTACCTTCAGAATTTCATCGACACAGTTGGCGTCACCGGAGCCCTAAAGACAGAAACATCATGCTCAGCACATGTGCTCATAAACAACATGATGTCAGTGCAGCAGGTGAGGGGTGGCTTCCATTTTGAGTACCATGAGTCATTCTATAGGCATTTTATGAGAACTATGAGTTCACTCAGACCATGTGTATCAGGCTGTGAGGTTATTTAATACAGTTATTATGCACCATACATAAACAGTGCTCTTCTTCTATTCATCATACAACCTCCACTACTTTAGATTTATATCGTAAGTGCCACATAAATACACAGTACGCCCTCGTGGTGAACATGCTGCAGGATTTAGAATACATTAAAAATAGAATGAAATTGAAGGCCTGTAGATTAAGCCTTACCTCCACAGGTTGTGAGGGGATCTTGAGTTTGGAAAGCGAGGCTTTGCCGTTGGACTTCATCTCTCCCATGGTGCTGCTGTGCGACTGTCCGCTGTAGCTTTCTGCTTGCGAGCTCTTGGGTTCTGCCGTTTCCTGGCCGTCCATAGGCCGCACATAGGCCGTGGGTTTCTGCTGCATGGAGCCGGGCTTGGACATGAGAGATGGGGGAAAGGCCTGACTCGAGTGCTGTCCACTGGTGAAAGAGGTGTGAACCCTTGAGGGAGAGTCCCAGTTGGCCTCTCTGTCTCGCGGGGACTTGGAGCGGTACCGCTCCTTGCTGTGATGCTGCTCAGCAGATAAGGAGCTCCGTGAGTGGCTGTTGCTGCTGGAGGAACTCAGAGAGCCCTTGGCCGGACTCGATGTGTGCGACTTTGAGTGCTCTGACCCTACGCTGTGTTTACTTGATTTCTTTTCCCGCACCTCTCCTCCGTGTCTTTGGCTACTGCTGCTGCCGCTACTGCCTCCGTTGCCCCTCTGGCTGCCGTGCCCCCCCTGGAGTCCTGAGCGTTTCTGGGACTGGGATGAAGATCCACCTGGCGCAGGACCAACAGGAGTCCACTTACTGCTCTGGCTGCTGCCACCGCTACTGACGCCGCGCTGGTCCCCACCAAACAAAGGTGCGCCTGATTTCTCCTCAGAGGAAGACGAGCTGTTAGAAGGTTTACCGCCAAGCTTTGGGAGTGTGTCACCAATCGGTTCTTTCATCTCGTCGTAATTGCCCAGCATGCTCTGAATACGGCTAGACAGTTTATCTTCCTTGCTGGACTGGAGAGAGAAGTACAGGATGGGAAAAGGAGAGGTTGGGCAGAGGACAGTGTGATGATGAAGAAGAAAACAGAAAAGGATAGTCACAGAGAAGGAAGAGACAGAAAATAAATGAGAGAAAAATGAACAGAGGGACAGTAGAAAGGAGAGAAGAGTGGGGAGAGAAAACAGTCATTATGGGCACAAGTTCAGCACTTGGGTTAACTCCTTTCAATCAAAAACACTGAATACGGAGAGAAACAAAGTACCACTCCTACATAAAAACACGCAAAATCAGTAAAACCAGCAAAATGAGATGAAACTAATTACATCTTAATCCTGTGAGTCACCAGTTCTGTATTTGAAATAATTAACAGAACATAGAGAGAGGCTTAATCAGCCAATCAAACAGTCCACACAGATCAGACCAGATCAGTCCACACCCATCTGTGAACACAGATAAGGGTCTCTCCAATAGTCCCAACACAAAGGTTGAGGCCACAGGTTCCAGCCAACCTGTTTGCAATCTGCCCGTGACAAGAGTCTGTGCAGAATATCCAGTTTCACATGTGGCCTCAGACCTCTGTTTTATTTGACAGATTCACACAGGAGGTGAGGAAACACAAGCCGTTATCTGCTGGCAGGAAATGTAACTAGCTTGGTCATAATGTGCTCTCCACTACCTCCTGCTAAGCACGGCCTGGCTCACATGTGTGCAGCTGGTGAACTGTAGCAATACGCATTTTGTTAAGGGAGGCCGGTTTCACTTTGTAGTCCGAGCACAAATTACTTGTTTTATTATGACTGTATCAAACCTCCAGTGGAACAGTATGCTTCTACTGTTGTTTTTTTTAAGTATTTAAGTATTTCCAAAGGCTGATGTAATGGTTTATCACATATACTGATGTTGGCATGTACGTTGGCTGGGAATGCTTAAAAGAAAGACTAAACAGAAAGTGCTTGAGGTAAATTAGGAACAGCTGAATCATTACACAGTTTGTTCAACAAACTCACTGTTTACAAAGACATTGATTTCAACACTGCAGTGTGTTGGCAGAATAAAACCATTCTGTAAAGACAAGAACGTTTTATTGTACTGTAAATATTGTATTACATGCACAATATATACACACTGTGCTGTACACTGTGTAGTGTATTGCATATCTGTAACAAAAATCCTGTCTCAGAATCTCTCTTTCGTTCTTTTCATCCATAGAAACTTTCTCAGGAACCTTTTTAGGAACTCAGGAACTTTACCTCCATGTTGACTAGAGAGACATTGTTCCAAGTTTTGGTTCCGGCACCACAAAAAAGCCTCCGGTCCTGAGGCAGTACTTTCCTGCCAGCCAGGAACTATCCTTACAAACATCACTTCAAACATTGCATTTCAACAACAGAAAATAACAAAGAAAAAAAAAAAAACACTGATTGCCATCTCTTGCTAATTTTCTTCTGCTATTTTTTCACACGCAAAAATAAAACTATGTCATCAGTTTTTAAACTGTTACCTGTCTGATTTGCCTAGTCTTTGTGGTTCCTATGATACAAAAAGCATAAAAGCATGTGCTCAACTGACTTTTGATTTCCTGAGTTCTGGACTTTGCTTAGTTTCTGGAGCTAGTTACATCTTGGCACAATTTGGTTAAAAGGGCCTATTTGATGATAAATGATGATATTTCAATAAATAATTTTATGCTCTTGATTCTGTGCAGCAAGTTACAAGTGCGTGAACTCTGCACCATAAAAATGTTACTGCTCTGCTGGTCTACATCTGGGAGGCCACAGCTGCAGCTGCGCGCACACATGGCCTTTAATGCAGAACACAGTAAACTTCCACTTAGCGGAGCATGACAGAGAGGGAAAAAAAGAAGTCAAACTGAGGCTTACATAAGACTCAGACAAGCAGGAGACAAGAGATAAAAAGTGTAGAAAAGCCAGTGACTTAAACAGTTGGCTTTTTCAAAATATTTTTCCAACATGTCACCTCCTTTTTTCTTTAAATCAGTTTCTAAAAACATGAGAACCAACACGTACAACAGAATTATTTGCTGCATAGCAGTTCTTCCTCTGAAAAGGTCAAGGACTTCTCCTTCTCCAATGTCAGCTTTTTACCTTTCACTTTGTTGTGGTCCAAAACACACAGGCCAGCACTCATCACTCACCTCCGGTACCCTTTCTATCCCCAACCTGTCAGGACACATTCCTCGCTGCTGCTTTGATGGCTAGCTTTAGCTAAGGAGAGGAGCCACTTAGCCCTGCTCAAATCTGGTTAGTGGCAAAGATTAGACCAGTACAGAGAACTCAAATCCTCTTTACAATTATACTGGCTGGGCAGGAGCTGGGGAGCTGGCTGGCCTACATCTATATATGTGTCTGTGAGCATAGGATGAAGGCGCAGGAAGAGCAGGAGGAGGGGAAGCCGGTGTGTTCCTCCGTTTACCCTCTACAGCTGCACTACAAAACAGCTAAGCAAGAACAGGTGTTGTCAATTCAACCGACTCTTGTGTATTTTCTGCAGAGTTAGTCAACAGCTGACTATCTGACAGCAAACGATCATCTAATTCAAGCATCTGATATTGATTTTAACACCCATTATCAACACAACCACATACTGTGCTACATGCAAGTCGGCAAATTACATCTTAAAATCTGTGTGAGATCATCTCGATTAAAAGAAGGTGGTCTCTCATTGTAAGAGGGGCTCAGACAACCTGTATTATATTAAAGCACATCTTGCCCTATTTTGCTTTCACCACACCAACAGTAAACAAAACTCAGACTGCAGCGTGAAGGTCATTGTAAAAAAACAACAAAAAACCCCAAATCGCACTATTCATTCATTAGACAGCAACAAAAATCTTTTTCTTAAGCCTAATAAAAGGTAGGATTTTCATGGGATTTACTAACTGACTTAACAACTAAAATATTTTTTTCAGACTGAAGCAATGTAATAACAAATACTATACAAAACGTGAACACACACCTGTTGGAAGACACCAAAAAAAAAAGAGGGTTTCCTTTTTTTTCCACGGAACCCTGAAGCTAAGCATTCCTCTCAGCAGAGGCACAGACATGAGTGACGACAATGCTGTGTTGACATGAATGCTCCTGGTAGCATGGTATGTACAGTGCTCACTTCCTGTCACTGTTGCAAATTCCTCTAAACTGACTAATCGATCACAAGCCCAAGGTGAGCGGGAGGTAAATAAACTTACCACTTTGTAAGGTTCAGGAAAGAGAGGTGAATTTGCTGGAAAAGCCTCTCCTCCTCCCTGCTGGATTTCTTGATTTCTCCTTTCTCTTTCTTTCATTCGGAGCACATTGCGGTCCTCACGGTTCATGTTGCTGATGGCACACAAACACAACAACAAAAAAGTCAACATAAAAAAAACATGAAGCAGAGGGACAATAAAGTGACTTCTCATCACATGGCTTCACAAGGATGGATAGAAAAGAAGCAGTGTTATGAAAGTCAGACGGTCATAGAGGAAACACCTGACGAGTCTGTGAGAATTTACCTAAAACTAAGTCTCGGTCAGAAGTGAAGAAGCATAATAAAACACCATCAGCCCTTCAGTTGTCTTTTTTATGTTATGATAATTCCTTAGAGTAATACCAACTAGCTCAAGTTTCCAACTGTTCACTGCAAATCATACTGTCAGTCTGCCACCACCTACTCTCTACTCTGAGTCGCAGTTTTTTGGGTAAACCACAAATAGCACTATCATTAGTGAAACCCCACACATCATAAACAGGGGGCATCACAGAGATGACCTGTGGAGAAAGTAGTCTCTAATAGGCTTAGGCTAGTCTAGACACTATGTCGCAGCCTACTTCTACTGCAAATAATCTCCTTGTACAGATGGTCAGTGTAAATTTCTACCCCATCTGAAACAATTAATAGCCATTTTTCAATATTCTTGTGCTATGGCAGGTTTATTTAATACAATCTGCACAGCTGCTACCTCACCAACTACAGTAATCAAACAGAAAAGTATTTGGAATTGACTTTAAAAGCATCCTGGATGCTCACTGACACCATCTGCAAAGAACAGAAAAGTCTTCTCAGGAATAGCATGAAGGCAAATGCACAGTGTAATCAGGATTAAGTAATATCCCACTGCTATCAAACTGCAGCTTCAAGCCACTGACTCCACCACTGTTAGCTAAACACACATCTGTGCCCTTATTGTCTGTCTGAGCATAATATTTGTAGTGCAAACATAAAAGGTAGAGAGCTATTTTAGGGCAGCGTCCTCATAAATGGATGTATGGATTGACACCAGGGGGACAAACAACGCCAACAGCACGAACATTTAATACAACTGTGTATACTACAAGAGGGTTAAGCGCAGAGATAAAAATGTTCTGCTGTCTGCCACCTGGAATTTCAAAATACAGACATTTGGACAGAACAAGTGTGCGTTCATTAGGAACAGCCACCCTGACAAAGAACAAAATGTGTCTGCTGTGCACCTTGTTTAACAGAAAGCAACTACAGAGCTTTGAAACTAGAAAGAAGCAAATTATCAGCCAGGCGTGTCGCCTCTCGCTCTAAGCCGAAAGCTTCAGGCTCTGCCAGTGACAACAGTGATTTTAAGGCTGTTGACAGAGTGTGATTATGCATCAACCACCCGGCCCCCTCCTAGATTATAAACACAACACACAAGGGTGTTTTTCAATCCTTACTAAGTATGACTGAAAAGATGAAAAGAAGCAGATGGGAAGCAGATTCTAGAGTAGGGGAAAAAAAAAACACTACACACAGGGAAGTCAAATAAAACTAAGATAGATAAACTACATTGCATATATGGGATGATGACAGGTTCCTAGAAGAATTCACACAGCTCCCACATAAAAAGTCCACCAACGCACATCACCACCACATCAGTCGACCAATCAGCAGGTAGTGTTGTAGACTAAATCTTACCAGCACTTCAGCAAAACAGATCAAACTTTTTTACAACATCAGACAGAAAGCTTACCAGTAATTTCCCAACTAACCTCTTTAGTAAGCCCTTGCCCGTTTTACATCATCAACACCAGCAAACTACATTATGAGTCATTACATATAACAGACAGGGTGATTTACATACTATCACCGGGCTACATTACACCAAAGCTCAGGAAGCGATCAAGGTCATATGAAACACCATCAGCAGATGTGTAAAGTGAAGAGGAAAACATTGTTTGGGTGTATCCATCACACAAACATCCATCAACATCCCACTGTTATCACCTCTGGCTTTTACTTGACTTCAAGCACAGCATAGAACCAAACCCAGACTATACACTGTCAAAAACTAAACAAGACACACTTTTGGAGTAACAATGATAACAAACCTGCAACAACTCAAGTGTCTGCTACAGCTAACATTGTGGAAGAATGACTCCAACCACATGCTAGTGAATTAGTCATAGCTGAGTACCAACTATCATTTGAAGGTCTTTCATGATATAAATGCTGTAAAACTGTTCAAAGAAAAGGCCAGTTTCATGCCCTGGAAATAAAGCTCTCTACATTTTCACTGGTCAGACAAATAATGAAACTAAATGATGTACCAAGGGTGCTTTTAGTATGCTGGTACCAAATGTACATATAAATCAGCCTGTGGATGTCAGTTTTGGAGTGGGGCTGCATGTGTGAATGGGCCACTGTTAGCACGGTGCTATATGAGCAAATGCCCTAGGCCTAGAGTCGTTTGTAAACACTGCCCATGTCCATTCTGCCCAGCTAATTGACCGATCTATTGGCTTGCTTAAACAGGAGGTTACACCCTGTGACACTGTAGTAAAGCACTTAAGAGAATTGTCAGAGGAAAGGCTCAATTGCTTGTTGATAATTTCAACAATACTGGAGCATAAATGTTAGTATTTACCAGCCAACAGTCAGTTTTATTTTGTACTTTTCCAAACATCAAAATAACTTCACTGACAAGTACCTCTGCCTCTTTCAAGTAATCCATCTTAGTGAAAATGAAAAACAAAATGCAGGCTTCCTCTCCTATGTTGTGTTTTTTTAAAAGGTCACTCTTGTTCTCTGTGTGGAAAAAAAAAAACTAAGTGTGCTTTTGGTTTTGAATAAATAAAAAAGGAAGTACACCAAGTACCCGAATCAAGGAAAGAATGTAAAAAAAAGTCATGTTGGTGTTATGATGTGACTGTGTGAATATGGAGCAAACCTCTGAGATCGACCTGTTTTGAAGTTGGCTTCAGACCAGCAACAAAATTCAAACTAGGTTATGTGGAGAAGCAAACCAAAACAAAGTCAAAAAGTTACAAGAGGACCATATGCCTTTCTGTAAATATGTCCACTCTAAAGAAGAGTTTCTGCATTAATTAGTAAGGCCAAAAAATTAAGAGATCCTTTTTAACTAACTGCAGAAATCATGCGACTCTGAAGATAGGTAAATATGAACAGAGCTAAAGAAGGCAATAGTAGTGAAACATGACGGTGGACCTTGTTCTGCTACAGTGGACTGCTATAAACCTTTTTTAGTGTAGTTGGGCATAAAGAACAGTTTCTGAAACAGGTTGAAAAATGCACTTCTGTATACATCGCTGGTTTTCAACACACCAACACATATGTGTTTACAATATGGTGCACAGGCGCTGACATGTGCATGTGTAGCTTAAAGACAGCAAAAAAGACAGCGTCACTGCGCGAAAACAATCTTACGCAATGGGCAAAGTTTGTCTGACTTGACAAAGCAACTGCTGCAGCGTGGTGGATGGGATGTCCCCCAGGGTGTCATAACACCCCAGAATCACTTAATGCCAAATGCCAGACAGCACGTCTACCTTAGTTTCAAATTTAATCTTTAATTTCCTAAGCTAAGTATTGGGGGTTTTCCCTTGCCCATATTGTTTTATTTCTTTGTGAGGGCTGTAGCTAAAGCTGTGGGCTCTACAAACAAGATGCGACTCAATAACTGCAAGTTGAACCACTATCTACCTGTGGCCTTTGAGAAAACCACACACTCATGTCTAATCCCAATATCACGACCATGTGGGATACACCTGGAGCGAAACCATAAGTTGCCAATATGGTAAGGAAGGCAAAGCAGATTTCTTCAAAACAAAGAAAATCCCTTGCCTAAGCAAATCTCTTCTTAGACAGCATGATTTTAAATGACATTTATTATTACCAAAGAGTACCAACCAGCTACGTCTATTGTAATCATTCAACAGTGTGTGCCAGACTGAAAAGGTCAAAGTCTGCTGGGTTGAAAAGACAGTTCACTCTGTACCTAAATTAATCAGCTCATCTGCCTCTTTCTCAGTCACATAACAACAAAACAGCCAGGCCACGTCTTCAACACAAAAAAAAAAAAAAAGGGGGGGGGGGGGGGGGGGACTGATGGTTATCTGAGCACCATGAATACAGGACTGGGCTTCTGTGACACAACCATTATGTAAAGTCAACCAAAAACATTTTAATATGACATTGTAATATGACTTATGTGTATGTATACGTAGAGTGAGACAGAAAACGAAGTGCTTTATTCCTACCAGACACCAAAGGAAATAAGTCAAGCAGCCAACTAGTTGTGCATTTCTTACCCTGACTGAGAGGCCATGGCCCCAACCACTGAAACATTGGAAGGAGGAGGGGAGGAGGGTTCAGAGGATCTCCCAGGGATTCAGAAGTACTCTCGTCATGACTTGTCAGCCTAAATTTCTGTGCCAACCTCCTTCAGTGAAGACAACCTGGCCCTTTTCTAAACGTATTTGTGGGCGTCCAGCTGGAAGAGTGTAACTACAGTTTCTTTACTCCACTCGATGGTACAGTGTATTTCCTTGGAGTGGAGACAAATCTGACTTAGGGAGGGGAGGTGACTGCTCCTTCTTGGGAGATACCACGTCCGCTAACAGCGGGGGTAGTCACATGCTAAATGAAGTCGAGAGGTGGCCCTAGCTTTTGTTGCTGTCTGTGCGGTGCTGTGAGGTTAAAGCATGCTCAGGGAGTGTAAGGGTGTGTGTATGGTGTGTAAATGTAAGCAGTGAATGTAAGAGAAAGAGAGAGATCTGGCTTGTCTCCTATCCACGAGTGACTGTGGGCCAATTTTAAGATTCAGGTATGAGAAAAACTGCTCAGCGAGGAGCAGAAGAATCTTTTAATCACAATTAATTAAACCTATGAATTATCGGAAAGAAGCACAGGGAAAATGAGCATAGTTTTGAGGATCAGGCATTTGTAAAAACTGTCAAAGCACTATTGCTGCACTACAAAGGCAAAACACAGGAGTTACATAATTTGGTAAAAACTGAGTTAATAACTATCTGACAAAGCTGAAAACCAAAACGCAGTGTCTGTACTTTGGCTGGGTGCTGTTCCTCTAATTTTAATCTGTGAATGAAAATGATCCATTTTGGTGAAATGACATTTTAGTTACTCAGTCTGTTAATCCACATAAGTAAATAAGGCAGCAGCTAAATCAGTTCATGATGGAGAAGGGAACAAAAACAGATGAAGTCCTGATAGAGCTGCCGTTTCATTTGTTGGCTCTAGTGAATTTCATGTGATTTGGTGTGGTTATCTACTTAAATATAACCAATCTGAGCTGTTTTGAACATTCTTTAATATATTAAGTTGTAAATTAATGTATAATATCAGCTTGAATATAGATATTAATAGTGCTTGGACAGATAGAAACTTGTGTAGAAACCAAACCTATAAACACTTGATTCCTTTAAGCTATGGACTATAACGTAACACAAACTAGTTAAAATAGAGAAGAAAGCTGAGGGAAAACATCTTGGTTCTGTGGGAATAATTTTTAGGGGATAAATTCAGCCTAAAAATACATTAAATGAAAGCACTATATCATCTCTATCTGTAAAACAATTGCCATCCAGCCTAAAACTGTAAAAACCCTTTTTCAGGGTGTTGAGGATACTTTGAGAAAAGACATAATTTAGTGCACCTTCAACTTAAACTCATAATTAAATTCATTAAAAATGAGATTGGTTTTAGTAAATATTCATTTACAAAACAGTCAATTAGGGAGAAGCTCATTGGGGAGCAAAGCAGCATTGAGGGAATCAATCTCCCCTCTCTCCGAGAATGGAACGGTCTGCCTTGTCCCATAAAAGGAGATGTTATTTTACACCACAGGGCCTCTCCTCCGAAGTGATGTCACTGCCCTCAGTAAAACCCAGCCAATGGGAGCCCGCCTTTCCATCAACAACCTCCTTCCCTCCCTCCCTCCCCCCACTATGCCCTGAGCACAGGGCAAAGCAACACCGTTAAAGACACAGCGCGCAGTTTCCGGCCGCTGGTTGTTAACAAACCAGAGACATTTTCATCAGCCACATATGATGATGACACATGCTGACAAATATGTTATCACATGTCGCAAGGGTTTTTATCTGGTACAAAAACAGCATCGAAAACATCTTATACACTTTGTCTGAAACTCTTTGACTTATTCCCATTATATTTACTGACCATTATATGTTAGCAATTTTTTTTTTTTTTTTTTCAAAAAATGTGATTGTTTCTCCATATTGTAATGTTACTAATGCTACTTTTATCTACTGTGTGTACAATGTCTGTCAGTCCTGGAAGAAGAGGAACAGAGGAACAGACTTCCTCTTCTTCCAGGACTGTTGCTCTTCTTAAGATCTCTCCCTTTTTCATCCATTAAAGTGTTTTTTTTTCTTTTGTGGAGTTTTTCCTTGTCCAGATCAAGGCAGCAGTCGTTGGTTTATGGTTTTTCAGAACTAGCTCGAGACGTGCAGTCTGACCAAGTTGGAAATCCAATGTATTTAAAGTTGTTCCGAAAGGCTGCAATGAAAGGCAGAGCAAAACTCTGGCCTTGATAGAGAGAAGAGAGACTCTCTCTCATCTACACATCGCTGACCAATCGTGGCATGTGAAGTGTGCATATATGTCAAATTATTGGTTTTGGAAAGTTACAGAAATAGTGCGTCATAAGCGGTTTCAGATGCTACCTGAAACGCAGTTCCTAAGGATTATAAAGGATAGGCTGAACTGAATGTTGTCCAGACTTTAAAGCTGTCAATGTAATTTGTGAATTTGGGTTATACAAATAAACACTGACTTGTGTAAACATGCTGTTTCACTTGAAAAATGACTAACACAGTTAGATACACATAGATAACTAACCAATAAATCGTTTCAGCTCTAATGACCAGTTCTTTACAATCTCTGGAATCACTTGCCCGAGTCCATACTACCTTTTAAATCTCTTTGAAAAACATATTTTCGTGTATTCTTTTAAATCTGTAATGTTATCATTTCTTCTTATGGTCTAGTTCTCTCCCCAATATCTTGGTCTTCTAGTTTAATCTCTCTTGCACTTGCTTTGATGTACGAATGTTTGCTTTAATGTGGTCACTAAGAAATTCTTTATAAACTTAATGGCTCAAAGTATGAAATAATAACAATTATCATTGTTTCAAATATGTCAAATATTCCACTTCTGGGGAAACGCATAGTGATTTTTCCAGATCATGTTCATCTTTTTGATGTATTAATTAATCATGGTGTCATTTACCAGATAAGTGAATAACAGAAAAACAATCCTGAAAACGAAAAAATCTAAAATGTCCAAAGTCAGGGAAACTCCCTTTGACTCAGTTTACAATCACTTTATTGTGAAATTTTGAAATGCGTATCAGGTCTTTATGACCAGGGCTGATGTTCTTGGAAACCTGTACAGTTCTGAATCATTTTAATTCAATACTTAATCAAAAACACAGCAAACAGCATTTTTATAATCTCTTCCTCTCTCTCGGTTTACTTGCATGGAGTAGTCAGTTATTTTCAGAACATCAATTATATAAACCATTTAACTTTTAAAATAGAAGCAAGCTAATACTCTTGGTTGATTAATCAATAACAAGGCCCATGAAGTAGAAAACATAACTTGGCACTTCAAAAGCTATGTGAAACAACTGATCTGGTATAGAATCTAAACATCTCAACAACAGCCACAGGTTTCTGACACTCGGCACCATCTATGAGGATCACAAATAGTCCCACTTTTGCATTAACAGCTCATAAATCCTTTTCACTCCAAGTTTTTCACGAGAATTCTGGTTGTTAAAAAAAAACAGACACAGCCTCATGTTGAGTCAAATGCATTCATACAACAAACCCAAAACTACCACCTTGTTATAAATGGTTTTCTGTGTTTCATAAATCCAGTTTACAAAGAGAACAACAAGATCTCAGTAGCGGGTACAGATGGGCAGCCAGTGCCACCACCCCTGGTGCTTTTTGAAGCAAACCTGCTGACGGCAGGAATTCCAGAGGGAGTGTCCATTCAAATGCTGTAAACCTGCCTCATATAAGCAGCTGTTTGGCAAGGAACGCTGTCAAGAACACAAGCAGCTCGTACAAGGACTTAGTCAGAAATTCACAAAAAATAATGATTGTTGAAAATGCAGTGATGTTAAAATCAACAGAAACTACAATGTGTTATAATGTTTTAAGTTTCTGCAAGTGCAAAAGATATATTCCTGTATCAGTATGGCAGAAACTTATTGACAGATTAGCATTGATAGCTGTTAGCTAAGTTGCCCTCGTTACGTTTAGCGTTACAATACGTCCTCTAGGTAGAGCTACATCTTCATCCTCTCATGGATTGGGGGCAGACCGGACGCTACAGTGAATCACTATCGCAAATGATGTCACGAGACGGGTTGGGCCAAAGCTAGTGATTAATGTGCTAAATCAGTAGACGAAAAGAAAAAGAAATAGAAGCAAATCAAGAGTTAACACTAGCGATACTTTCCACGCTTGGAGACAGCTCGTGGCGGGTAAAGGAATGAACCCGCACCGTTCCCTCTAGACTTGTAAGTAAACGGCTGCTAATGCTAACACTTAACTAGCTAGCACCTTTGAAGCTTGTTCAGACTTAAAGGAATAGTTCCCGACATTTCGGGAAGTAGGCGTATTCACTTCTTGTTGAGCGTTAAATGAGTAGATTAATACCATGGCTGTGTCTGTGTTAAATATCAACCCGCCGCAAGCTGGTTAGCTTAGCTCAAAAACCATAAGCAGCTAGCAAGGCTCTATGTTGAGCTACGACAAATTATAATTTTTACACTTTGGTTAAAGTATGAATTAAACAAACAAGATATATTGCATTAATTTGTGAGCTCTAGAGGTGCTGGAATTTGTATTTAGTCGTCTTTGAACAGAGCCAGTATTTTTACCAAGCTAAAGCTAACCAGCTATGTTTCATATATAATTGCGGCATCCATGTAGTTGCCAAATTCTTGAACTACTCTTAATTAAAGGTGTGGTGAGTAGCACCATATTGGCCATATTGAGCAGTTGCCATATCTTAAACTACTACTTCTATGGTTTAAAAAAAAAGACAAGAAAAAAAGAAGAGGATGAATAAAGACAGGATACAAATGAGATCCCACCTTCACACGGGACATATGGGATACATAGAATTAGAAATCCCAATTTGCATTTCAAAAATCAATGAATTATAAGACAATTTGTGCAACTGTCAAAAGCATATGGCCAACTGGCAGACTCCACCAGCTGCCACTGCATTTCACATTATGTACCTCACCTCTGGATCAGATGTATCCAACTGCCAGGGCTGTTTTACCTTATAAATATGGTACATGGTACATATGGTATTTTAGTATTTCAAAGGGAAATAAATTCACAGTGCAGACTCAAAAACAGAGCAACAGAAATAGCACAGCAGTAAACAGGACACATCACTTTGTAGAGTTCTTCAGAATCAGAAATTGCTTCTGATTTTTATATTGATATTTACAGACAATTATCTTCAAGAAAAGAAACCTTAAGGCCTCAAGAGACATACTGCCAACATCTCACATTTTGACTTTATCCTTAATTATTTAAGGGTAGAATATCTAGCGAGAGAATTTCCATCACCTTAGACAAACTGCATTTGGTCAGAGCCTCCCGCTGTCAGTCTGAGTTTCAGATGGGAGGTTCCCCAGGATGTGGGGAGGATGTGGGTTGCATCCAAATGATATGTCCTTCTCCTGTGTGTGTGTGTTTGTGTGTGAGTGATTGGGCAGAGGGAGGGGTGTTATCATTGATGTGTGAGTCATCCTGACCCTCCCCTCCTCTCCCTGCACTTCATGTGGTGTGTGCATGTATGTATGTGTGTGTGTGTGTGTTTGTGTGTGTGTGTGTGTGAGCGTGCGTGCGTGCGCGTGCGTGTGTGTGTGCAAGCATCCTGTAGGCGACGTGTTTATGTTGTGTGGAAGTCTTCTTGTCTTTAATGCCATAAAACAAGCTGTGTGTTCATGCATGATATGTTTTTACATGTTTGTGTGTCATGGCGTATGGTGTGAGCATCCCTGTGTATTGTGTGTGTGTGTGTGTGTGTGTGTGTGTGTGTGTGTGTGTGAGTGAGTGTGTGAGTGAGGTTGGTAAAGCAGTAGTGAGTCATCCGCAGGCCAGCACTGCCTGTTACCATGGGTCACACACAGCAGGTACCCCACCTCCCCATGCGCTCCTTTTTTTCCTCACCCACCTCTTCCTTATCCTCTTCCTCCTCCTCCTCCTCCTCCTCCTCCATCTCCTCCTCTTCTTTTTCCTCTGACTCACAGATGACTCCCCCACCACCACCAATGACATCACTACCCCCTCCCTAACACTTTGTTGTGGTGAATCATACTGTACATTGAGATTTTCTCTGCTCCTGTCTTCAGCCAACCAGCAGGGCAAACCTGAATGTCAGCCGTTCATTCGTAAAATCAGACTCAAGTCGCTGAAGCACTCATCTCTGACGACTGTGACTCTTAGGTAGGTAGGTTACCTTAGTGATGTCATCCATTATAACATAGCAATGTAATCAAAGAGATTAGACACACTCACATAGATCTTCTCATTGCGTTCAGAGCCTTCCATACAAACACAGTAACTCTACCACAACTGAAATGCCACTGTTCTTATTTAAACAGCCTTTTTATGCTTTTTCACATATCACCATAAATAGTCATGAAAACGTCTCTGTGTTAAAAGTACACTTTATGAAAAGATAAGCTGTTTTATTGGAGGTATATAAAATCTGAAGCTGTAAGAGAACAGCAACCAAAAGGTTAAACATGTCCAAAGATGGATGACCAGTCTAAAGGTACCCTGTATAGTTTCTGACCACTGGTAGCACTACTGAGCAGTGTTTTCAAGCTGACAGTCTCTAATTGTTCAGCTAATTGACCATATTTGTTTTTTAAAAAAATCAATAATGAAGAAGTAAGAAATATTGAATGACATTTTAGTTATGCTGTCTTTCTTAACTTAGTATCATGTTTTAATTTTAACCCTACTGAGACATTTTTCTTGGCTGCTGTGGCTCTTTTTCCCTGATATCGTCCAT
The DNA here is from genome assembly GCA_033238685.1 of Lates japonicus. NCBI lineage: Eukaryota > Metazoa > Chordata > Actinopteri > Centropomidae > Lates > Lates japonicus. Next base: position 9,176,651 of record BRZM01000002.1, on the reverse strand, counting down.
TGTTAATGTATCATGTCCAGATTCTACAACTTTCCAATAAATGGTTTACTGTTCCTTCAGTGCATTTCTGGTAATCATCCATTGGCAATACTGTAATGTCATCACATCTCTCCCTCTATTTTTCTCGCTGGTGGCATTATTTAGTCTATATATGAAAAATGACCCTTGTTTCTCACTTTACTGCTTACCTCCACAGACTGCTGACGAGTTAAGTTCTGCAGACATTTCTGAATGTCATAAAACACAAATCCGTCATGTGTTATTACCTGGGAGAGTGTCTGTGAATGCCACTGGTTAAATGACATGCCGTTGTATCAGACCCAGAAAGATGAGACTATCCATGACCTCATCCTGTAGTGATGTCAGAAACGAGAGTGTGAAGTCACCTGGCTTTTTTGTCTTTATGCTGTTAATCAGTTGTACATGTTGTTTGAAACAATTGGTTAGAGGCTGTGATGATAAAGTCTACAAAAGAAAATGAGCGTTTCCATCTGCTACCATAATGTGAAAATTGTGAGCTGGTGTTGTCAAAATAAGCTGCTGAGGCTCCAAAGAGATGATGCAATTAGAAGAGCTCCAGTCCAACATCAGTTAAAAAATAAAAAACAACAATGTAGAGAATATTATGGAAATATGGCATTTATGTTATTTTCAAAAACTGAGGAGGGTTACAGTCTCCTCATCACTCCACACCGATCTGATGTTTTCTTCTCAATGGAGTGAAAGGTGTAGTGCACGTTTCAGTTACATGCCTCATGTACCTCATGATTTATTCACTAACCTTCCATTGCACATCTACACATTTTGCTTTTAGCTATAGACACATACTGAAAATGCACAAACAGGTGGACATGTGCCATGCTGAACTGGACCACACTGATACTGCATATTGTATTATAGTCAATTGCATGTCTGTCCTATTCACAGTTTAAGATTGTGCATTGTCCATTTTTATCATATATTGGGACACCTCAAACATACTTCCTGTCAACAGTTTAATTACTGTTACAAATCAGTGCTCTTGGCAGTCAAGCTCATATTTGACTGCACATGCTGTAACCATGGCAACAATAAACCTTGCACAACATTAAACTCAAAAGTGTTGGTGAAACTAACTCACTTTTGAGCCAAAGATACTCATTAGATTTGCCAGGATTTTTTGTTTTCCTCATATGCTTTCTCAGGTAAAGAGTCATAATAATATGTGCTGATAATATACTTCTACTTCCTGCTGCAGTATTGTATTTTAATTTATTGTTTTGTATCGTATTATTGTACTCTACTGAAATGTATAATATTGGTGTGACACAGGTTGTGTTGGTACTGGTATTGTGAATCTACCTGCCGTCTCCCTCCCGTCTTCTAGGGCTTTTGTGAATGGAGACTTACAAAGGCGACAAGAGGGTGGATGAATGAGAGCGCTGGACGGATGAATGGGAGAGATGGTGCGTGTGGCGAGGGAGGAGAGATGGAGTTACCGTCACATTACGCTTCCGCAGTGCATCAAGGGAACTGGCCTGTCTGTGACTCATGCCATCGGGAGGAGGTGGGTGATGGGAGGGAGAGAGAGAAAGAGAGAGAGAGAGAGAGATACAGAGGAGGAGGAGGAGGAGACAGGAGGAAGAGGATGAGGAAGAGAGAAAGGAAAGGAGGGGTCTGGTCTTTTGTCCTACCTGCTTTTTTCCTTCTCCATCCCCATCAGTGATGTAATACAGGTGACCTATTCATCACAGGAGGAGCCTTCTCCTCTCCTCTCCTCTCCTCTCCTCTCCTCTCTCCTCTCTCCTCTCCACCTCACATTTATCTTTTTTCCTGCTCCCTCCCTCCCTCCTTTCCTCCCTCCTTCTCTCTCTCCTTGCTCAGCTGACTGGCAGAATGCTTGAATGAACAGGCCTCTCTCCTTTTATTGCGGTGGGGGGAGGGGATGACACAGGAAGCTGTGAGGCAGATGCAGAGCAGGAGAGCAGGAAAGAGTGAGTGATAAAGAAGAAAGAGAGGGAGGAGGAGAGAGAGTTCCCATGGCATCTGGACGGAAACTCATTGACTGCTGATCTCATCCTTTACGTGTGAAGCTGTTGCTATTGTCTGTCTGTCTATGTGTGTGTTTATGTAGGCATACGTGCCTATGTGCGTAATGTATGAATGGATGCAGCCTTGTTTCTTTCATTGAGAAATCTGTGCACATTCTCTGCCTCTTCTAACTCGGACACTTCCTCTACATGTCACCTTAATCTGCTTTACTGGATCTGTGTAAGAATATAGGTGAAAAATATAAATACAGGGAGGGGTGAACGTAGTTGAACATTTAGCAGCTAAAGAGACAGATATTTTCCTCAAAAGTTGGTGTAGACCAAAACAGAAAAAATAACTACAGATAATATCAGAGATTTCACAGTGACAAACCCACAGAGAATTACTATTCTGTATATCCCGAGCTATACTTCTCGTAGCTACATGTCCCCTTAGCTTTACAAAGCATTTTACTGCCTACACCTTTGTACTGTTTTGGCCCAGTCTCTTCAACCTCATTTCCAGATGTAGCAGGCAGCTGCTCAGTTGTTGGTGGAGACCAAAGCAAAGGCAAAAAGAGAAATGAATGTTTGACTTAAATTTGCCAGGTGGACAGACACCCAGGTCAAAAGACTTAATTTCCCTGAGGAGTCATCCCAGTGATCAATAAAGTCTAGTCTAAGTCAAATCTAAGAATGCTTATGTTGCTCCATCTCAACATTGACTGAATATTATTGATAAAACCACTGACTGGTAGAAACATTGATCATTTCAGTAGAACATATTGTTTGTTGAAACCTTGGGTCCTGGGATTCATCTGGATGTTACTTGACACGGCCACCCACCCAAACATCACCTCACAGACTGCTCAGGCACAGCACTGAGGCAGGAGTGCAGGACACGGGGCCCTTCTGCACTGACAAAAACGTCAGAAATGGTCTGAGGAACACAACAAGAGCCCAAGGTGTTGATCTACGCCTAAACTCCCCTAGATCCCAATCTGATCCAGTAATAGCAGGACCTGTCTAATAATGTGTGGTCCCTCTCATGCCACCAAAATAGCTCTGACCCATTGGGCATTGACACAGGACCTCTTGGAGGTCCTATGTGTCTGGCACTGACATTGGTTGCAGATCCTATTCCTGTAGCTGTGGGTGGGGGGCCTCTATGGATCTGACCTGTTTCAACCATCCCACAAATGCCGGATCAGATTGGGATCTGGGAGCGAGAGGCCAGATCAATGCCTGGGCTCTTTGCTGTTCCTTTAGGACATTTCTGAGGAGGTGGCAAGCATTGTCCTGGTTGAGGTGCCCGCCATTGGGGAGTGCCACTGGGGGTGTCCGCAACAATGGGTGGTATGTGTCAAAGTAATATTTAGATGAATCCCAGGACCCAAGGTTTCCTAGCAGAACATTATATTGTAAGGAAATGATCAATGTTATTCACTTCATCTCAACAGTGGTTTAATGTTGTGGCTATCATGTATACGCAGTAAAGTTGCAGCTGTTTCTACAACACCTTAAATATACACTTTTATAATGTAATCATGCAATCAAGCCACCCTGATAATGGCAAGATGTTTAATTCTGAAGCACTCGATGCTCAAACTGGTCTGCACCTTGCATGTGTGTTCTGAACAGTAGAAATAGATGAAGTCAGTTTAGTCTAAGTGGTTAGGTCTGTTTCACCAGTAAGAGTTAAAAAACACAGTATGCAGTTTCATATGTTTCCTGCAATTTAATCTACCTTTCTATAGTGACTCAAACAGTGTTTTAAACTGTTAACTGGAACTACACTTGAGGTCTCATGTGATATTATTTTAACAGACACCTGCCAGCCAATCAGTGATGAATATTTTATGGGTCATTGAAGAAACAATTCAAAAGTTTATCCAATAAGCTTTTTGGAAGAGTTTCACTGACCTAGACCAGAAGGAATTTTAATTCCAAAACTCCACTGATAAGATTTTTATTTGACAGCTGTGATTACATATGTGTTGTTGCTGTTTCCACTAAACATCTTATATATTTGCAACTTATTTCTGTTCAGTTGAAGCTTGATCAGTTACACTAAATAGGCATAAATATGTATATGTAATACTGTTAACGGAGTATATTGATTAGCCTCTATTCATGTCTATGTAAAGTATGCACAGCGCTATATGTAGTATGCATGTGTGTACATATGTGTATTATTTCCATATCTGTTAACTCTTCCTAATAGACCATATGTATGAGTGTATGTGCGTATATGTACCTGTGTGTGTGTGTGTGAGCGCGCGTGCGTGCGTGGTGTGTGCATGCACATTGCCAGTCATCAGACCCTGGTTGTCTCTGCCTCCACCTTGTATGAGTCAGAGCTGCAGTACAGTGTGGGAGGGGCTGGGATTGGATATCCTGCTGGTGGCTCGTCCACACACGCACACACACACACACACACACACACACATACATCCATAGCACATTTTTGTATTATTACACTTGTGAGAACCATCAGTGATGGAACACATTCTCAAACCTTTAGAAGTGAGGACCAGCAAGATAACCAAAGTGAGGGTATAAACCCAAACCGGGTCCTCCCAAACATGGACGCATAAGAACTATTACGCGAGCATATGAACACACATACACACACACACACACACATTATTATTACCCTCATATGCCAAAGACATACGAGGAGACAAACAGCAACAGTGACATATGTCTGCACTTAACACACATAAGCACGCATACAGTGCACAGACGGACACACAAACACAGCATGCTGTCACATCCGCCCTGCGCCCACAGCGCCGTAGGCCTATAATTAGCTGCCTGCAAAGCTGACTGCCTAGAGATGATGAGTTAACCAGGAGAGAGAAGCAGAGGAAGGAAAGGAGATGAGCTAACCACATGAGTGGGGTAGATGCTGCTCCACTGAGGAGATGAGGAAGAGGGAGGACAGAGGAGGAAGAATGTTGAGGGTGGGAATGTATGAGGAAAATAACCAGACAGAGGTAAATCTTCATGAAGGAAAGTCACATGATGGAGAGATGAGGCACATTCAGAGGAATTTATCCAGCATGTTACAGCATTTCGATGAACACACTCCCAGTGTGGGTGGCCCCAGGAGGCATTAAACAGCAACCCCAGTGACACACACAACTCGCTCCTCAACCCATTCAGCTGTACAAGACAACAAAATTAGGGATCGAGCTGTGTGTGTATTTCAGCGCATGTGTCTTCTGCACACACCTGAGACTGGAGAATTTTTAAGAATGGAGTTCAGGGCAGCCAGCGCTGTAAAGTATGTCAGGGCACTATATAAGAGCTGAGATGGTCTCATAGCACGATTTCATCTGGTATAATAAAAAGTAGGCTTGAGACTCGCCAGAATGAATGAGTCAGGTCTGACGAACTCCAGCTTCATTGTTGGAGGTGGGGAAGAGAGAGAAGCAGAGAAGGAGGGGTCCGCCAAGCAGATGGTCTATACTCTCTCCTCTCATTGTCACTCCACTGCAGCAGCAGCAGAGGACTTCTGGCCTGCTGTGGGCTCTCCTTATCTCTATCTCCGCCTGCCTCTGCATTTGCTCCACCACTTCTCTGGTACTGCATTGTCACTTGTCTCATCTGCATGTCTGTCCCCACGTCTCATTTTGTTACGATGCAGGTAACGAGGGAGCTTTTTAAACTTTAAACCCACTGACCCCAAGCTCATCAGTACGAACTCATGCTGTGCTGTGAAACATCATCAAAACTCACAGAACTTTATTTAAATTCCAGTGAGATCCCAAAGTTTCCAAATATACCAAATATGTCAGACTTAATTTTGAGTAACTTGAAGACTTAAGAACATTTCGCCTGATGGAATGTTACAAAAATATGGAGTCTGGAGTTTGAATATTTCACCAGAGAAAACATCACCGTCTAAAGAAGTGAAACAAGCTGATAGAGATACGGTCAAACAGAGGATACATTTTTCAACCTTATGGCTATAATCAATACATAATTGCAATGTATCAATCAACACATAAAACTTACAGCGTGAATGGGGTTGCTCGTAGTAGTGTAAACTGCAGAGGTTTTCAGCTCATTGTCCAGCCGCCCAGTTTGCAAATTTATTGCACTGTCCACACTACCACTTATAGTAAGTTGTTTTCAGATGCGTTTTCAGCCTCTGTGTTGCTAGTCTCAGTAACTCATTGCAGACTATTTGGCATTTCTTTCATTGGTGATGAAAGGTGAACCAAATGTGACTGTTCTTCATGATGTTGCGAAACTTAGCATATACTTCATTTCACTTCCTCACATCATATGAAATAAATGCTGAGGATAAAAAACCTCATACAAACTTGTTCTGTTTAGAGCTGCCACTGTGCAGAGCTGCTGTTGCAGCGCTGTGGAGGAAACTCATTTCCTCTGATTTTCCGCTCTCTTAAATGTGCTGCTCAGTCCAGCAGCTGTCTTCCAATGCTATTATTATTTTGGCTTTAAATAATAATAATAATAATGATAGTTTAGAGTCGTGGGACTGTTCTTTACATTTTATCCAAAAGGAAAGCCAGACGCAGCATGGAGCACAGCTTGACATGGGGAAAGATGTAATGGCTGGAGGCACGACTGTTTTCTCCTGTAAGCTGGTATTGGTACTTAATGGTTGTTTTGAAAACAGCAGTATATTATAGTCATACAATGGTGAAAGCTAATAATATAAAACCTTAAAAGAGCTGACGCAACAGCAAGAAATGTGTATAAAAACCTTTCACCTCAAAATCAACAGAACATTAGGAATGGGGGCATCTCCTAAATTAGTGCCCCTATATGTGGCGGTGATATGCAACAGAAAAATATTTAAAAACCACTCATAAATAATCGTCATTTGTATTTGTGACAATACAATAGCTAGGGTTTGTTTAGGTTTAGGATAGGTCGTGGTTTGGAGTTGAATAAGTACTTTATTAAAGATTAGAAGACTTTTGTTCATCATGATCCCATCCATCTACTCTGACCTCCTCCCTCCCTTTGTCATGAACATAAACATATTTGGTTTTGGGGCACTTATGCTGTCTCGACAGTGCAGTTACAATAAAAGCGTTACTATCGGTTGTAATAGCTGTTTCTAGAGCAACCTATGGGGCTATTTTTTTTATGGGAGGGCAGTCTCGGGAAATAAGGGAAGGGAAAAGGCATGGAAAAAACCAACAAAACAGGGTAATAGGCACAAGGATGCTGAGCTTATTGGGAAAGATAAGAGAAGGAGGACACCCTTTGTTGCTTCATATCCGATAAGTAAAGCCAAATTATGGTTAAGACATGGAAGGAAGGTGTGCGAAAATTATCTGGTACTTCCTAAATATTCCAAAAGTACAATGTTTTGTTTTGGAAATGGGGCAGGAGGCGGTCACCTTCTGCACCACTTTATCTAACAGCCTTCAACAGTTCAACTCTCCTCTTATTTGCCAAGCTTTACTATTCTACAGCCAAGCCATTTCGATCCATCAAAACCTCTTTCTCATCCTTCACTCCTACTTTTCATCCTTAAGCTCTATATAATTCTAACCATCACCTTCCTTCAACAAAGCTCCATCCCACAACCACCACAGTCATCCTTTCAGATCATTTCTATCCCATACCAATTAAACTGAATTCTTTAAGTAAAAAATAAAATAATAATTCTATGCTCTTAAAGGTGGTGTTAAGTTTTTAATAAAAATAACTTAAAAACAACTTCAATAGTTATCAATCATCAGTGTAAACCTGACCCAACTCAAACTTAATTAACGTAAACAATTGAAAATATAAAGTATATTGCATGAATGTGACTGCAGGAGTTGTTTCTGCGGATCGTGTTTATTCGACATGTTGGCTACCTTTGTACCTGATTGATTTAAGTCATAAGCAAATCCATGGGTTTTTTTTTTAAACCTCAAGAGTCCCTCTACTTTCCTTCTGTCTCTTTACATTGATGGGGTTTCATGTTTTTTTTAACATGGTAGATCATTTGACCCTTTGTTTGCAACTTTAATTAGTAAAATGGTTGTTCATTTTCAGTGTTATATGCGTACAAACCTAAACCCATCCAGCTCCATTGTTTTGTGATGGTGGCAATCTCAGAAACAGATATCAAAGCAAAACTATTTACAAGGCTAGACACCATTAAACCTGCAAAACCACATTTCCTGCAAAACAAGTCCCACAAAATCATCTCCTTCCTTTTAAATACCCTTGTATACTTCTCATCACCCTGCCCTATATAACCTCCATCTCACCCTGTAAACTCCTCACTTCCCGCGCCAGACATGCAGGCTGGTGGAGGTGGTGGTGGTAGCTGGGCTCCTTCCTGCTGGGCGCTCCAGTCAGCCGTGTTGCACTCGACTGCCTCTCTCTGAGGGCATATAATGGCTTTAAGACGCCTATTTCCTCCATAATGACTGCTTCCTCTGCTCTTGTCCTGTCCTGGCTGGATGTGTGGGTGGCTGGCTGGCCACCTGACAGAGCTGACAATGCTCAGCTCGCATCCTGCAGTATCACTACTAAAAGCGACACTATTGTCTCCTAAATTTGTCCTTATCGTGAAAGGTCTGTCATAGTTTGTATTTTTAGCAGTATGTCACTGTCTAATCAGTTAAATGCCTGCAGATTATACACATTTCATAGTGACTATTATGGCGAAAAAGAAATCTTCAAGTAATCTCTGAATCTTTTCCCCCTTGCTGCCTTGCTTCTTGCACTGTACTGATGTCTTTTGTGTCACAAACTGATGTTGCAAATGGCTGCTTGCTTGCTTGAAGGTGTTTAGTAGTAATGTGAACTCCACTAACTGAGTGGATGGCTTATACATTGGCTGGTTAGTTGTCTTTCAGATTAACTGGTGGAATGGATGGTTGCTTTACTGCCTGCTCTTTGACTGGCTGATTAAAGCTGGCTCCTTAAGTAGCTGACTTATTGGCTGTGGAATACGGCAAGGTGGTTCAAAAATCTGAATGAGTTTTGCGGTTGTGTGTGTGTGTGTGTCTTGTGAGGATGTTTGTGTGTGTGTATGGCGTGTCTGAGTGCGTGTTTTTCCCGTGGTTCAAACTATTATGAGCTTGTCTGCAGGAGCCTCAGATTTCTTCTCTAATGGCATGTTTCATTCCCAATTTCCTCGTGATGCATGACTCCTCGCTCTGTGTTCAATGGAGACTGTGGAGAAAAGAAATGCGACAACTGCCTAACTCTGTCCGACTGTCTGTCTCTCTCTACTTGCTGGAACTCTTCTTTTGCTGATGAATCTCACCACTTAATTTGTCTATCTGTATTCTGTTATCCTGTGTTTGTCTGTTTGACTGCATGTCTGTTATTGTATTTCTCACACAGGTGAAATCAGGAGGTATAACCAGAATGCACAGCAGGTATTGCTGTCTCATATCATATTAATTACTTTGTTGTGGTTCTGACAATGTTGCCTCTCATCAAGCAATCTCACCTCTTTCACATGGTATACTAGTAGCTAGATAGAGTAAACCAGAGTTAACTGAGTCAGCTGATAGCCAGTTTGTGATACCAGTTTATCAGGATGGCGGTGTTTGGTTTGCTGAGGCCTGATAACCCTGAGGCAGACTAATCTGAACTCACTTCATAATGTGGGCCTCTGGTTGTGTCACAATGGAAGCTTGAAAACACCCATATAACCTCAAGTGTTCATATGTGCACACACACACACACACACACACACACACACACAGCATGTTTATGTGACAGTGTAGAGTTCATGTAACAGATAAGGGATGGTAGAGTCAACAGTTCTGTAGATAGCCTGCTGATAGAGTGTTCCCTAGCTTCCGCTGCCCTTTGTTTACTTAGTGATCAAGTGGAACTGTATGTGTGTGTATGTGTGTGTGGGCGTGTGTATGGTCCACTCGTTGCATATTTGGCTACACACTCATATAAATGTATTGTGTGTCCATGTGTGCAAGTGTGTTTGAATGAGTTTCAGTGCCTATTAGTGTGTCACGGTGTATATTTGCGTGTTTGTTTCTGTGTAGGCGGGTGTGTCTGTATGTTCTGCTGGGGTTGAATGAATACTACAGGACATGTGAATGTGACACCAGCATTTTCTGATGCAACAATGCTGCTGGATTCACTTTTGTTTGTTTTACACATCGTCATGACCACTATCTTTTCCTATGAAAGGGAGATTCACTTGCAGAGTATCATATATTATATACTTGTAGCATACAGAGACATAGTTACCTAACAACAATCTGATGGTTGATTGACTGCTTAAATTGTTTAACCAGAAAATGCCAAACATTCTGGACAACAACTCAAATATGAGATTTGCTGCATTTCACTTTTGTGTCGTTGTTGATAGTGCATCGTTCAGTTTGCATTTTCTCTCTCAAGAATTAAAATTATTTCAGTTGTTCAGTTTTGTGATATTTCTGTCCATTAACTATCTGTCCATTAAAAGTAAGCTAACCAAGCTAGTTTATCCACCTACCAGCACTTTTAAAAGCTCTTGCCCCATAAGCTATCCATATATCACCCACCTGTAAACCACAATTAATCGTATGATATAAACATGTTCATTTGTGAGCCATATAAGTATGCAACGGGCATTTTTAAACTTTGGAGATTTAGATAGGCGATGATAACTGTTCCGTGTCTACAGTCTTAATGCTAAGCTAGGCTAAACGTCTCTTGGCTTTGGCTTCATATTTAATAGACAGATGTGAGAATGTGTTAATCTCTCAAAGTATTCTTAAACCACACTGACAGTGGGGAACTCAGCGAAATAGAATCAAAGCAAATGTACAGGCAAACAAAACGTGATAGGAGGCTGATTGAACTTTCTGAAACTTACTCCTTTGCTTGTTGCATTATGATATGCCGGGGACAACAGGTGTTTCAAGGATATTCAGGAACTCAGACTTACCAGAATTTATCAGAAGTTTGTTGCAAGTAGGCTATTATGTCAGCTCAAAGGGAAACTGGTCTAAATGATATACATTCTGTGTCAAAGTCTAATTAAATCATCAGTAGCTCAGGGAGAAAAAAATAAGGACACTCTGATTTTCCTATCAGCATTCATTCTGTGGATAAACCCAATTTCATCAAGAAGCCAACTTAGTGCAATCCAAAAATCTGTTTTTTTTTTTTTAATCTATCAATTTGTTTGCTAGGCACTCACCTCTCCTTTTCACTCACCTCTCTTTTCTGTCCCTCTCTCCCTCTAGCCCCCTTTCTAACTTTCTCTCTCTCTCTCTGTCCCATCCTCACGTGCTAAATAAGAACCAGGCGTTCAGCAGACCTAATCAAAGTGTCCTCCGTGAATGAGCCCTTATTATGGGATGAGTAAACAGTGATTCCGATATTGCCGAGGATAAGGTCGGGACAAAACCAGGAAGTGATTGAGAAGAGCGATACTGCCATGGCACGAGTGAAACCTTGTCATTTACAACTACTGTTTGTTGATGTCTGGGGAGGAGAGAAACAGACATTTGGGACTAAAAATAAAAAAAAAGTAATGCTCTACGTAAGTGTTAGGGGTTAGTAAGAGGGTTTTAGGTGGATGACTTTTCAGGGCCTGAGAATTGCTAAACAGTGGTTACTGTAACAGTTGGCATGGCGACTAATGCACTGATAGCTATGTTTTTCTAAAAAAATATCAGCATATTATATACCTTGCAGCAGTTGTCTGTACACTCAGTTGTATTATAAATTTTGCTAATAATAAATAGTCTGGTGTCATATAAGTGTCATTCATTGCCAGGCCATGCGTTGAATGTCGTGGTGCCATCTACTGTTATACTGACACTGTTGTGTTTATGTTAGATATGTTGATATGTACTTCTCTGTTTCATTAGCGTATTTTTCGATCTACATCAAATAGTAGTTGTAATATATTAATTGATTGAACAGAATGTGATTTAAGATGTGCAGCCTACAAACCAGGTCGATTAAGGTTTATGTTAACTTTATTAATTTTTCTGTGCAAAGTACAATAAAGATATCATAGAAATTATTAGCCACCCTGTTTTGACCCGGTCTGGAGTGGGCTCAAACTGAACTCAGCTAAGAACTGCAATTAGGTTTTTATAAAACTGTGTGTTCCCCACTGTGGCCTCTCTGTTGACTGCAGTTTAACTGGTGATCAAACAGAAAGCCACTTATCATAGGTAAACACTAAAGTGGCCACTCAGCCATCCGACTGTGGAGATAGGCAGGAGGGCCAAACATCTGTATCGCCATGCGAACTGCGTTCCGTCAATTTCCGCTCTCTGATTTGGGCTTGTTTTATCCAAAAGCATCTGAATATTAACATGCCTTGAAAGAATTTCCTGGCATGCCTCATTGCAGTAAACCACATGTGTCTTGAGTGCCATATTGGCGCGAGTGTGTGCATAATGCTGGCAGGCCATGTCCCTGTATGTATGTGTGTGAGTACATATTTGTGAAAATGTTCCTGTGTTGTATACTGTGTGTGTGCCAGCATGTATTCTGGTATTTAGCTACATTATTGCAGAGCCAAGTCCTCATTATTGTAAAACCCTCAACTATGAGGTATTTGACAACCACAACAGTGCCTCTTTTTAAGTTTGTCATTTTAACTCTTGTTTAAATGATCTACCTTTTCTTTCAGTTGTTTTAGTTGTTTACCTTCAAGGATAAAACTAGCACTATTCATTATATATTTTATTATATTAACAAATTTCACACAAAGGCCAAAACCAATACACTATTGTCCTTCTACTTTTTGACTTGTCTGCCATGTTTGTGATGACAAAGCTATTTGTCAAAACAGCTCACAAATATATAATTTCATTATTAAAAAGCCCAGTAATGTCCTTAAACATCTGGGCACTGTACTTCCCAAAACTCTCCCAAACAGATGAAGTCATGCATTGTGTGGCACTATTTTAGTGGTGGATGCATACACATTTAGTGCAGTGGTAGTGTTATGGTATCAGATTGATGTGGGACTAACTCAAGATTCACTACAGTGTCCATATTCCTTATAATAACTACTTACAGCCAGTGCAACTGTCATGACTATTTGATGTGTTTTTAATAGTTTCTGGTGGCAATGGAGTCTATGGTACAGAGAATAAACTATATCAGGCTGGCTATACAGGAAATACTTGTTAGTAGATAGGATTAGGTTTGGATTAAATTCAGGCTAGGAATTTGATTTTTAGGTCAAATTAGCATTTTGGGTTGGGTAAGAGTAAAGGTAAAGGTTCAGTTATGGTTTTGGCCACTAAATTGCTTGATAGCTTGGTGGGAGTTAATGTTACTGTACTGAAATCTGCATACAGCACTCTAGAATAATAATACAAAGCGTGTGGAGTTCACGCTCATGTGAAACTATCTTTGCATTCCATTTTGGAAATATCTGTTTGCCACTAAGCCTGTACCTCACAATGAACCTGACAGAAACCCCAGTCTGGAGAGGATGTTGTAAAAATCTAAAAACAACTTTCCCAGCATGTATTTTATCTTGTTTTCCTGCAGCACACCAGTTTTTTCATTTCTGGGAGAGTGGAGGATGGAGTGAGAGTGGGCGGGATAGGGTAAGTAGTGCTGACAGTATTTATAGCCGGTGTTCTGACCAAAATTATCAGTGTACCACAATAACTTCCTCTGGCCTCACCGCCAAATAACAGGAAGCCTTCAATTGTGCGTATTTATTAATTTTAACACACACATGCTACGCAGACATTCATGGCTGTGCACATGTTGAAACGACTCCACCCAAACACAACAGCGCATGAAAATATACCTTGTGCACGCACACACATATGTATTTGGAGGGTTTGCTGCCTTTTATAAATAGAGCAGCCCTGGAGCTCCCAGAGTCGGCTGTGTAAACTCTCCACTTCTGGAGTTGGTTTTTCTTTGTACTCAAAAACTCTCCTTTCAGTCTGTCTCTCTCTTGCACATACGGATGGACACATGCAACTAAGTATGAGAGCACGTGGAAACACACACACACACACACACACACACACACACACACACACACACACACACACACACACACACACACACACACACACACACACACACACACACACAGAAAGTCTGGCCTCCATTAGAGAGCCATTCAGTAGAGTTTGGGTGAGGGGGTCAAAGGTGACAGTGTGTTAATGGGTGATGTGGGGGGTCTTTTCTGCTTGGTTGACCATCACTGCCATGTGCGTGCACACACACACACTCACACACACACACATAAAGCAACATATATAGTTATGAATTATACTCAAATAATCCATTCTTTTCCACTATAACCTCTTTCTGTCTGTGTCTGTCCTCTCTCTCTGCTTTGGGTCTGTAAACTGCTGGATGTTTCAACACAGCACAAAATACAATGCAGACGCCTGCACCTGGTAGACATGTTAGTGAGTATGTGCATGTAGTACATGAGAATGTATTGGTGCATGCTGTGACTCTGTAATGCTAACGCGCTTATGTTACAAAACTTAAACAATATAAACGAATATAAAGTAATTAGGATATTTGGTGTCATTTCTGTTGGTACAGTGGGTTTTGTATAAATAAGTCTTGTTAGACTTGAGCAAAACTATTGGCTGCTATACATTACACTGTTATAAGGAATTGTTGACAGATGTTTTAGTATATCGCGACTGAAGCTAATAATTTGTAATCACTAATCACCATTTAATCTTGTTGAAAACATTTTGATTCATTGGCTAATAATTTAAAATTTAAAAAGTTATGAATACAGAATGGTGCTCATCACCATGTTCAATAAACAGTTCAAAATCCAAAGATCTTTTCTAAATTAAGATTATGCATAAAACAAAGAAAGCTGCAAATCCTCATCTGAAAAGGGAATTCAACTATTTCATTGTCCATTGTTATAATGGTCTGTAAGTCATGACTTGAATGCAACCTTAAGATGGCGGGGATTCAGACTAGAAACAGCCCTGTGTTAAAACAGTGCGTTATTGGGGGCGTGACAATGAAAATGCGTTAAAAGACTTATTAGACACAAAAATACTTACACAGGGAATTGATAACAATAGGTGGTGACTATTTTATCTTTCATCGTGAAGATTGTGATGCAAACAGTAGAAATTCAGCACTCATGTCATAAAGTAATATATCAGGAATATGCTATTTCATGTATGTGATTAGCCAGTGCAGCACCTCGCTAGATGACGTTGTATTGCAGCCAACATTGCCAACTCATTGCCAGAGTTGTGATGGTGCTAAGATAAGTGCTGCATCAAATCCTTTAGTGGTAAAAATCTGTTTTTACTTCTGAGGCGCCCGAGCATGTTAACAGGAAGCATAAATCCAGCTTTAGTAACACCATTCTGTACATTTTGTTTTTTGTGACAGAAGCCTTTAGAGTGACCATCTGTGTCAGAAGAAGTGAAGCTGTTTTGTTTTGTTTCTTAAGTATTGTGCAGAGTCAAAATCTCATTGAGCTGGTGTAAGAACCCTTGAATGTGCCTACATACTTGTGAGTGTGTGTGTTTCCCCATCCAGGTGAGTGCATTATCTGTTTGTGTGTGTGTGTGTGTGTGTGTGTATATGAGTGTGTGAGTGAGTGAGTGAAAGAGGAGTTGGCTGGGGTTGCGTAATCACCATGTGCCTGGGTGCCTGGAGCCGGCAGCTTGTTAACCTGCCTTCCTTCCTGCTGTCACCTCAAACTAAATAAACACAGAGGCTATCTGCTGTGCATGAACACGTGCACCAACACACACACACTTGCACATGGATTCATACATGTGGACATTTCTTTCTATCTTCTCTACGTCACCGGAGGCTCTTTTTCCTTTGAGGAGGACAGATCATATCTCTCTTTCTGACTACAAACACACGCATGCACGCACACACACACACACACACACACACACACACACACACACACACACACACACACACACACACACACACACACACGACACACAAGAACGCACGCAAACTTTAAGATTTTATTTACCCTGTGGGGAGGATGTTACAGTTAGGATGGGATACAACATGTCATTGAGGAATCCTGCCTCCCTGACAGTTGAAAACAAGCTGCCGGTTCTCGGCTGACTTTAACCTCTGCTGGGTGTTTTTCAGCAGGTGGCTTATTAGCATCCCCGACTGAGGTTTGCAGATGCTGTGACAGGCAAGATGTTATGAAAATAGACATGAAGTATTAAACATGGCTAATAAGAGCATGGTGGTGTAGGATTGTAGCCTGCAGGCAAATGCTCGCCTTTGACCTCAACTAATGAAAATAATAATTTAATCAAGAGTCTTTGCGTATTGTTATTTGTTGAGTAAACATGGCTGCAAGACAAGTGAGTAAACAACAGAAGCGTCCTCTTAACTTTACTGCTACACACAGCAGGCTTACGCCAGTGTTTTCCAAATGCTCTCTTACCAATCCAAACTAAAATGAGAGCCTAGTCATTTGTAAATTTCATTAAAAAACCTCTGTTTTGGGTAAGCAGAGAAAAAAGATGTAATCTTCAGATTTAGATAGCTGAGTTTGAGTCAAACACAATAGGGATAATATGGGTAGATGCCCTTGCTGTCTTGTTTTACAAAATTGGGAAAGAGTTGATGTATTCAGGATGTTTCTTTTTTTCCATTTTAAGTAAAACATTTTAAACATCCCATTACAAGACATTGGTCTACCGTGAAACATAACCGGGTAACGCTTTGACCTCATCCTATTTTAACATTTCACTTTTATCCCAAGGCCTTTAAATCTGTTTAATACCCACTTTGAAAAAGTTCAGCCTTTTCATTCCACAAACCCAAAATATATCAAACCATATGTAACAAACCCACATTATGACTCATGTTTGTTTCAAAAAGCTAACGGCATTAATATGCCCCTTTCTATTTTTTTTTCCTTTTGCTTTTAAACGCGGACTCACTATTTTAGCACACTTAGTTGTGCCTCCTAGCCAGTGAGGTTTTGTATTAGTTTCGTCTTAAAAATAACACTGTGACATGGGGGAGGACTAGTGTTGAAGCATTAATAAACAAAGAAATAAATAATGTTTATTAAGTGAGCCAGACATCATGGTAGGTTTATTGCTGACTGTAAACTAGAAGACCCGGCTTAGAATTTGCATAATTACTTCCTGGTGTAAATTACTCACCTCCCCCTCCCACTCCGGCCTCTCTCTCTCTCTTGCTTTCTCCATCTCTTCTGAGTCACTTATGGACAAAATATTTCTGAATATTTTGCATAGCCTGATAGCATGCTGCTGTTCTCTTTATGCAGTATGTTCACCTATTAAAAAATTACAAAAATATCTATATACTATTTTTTAGTTTTGTCCCGTGAATGTGATGCACAATAGAAGAAGAGCTACAGCTGATCAGATGGGGAAAATATGTGACAGTTGTGTAAATAGCTCAGAAAAACAGCAACAGCAAGAAACTAGTGGAAAATATTGTTTCTCAGTTCCTTGTAAAGCTCTTTGAACTCTCAATTGTTAGTACTAGATTAGTTAATTGATATCCTTGTTATATGACCTTAATATTTGGTAATGCCAAACACTGCCCCTAGAAATGACCTTTATACATAGATTACTCATTTGAACAGAAAATAAATTTGAGAGAAATGCACTGCCACCTGAATTATATTTAGGTTTTAAAGAATGTATCGAGTTTGCAAAATTTTCACTCAAGTATTTAATTTATTTTTCCTACAGCATCCATCTTGCAATAAGCAAATTCTGCTTCATTAGCAATTTGTTTTTGTAATTTGTGTACTGTTCATATGGAGCTTTTACCACGAAGTGTATAACAGTTGTAATCAGAAGCATTACATAACTTGGAATCCAGGTATTGCTATTTTCCATCTCACCATTGTCATACTTTTACTAATGTAACTTCATCAATGTGAGACTTTTCATTTGACTGATTTCATCAAATGTCTCATGAGTTTCTGCAGTGTTGAATGTAGTGGAGGAAAATGTTACATACAAATGCAGACCTCACTGATGAACTTTTTTTTTTTTAACTTCAGCTTATAAAAAACACATCCAGACTAAGTTAAGATCATGAGAAATCTTTTGTTGTTTTGCATTTAAACAGTAAAACGGTGTTACAATGAAATGTTTCAGCTTTGAGCCGCAGGAGTGCTTCTTTCTGTTCTAGTCCATTGCATTGTAGGTGCTACAGGCTGGGTTAGGTTAGTGGAGGCTGGGGAATGAGGACAAATTGCTAAAATTTTGAACATTTAGGCCTCTTTTAGGTCAGGCTCTTGCCTATCTGGTGTTTATGTTCTTGGACTGAAGAAGAGTGATGGAGGGATGTAGGGAGGAAGTGGAAGACTTACCCAAAGAAAGAAGAGAGGCCTTTACTTGCAGCCTGTTTGCTCAGAGTACAAATGTCCCTTGTTGTGGTCATTTCACTCTTCTCTCTTTTCACCTCTCTCCTTCTGTCTCCCAGTCTCTTTTCACTCTTTCACTCTTTCCAACCCCTCTGCCTCTCTCCTGGGGCCAGGAGCCATGTGCTTGGAGGCCTCAGAGATGAAACTACATTGGAGCTGTAGCAGGGGTAGTTAAGAAGAAGGCGAAGAAGGCTCCAGAAAGCTTCCGTTGGTGCTCCCAGCCAAGACAATTCAGCCAGAAACCAACTGGATGTGGTGAAACTGTCAAATGTAATAGAAACCAAAGGCAAAACCTTCAGGAGGCGAAATGAGAGGGAGAGGATTTTTTTTCTTTTTTCAGGTGTTGCAAAACAAGAAGTAAAATGGTATTTGTAAAAGAATTTAAGATTTAAAAAGTTGTCAGTGGGGAGGCTCATTGTTACAGAGCATTATTTCATCAGTATTCCTAGCATATTCATTTTCCATTACCAGGATGGAGGATAAGAATAGCTTTCACCTAGATCATCATAAATATTTGTAGTTTAGTTAAAAAGTATTGTTTTGGTGTCCTGTTTCTCACATATATTTCAAGGCGCTTGGACTATGAACTTCATAGTTGACCCTGTTCCAGATGACATGTCAGCTCTCTAATAAGGGAATTAAATACTTACACACACACATTAAACACTTTGTAAAAAGGTATTTATTTTAAAATGGAACTCTAAAGACTAAGAAGAGCCCTGTCTAATTCGCAGCAAACCTTTCTGATGAGAAAATGTACCAGTTATTTAGTGAGGGAAACCAACAAGACCACATCCATTTGCAGCCCTGTCTCCTAAAAATTATGTTATATTATTATGTTATGAATAAAATATAAATTATAAAGTAAAATATACTTGGTTTAGTTATGGGAAAGATTGAGTTTCCATTCCTTATCATCTGTCAATAAGTTGAAATACATTGTGCCCTAAGTGCTTTTGACTCTTTTGACTTTTTCAATAGTTAAACTTTAACCAAGTGCTGTCATTGTATAAAACACGTAAGTTGCTGTGACTGACATCGTATAGCAAGAGGATATTAGAAAACAACAAATACTGTATCGCCAGCCTTGCAGATATGTCCAACTGAGGATGAATATTTGCAACATATGCAACAAAACATCATTCATTGTTGGTATGAGAGCTAATTCAGGTGGCATTATCTTCTTTCAAAACATACTACTAAGTTGCAGTTTAGTAGTGTAATATTGTAACTTCTAGGAGACAGATGGCCAGACTGAAGGTTATCTGAAATTGTGCATAAATAATACTATTACTGGTTCATATGCACTTGTACAAGACAAGCAAAAATGAATTCTGTGCTGCTCCACAGCACTGAGTGGTGAAAAACACTGAATGTCTCAACATGGAATGTGCAATATGCGTCGCCTTCCAGTGATGTAATGAGAAAGAAGCTCTCAGAGATTGTCATTATGTATCTGTATATTACAGGATGTCCTATAACTGCAGACCACACTTTAGTGTTCGTATGCTGGAGGTGCTGCCTGCTTGGTATTTTTTACCCTGTACATTTTAAGTTGCGAAAAGTTTACCACAAAACATTTTGTGGTCACAAGACTGTGTTAATATATCCGGAGGTAGTATTGGTCTTAAAAAGAGTGCTTATTTCTTGACATTGCTGCCTGTTAAATCCGATGCAGGATCTCCAGTCGCGTCATTTAAGAGGAAGATGTAACATGAAAACGCTGTGAGAGTTGACATGAGGGATGAATCAGCTCGAGGCCCCAGTGGCTCATTAGGCCCCTATAAATCACTGCTATATGTTTCAAATAAAGTGTTACCATTTGTGACTGTGTGTGTGTGTGTGTGTGTTTGTTCGTTTGTGTGTTCTTGCCCTTGCACCGTGCTCTGGCTCCACTGAGACTCCATGCCCAGCAGTTACAGACAGAGACGGCCATAACTTCCACTGCCTGCATCTCTCTCTCTCTCTCTCTCTCTCTCTCTCACACACACACACACACACACACACTCACTCTACCTCCTCCTCACTCCATAACAAACAGCAAGAGCCCAGGCCCCCAAGGCTTCCTGTATCCTACACACAGCCAGCAAATAAACACAATCACATTCATTTACCCCTACACACACACATACACACACACATACACACACGCACACACACACACACACACACACACACACACACACACACACACACACACAACCACACAAAAGCATTCATTTGTGCACAGCCGTGCTACAAACATACCCACAGACCCACACACAAACACTCATTAACACACACACACACACACATAAGCATTCAGGCACAAAGACACAACATTATTAGTACACTCTATGACTGAAAGAGGACTTGACCAAATGGGTAACCACTGCTATTTCTTCCTCATTGCCGCAATATTACGAGCTGACACTCTGAGAGGCCTGGGCTTGACCGGTGTCCTTGGTGGTTTCACAGTTGAGGGGTGAAACGCTCTCCGCTATAAGAGGAACGGTGAAACCCAGAGGAGATAACCCATGCCATTCCAAGAAAGATTTACTGCCCATATTTTAGAGGTTAAATCTGGAAAATCAGGGAAACTGTGTGTCCACAAGATGATTAAGGTCACAGAGAGGAGTGAGAGAGGATGAGCCTTTTGGCTTTCTCCGACTGTGTTTCTTAAGTACTACAATAAAATTGCATAACTTTTTCCATTCTCTGCAAGTTTTCCTTTACTATAGTCAGACTAGAGATATTTTCTATCATTATGAATTCATCATGACTTATGATAACAGTGTTAGACTCCTCATTTGTGTTAACACGATACATGCATTAGTATGTGGCACTTTAAGCCTTTAAGTAAGTGAGTTATTAACCTTGATAGAGCTACAAGTCTTTCCCCTTGCTTCCAGTCTTATACTTTTCTAAAAATGATGTCTTTACTTGTTGTGAGACACAAATCAAACTATATGTCATTGCCCAACCATCTAGGCCCTATGGTATGTGTGTTTTATAAATAATAGAAGTCTTAGAAATGAATTGCTGTCATGTCAGCTACATGCACCACAAGGCAAAAGCAAAGATTTAATGGGTATATGTTGGTTTAAGACTGTCCGCGGCACAGTTGAATGTAAGCATTTCTGAGTTTGGATTGAGAGAAGTGGCTCTGGGTAACTATATTCCCATAGGCTTCCCAAACGTTTCACTGCAAGGGCCTCCAAATGTCAAATATTCAAGTAGTAAATCTGTGGTTCTCTGTGTCAAATAAAATTGCATAAGTCAGGCAGGAAGACGATCATGTGGTATCACTGGGGTCACGCCAACACTCCAACATGGGACTAAACAACAACCAAAAGTTGAGTATACACAGAAGGATTCGCCATTTGTTTTTTGGCGTATCAGAGTTTTTAAAATGGTATCCATAGTTTGATAGATTTGACACTGCCTCTGTGACACATGTTGTTATGTCGAACATATTAGCAGACACCTGTTTACACAAATGTGAACTTTGCAAACCCACTGACATATAGCCCTTGAGAGCTTTGTAAAGATGTGTGGTGTTATAATATTTTAAAATCTGTAAATGTTACCATTTAGTGAGAGCAGGTGTTACATTATGTTTTAAATCCCAGGACCACTCCATAAGAGGTACCACTTTCTAATAAGACCACCTTCATAAAGGTTTATAAGTTTCAACTAATGACTTTTATTAATGATTAAATGAACAATTTGGCAGGTGCTTTATAAACTTAATAATTAGTAAGAACAACTTTGGTTGCTAGACTGTGAAAAACTTCTTCTCACTGTTTCTGACACATTTCTAGAAAAGGACTTACACAGTTCGATCAAAATCTTTTGGTACCTACAACCACAGACTTCATGATCAAAACCTATTATTAATGATTTATTAACATAGCTATTATTAACGAGCTGTAGAGTTGATGATAGTGTGAGAAACTTACAAGTACCCTCATTGATGGATTCCAACATTTATAACTGCATAATTACCAAATGAAAGGATAAACACTCTAACTGAATTTTTCACAACTTTGCAACCTAAAAGTTGTTCTTGATAATGGCTTATAACTGATTCATAAAAACTTTATTTAGATTTGTTATCCTTTAATAAAGACATCAGTCATGGATTAAGAGGCCCTTCATAAAGGATACCTCATTAGAGAGATCAACTCCTTTGCTCACGTTATTTTCTTGTCAGTTTGTGAAGGCTTTGTTTTTACAGAAAGTGCAGCAGGCTGTCATCTCATTGGTGTATAAGTGAGCAAACACTGAAGTATGATGAAGTATCTATAGTGTTTGCTTACCTGCACTGCATGTGACTGTGTTTTTGTTGTGTATGTGTTTCAACAGAAAAAGATAGGGCTGACACATATACAACTTTTAAATTCATAAACAAAATTTGAAGGAAAAAGACATCAATAAATGGAAAGTGCTGTGCAAAAATATCACAACAATGGCCTCTTAGAATCTTTCGGAGCAGTACTTCATGTAACCATTTTAAATTCATGTGGTTGCTCTATTTTTATCCTACTAGTAATGTATTTTTGATCACCTATACATAACATGTATTATAGGGTCCGTTCCTCTCCCTCGTCGTCCTCCTCTCGGTCATGTGAAAGGAAAGATACTGCAGAACAGAGGAAACAGGCAACACAATTGGTGACCAGGATCAAACTTCAATCACGCTGGCCTCGGCGAGGCTCCGCCTCCCGTTCTTTTCTCATATCTTGTGCCAATGACTGTGACACAGCTTCTGCTACTACAGGGTTTGGGTTGAGTTGGAATGTATGTAATTGGTTTCATAGGAAGTTGTATTTAAGAAAAAAAAAATCTGTGGCATGTAATTACCGATATGTACCTACTGTTGTAGTGGAAGCAAAATCTAGTCTACCTGCCTTTTTAAGGGGAACATTATTATTTTTTTCTAATATAAATCGTGAGTAATGAATTCTAGTGTTCTTTTTGTTTAAAGTTACAGTGAATAGAGGAAACAGTTGACAGATTGTTTCTAATTAGTGAAATACATTTGTCTGTTTTGTTTCCTTATGGTCATAGTCGGTCCACCCACGCTTATGTACATCTCTGTATCTATTTTGTGCAGAGTTACATAAAGTTACTTATAATAAAGAAGCTGCTTGTGGCTGCCTTTAAATTACAACCTGAAATAAGGAATACATCTTATGTTTGACTCAGTTATTGGATTAAAATTCTAAGTAGCTAACCAGTAAACTAAAGGTTTATACACTTGAAAGGCAAATGATTTAAAGCTACAGATGCAGTAGTTCTAAAAAACTAAAATATATTTTAGTTTTAAGTCTGTAAGCAGGAAAAGGAGGTCAGAATTTTATGCTTGATTTCCTTGAACCGTACAGCTAAAAAAATAAAAAATCCAAGGACGGGTTTGTTGGATTTGAAGGTTGAGTCTCCTTCCGTTATCAAATATACAGACATTGAGGTGGTGGACAATTACTTAACACTGCATATTATGGTGGACTTGCTGAGCTGAATTCAAGAGGCCAAAGAAAAGAAAGGAACAAAGGTAGGAAATGATGTGTTTTAATGCAATATCCTGTTTTTTTTTTTTTTTTTTAAAAAAGCTTTTCCTCTTATTCTCTGGTTTTGACCTCCTGCTGGTAATTACAGCATCTGGAAATGCTAATGACATTTCATCATGGCCATTATGCTGTTTCCATGGTAATGGAGTCCTGTTTAGTATCTGTTAGTACTGAACGGGCGGTGGCTGATCTTTGTGGCTCATAATAATAGTTTAAGTTCTTCTTTTTGCACCAGACTCCTGTTTTCTTTTCTTTTTATATATATATATTTTTATAGCTTATTATGAACATGAATTCTTCAAATGACAGAAAATGTTTTAAGAATCAGACTTATCTGCTCAATCACATGAAGTATAAAGTTGAAAATGTTTAAAATGACTGAAAGGTCCGTGTGTGTGTGTGTGTGTGTGTGTGTGTGTGTGTGTGTGTGTGTGTGAGTGAGTGAGTGAGTGTGTGAACAGATTCAGCCTGCACAAACAGCTAGCTTGCTGTGCTGTTTTGGTCGTCCCACCAGACACAGGAAGTTACAGTGTCCCGGACGTCATTGTACCGTGGGACAGAGTCTTGTTCGCTTGAGGTCGCTGAACAGGTGCTCTGTCTCTTGTTCCCCAGTGTCTCTCAGTCACTTTTTTTCTCTGCCTCTGTCTCTTCTCTCTCACTCACCTCCAAATCTCTAACCGTTTTTCCCGCACACACATGTAGAACACCACAATATCTTCCTGATATGTGAAACCTATTAGGTAACTTTAAACTACAGATACGGAGCATCTTCTTTCATATTTGAGACAAAATCACCATCCATCACAACAGCTGCTACTGAAGTTGAAACATCAGATTTTAACTTATGAGCATGTGAAAAAGGTGCCATGTCACTATAACTTTGTTTCATTTATATCCATAAAACTTATCAACATTCTCCTGAAGTTATTAAATCCAGAGTAATAATAGTTAATTTATTATTTAAAGCTACCCCATTTTCCTGTGGAGGGGCCTCACTTAAAACCAGCTGATAAAATCTTACATGCATTTAAATTATATTCATCATAGTGAGATGTACATGGAGGTACGGGCCTCCTGTTTACAGCATCATTGGCCATTGCCAGATAAAGATGGGCCAGGACTGTGAGGAAGGGTTGAAGAAGACACTTGTACGCAAACCACACACACACTCACACACATGCAAACTCATACATGCACATACACACACACACACACACAGACACACACACACACACACCAAAGAAGAACGTGAGAAAAGAACGAGAGGGAGATTAACGCACTAATCCAATATCCGATGCTCCTGGATGGAGGAGCGGTTGTTGAATGATGCTTCTCTTTCTCTCTCTCTTTCACACACACACACACGCACACAAGATATGTACTGGGGGGGTCTGAAGGATCTGTCTCGAAAGCATTTCAGCGAGACCAACCACATCCTTGACTAAGCCACACACACACACACATGCACACACACAGCCACAGGAATAGTATTATGGGCCAGAGGGCTTCACAGGCCATACACTTCCACAGACAACACTACAGCCGCAAAATTTTATGCTAATATACATTAAACTACATTTGTATGTCTGTGCACAAATGTGTGTGTGTGTGTGTGTGTGTGTGTGTGTGTGTGTGTGTGAGTGTGTAACTATGTGGTTCAGCTAAACTAGTTCCTGTAATTCCTAGAGATTCCCTTTCTTGGAAACCATTAACTAAATCACTTTTCACAATGGCTGGCAGGAAGTGAATCCAGGGAATTCATTCCCATCTCTCCATCTTTTCAGAGGTTATGCACTGTGAGGCCTATTGACTGGTAGCTGGATACAGTGCTTTGTTGAGTAAGACTAAAAGTCAGTTTAATGTTGCACATATCTAAGGTCAGGGGGTAACACAACACAACATACAAACTTAAAAAAACAAGCCAGAACTCTCAAAATAACTGCGGTAGAACCAGAAATATCCTACCCTTTAGCTCTTACTCACTTTTTTTTGCCATGATGGAAAGTACTTTTACTCCCCACACACACACTGGCAGCTATATAGCCAGGTAATGACCAACTACACAATGTATCTTGAGGGTTCTACCCCTTCACATTACCCCTCCCCCAACCCCAGCCTGATTGTGTCAGTACATGTTGTTGTGTTGGATTTGTGTTTCTTAAATCTGCACACATGAGGTGCAAATGATGACCCTTTACTCATAATGGCTACAATTATAAGAATAAGACTCCAGAATACCAGAATTTCCCTTAAAGATTTTCTTGTCAAACCTTGACATGACTTGACGTTGGCATGATAAAGAAATTTTATTCATTAACTGTAACTTAACCCAGCTTACTGTCATCTAATGAATACTAATGTTCATCTATATTATCTAGGATAATATACCTCTTCTAAACTATTATTATATACAAACGGCTTCAGCTAAGAGATCTCAGACCTTCAAGAACAGAGAATGCATGACAGAACTGGCAGGAAGATAAAAGGTCAGCCAACAGGAGCATGAGAGTGCCAACAGAGCTAAAAGGAAACATTGAACCACAGTGAGACATGCCAGATACCTCCCAATTTGAGGTCCTTGAACATGCATGCAAACACACACACACACACACACACACACACACACACACGCATAAGCATGTAAACACACTTATGCACCAGTGTACATAAATCTCAAGTATATCTGTGAAAACATGACTTGACCTTTTCTTTTGCCAACAGGTGCTATAGTGGAGAGATGGGGGTTGTTGGTTGTTTCCTGATGGCTGCTGTGGTGATTTTCCTTGTTGCTCATGATATTGACTAAACAGATGTATGTTAACAGAAGGAAGGAGGGCATCCTAGGTAGATACATTAGCGATCGACTGAAGAGGAGGATGACCATGAAATTCACAAGAGGAAAGTTTCATGCCTCCCTCTCTCTCCTCCTCCTCTCCTCTGCCAGAGAGTGAGCTTGTTGATTCAGTGGAGTAACAGATGTGTAACATCATTATTTCAGTCTCTGCATGACCACAGTTGATTTGTAATACAAAGCTGCTGGGGTGCCGTATCACAACACATCACAACTCTACAAGTCTCCCAGGGTGTTTGTGTGGGACTCGATTTTTTTATTCTGTCATCAGTGGCGGTTACTAAAAAAAAAAAAGTTGGCCATGACTGAATTTCTATGCACCAACTGCCAGCCAGTCCATCAGATTTACATGTCTTGTTTCGGAACGGGGGATTTTGTTTGACAGCATTTTAACCCACAAACTTAAGGAAAAACCTCATAAATTACAGGCCAGCAGAGAAATGTTCCACCATTTCTCAGTAAATTTCAAGACCAACACCAATATTTTTGAATATAATAACACCAACCTAAAAATCAAGACCATTTTCAACATTATGCATTTAGTGCTTTGAACGGTAACATGACTCTCTGTTGTCCAATCAGTGCTGTGGTTCGCGCAGGGAACTGAAAACCACAAGTCAAACTGGACACTGATTCGTCCTCCTGTCTCCTCTCCTCCTGAGTCCAGCAACAGAGCCTCATTGTGGACCACAAAGCTGATACACACACACACACACACACACAAACACACACACACATACAGTACATACATGGTTCAGCCCTCACAATCTGCCCACATACGCACTCACACACAAACATGCACATACACATTAAAAAACAGCACATACAGTTATTACCTGTATATACACACTCACACTTATGCATACAACACGACACAAGCCAGGGAACAAACAAACAAACAAACAAACACACACACACATACATACAATTGTGCTGACTTCCTGAGAAGTCATACCTGTTACATAAGTCGCTTTCTGTCTCTCTCCCTCTCCTCTCCCTCTCTCTCTTTCTTTTCTGTGTGTGTTTGGCTGCTTTTGTGTTTGTTCTGTTAGAGTAGAAACTGGAGCATGATAGGGCAAGCAGACAGAATTAAGCAGATTTGACCTTCAAATAAGAGAGTGAATAAGCATCTAGTGGTGACTCTCTTGAACAATGGTAATTTAAACACTAACCCAAATTCTAAGGATTGTCTTTATATTCCACTCTACCACCTGCCCAACTCTGCAAGTTGAGATCAATGATATTGAATGACCTCATTGGCTTGGAAACATTCATGTCTTTTGTAACCAAGCAAGACACGAGGACAGCTGTTAAACAGTATGTGACGCTGTGTGACGACAGAATAACTTTTTGCTTTGTTTATCATCTTGTTGCATTTTCAAATTCAATTCAAAATTTGGGGAATTTGATAATTCCAAGTCAAGTCAGTTTTGGATTGGATTGTTTTAACTGCAATGGTTAGCCAAATAGTCTGTCGCATAGAATATTAATATTATTTTTTAAACATATTTTTCAAGCAATATTTGCTGGTTAATGCTTCTCAAGTGTTAAGATTTACGTTTTCTTTGTCATGTCTGATGGGTTGTGGTTTTGGACCAAAGAAAATAAGCAATTTAAAATCAACTTGGGAAACGATAGCAGGCACCTTTCTCTCTCAGGTAATTTCCAATATTTTATAGACAAAATGAGTAATTGATCAATCATCATGTTTAATCTTTGATAAATAGAAAATAATTAGTTGCATCCCCAGTTGATTTGATCTAACCCAAGCTAATTGGGTTTACTTTGATTGAGACAAGCACATTATTTCCCAAATTCCACGAGATGCAGAGAGGAAAAGTCAAAATAATTATCAACCATTAACAGAATTACCTCATAGCCAATACAAGACCTTTGAAACCTATTTTTTTCCTCCCAGACAAATTTGTAATGTATGTATTTTTTGTTTGCTCACTGTTGTTGCCTCTGTAATTTTACTTGTGTTTTCTAATATAGTATCCTGATAACTGTCTAATTTTAGACCCGAAGAAAACCATTCTCAACTCCATTTCTACTATGAGAGGTATATATAATATATATATATATATATATATATATATATATATATATATATATATATATATATATATAGAAAGAGTCACTGAATCTGATTGTGACTCATGAGCAGTTTTACAATTATTGGTGTGTATTTAAAAAAAAAATCTAGCATTTAGTGAATTTCTCAAGCTTTTTGTGTGAGAGCCCATGCGTGGAGACCCATGAGGCCGAGGAGTTTACAGCATGATATCAGTTGTATCTCGTAACAAGTGGAGGTCAGGTTGATGGTGATGTTTTTCACTATCTGGTGAAACCGTGAGTGAGAGAAAAAATCGGTGTAACAGCTTCACTTCACTCCTCAGAAAAGAGAAAACAAGATTAGAGAAAGAACATGGATAGGAACACTTGGACTGAGAGGAGGAGAGATGGGAATCAAAACAGTGTTTTGCAATACTGCTCTCTACGTGTACGTGTGTGCATGCACGTACACGCAATTTCTTTCTTGTGCGTGTACACGTGTGTGTGTGTACACGTGTGTGCGTGTGTGTTCGCTGTTTGTGCCAGTGAGTGCAAGAGACGCAAGCCAAGAGATAAATGTATGAAATGTTATTGTGGTGGGCTGGCCCTGCTCCAGAGGAAGTGCTTGGCTTTGACAATGCTCTCACCAGGAATGCACTGCAGGCTGCCGCCAAGTGGGCGTGTCGCTGCTCCGGGGTCGGAAGCCAAGTTTGGTCGGTTCAGTTTTTGGCCCCTCCGATGCCTCGGGGGACCGTCCTGCTCCACTGTTGTTCCGAAAAGAGAGAGAACAAGGGCGAAAAGAGGGAGAAAAAGCAGGGAGAGAGGGTGTAGGTTTGTGTGTTCTTGTAAGTTCAGTTTGTATAGATTTGAAAGAGTGTGTGTATGTGTGTGTGTGTGTGTGTTTTCCCGAGAGTGGGGATCTGTGCTGAATGCAAATTGTTCTCATACATGTCCACCCCCCCTTAGGCAGCCACAGGGCCTGTTGAAAACAGACACGCATCCATGACACACACACACACACACACATACACACACACACACAAACACAGAGGTTGTGGAATGGAAGGAAGTATCAAACTACACCGGCAGAATACTTATCAAGACCAAGGAGCAAAGCTGCCCATTAAGATTCCAGACTTTCACTGCTTAACTTCTGCAATAAGAAAATAATAGGATCACAGTATAATAGAATAGAATAATCAGTGGAATACCACATTTTTATGTTTCAGATATTTTCAAATGTTTCTCCATCAGTTGTAAATCTGAGAACCAAGACTGTGGTCTTGAAGCAGAAGTCCACTGACAAAAAGTGGGAGACTTGACTTGTGCATTCCATTGCACAAGTTATTTGTCTAAACTTTTAATACATACAGTATGAACATTATGTAACAGCATGTGGGTTTTTAGAAGTGTACAAAAATCTACATATGTAATAAAACCAAGTGGAAAACTGTTCTCCCTTATGTTGGGAGGTCGGATGACATTCAGTTAAAAATGCTGTTTGATGGATTTAATTTGTTTTGTCTTTTTTATGTTGCCCTGTCAGACATACAACCTCCCCTGTACAGGGTTGTATAATGGTGTATAATGGGAGAGGGCTGCAAGGAAAGCAGCAGTAAAGAGGCTGTACGGTGGAGGCCTTAAAGCGTGACTGGCAGTGCCCAGATAAGAGGCTGCGGGCTCGATGGCTCTGAGGGGAAGGCGGATGCAAGACAGTGGCTCTTTTGTTAGTGGCATTACTTGGTCCCATGCTGTGGCCCCGCTGAATGAAATGGACTGCTGGCTTGTTTGCTGGCTGGGTGACTGGCTTCATGGTGGACAGGCTGACTGCCTGGCTGACTTGATGTGGTAGGCAGGCAACTGCGGCACTAAAAATCATGGCTAATCTCTTTTCTCCTCTTCTTCTGTCTTTCTTCCTCTCTCGCCTCAGGCTCAAAGGAAATATTTAAGCCATGAATTGCAATATTTTGTCCCATAAAAAACACATGCCACTACCACCATTTTTATTTTTGACATACTGAATGAAAACTATTTAGATGTTAGCCATCAAAGATTAAATTATTCTTGAAAACTTAGATGTTTTTGATTTATCTATGTTGTAGCTCAAAACACACTGAGCCTTCATTGACCATTTTAGCACGGCGGACTTTAAATCAGATGTTTAAGATTCCTGAACAACCGCTTCCTCCTTCGCTCCCTGTTCTCCTCCTCGTCCAACTGTCCCAGCAGCTCCTACGCCTCTCCTCCCTGCTTTGCGTGCCACTTCCTGAGTGTTGAAATGTGTGTTTTTCCTGCAGCTGAAGCCGTCCTGTCACACTTAGGTTCATTTTACTTTTGAATTCCACAGAGGAAAGAGAGGAGGGGAAAGGAGGGGGTAGAGGATGAGATACTGTGTGTGTTTCTACATCTGGGCACGTGTGTGTGTGTGTGTGTGGTGAGTGGCGTGTGGCGATAGGATTTGCAGTCTGCAGGTCTAAATGTCAGGGTTCCATTTCAACAGCGCAAGACTTGCCATTTCTGCCCCATATATACGAAGCGTATATTCCTACAGACTAGCATTGTGAATACTTAAACCCATGCAGACGTGGTATAACGACTTTCTCACTTGCCATCATCATCCTGTTCCATGGTCACCTGCAGACAGGCAAACTAATGTCTCTAAGTGCATTTCCATCCAACTGGTTTTATGCATTTTCAATTTACTAGAGGAAAACGCTGTTAAAAAAAAAAAGAAGCAATTACGCCTCTGAACTTATCATCTGCGGTGCCTCTTCTTCTGCAGTAGTTGAGAATTAGTGCCTCCAGCTGTTTATCTGGATGTATAATTCAATATCCACATGAGATGCACATTAATTTGCATTTTCTTTGCTAGTTTTCAAATTGATTTAAAATTTGCACTTATTTTGTTGAAACCTGCATAAACGTCTATGAAGACTCTTTGCAATGCTATATTTCTATTCTCATAGACTGAGACATTATATAACCAAACACAGTATTGTAAAAGTGACTGAAAACAACTAATAGTGTTAGCATTTCCAGATGGCTACTGTCAGATCAGGTGATCATAGTGTTGCTGTAATATGGATGAGACCAGTTGTAGTTCACAGACCAAGGTGATCAGTCAGGAGGGTACAGTAACAAACTCCTCTCTGATCGAGAATGCTGGCATCACCGCTCCAAATCATCACAGAGTTTGTTGTAAGATGATCAAACTTAAGTAAAAGAAAGCCAAAAAGATTTGGTATATTTATGTTTC
The DNA here is from genome assembly GCA_033238685.1 of Lates japonicus. Classification (NCBI taxonomy): domain Eukaryota; kingdom Metazoa; phylum Chordata; class Actinopteri; family Centropomidae; genus Lates; species Lates japonicus. The sequence goes on along the minus strand of BRZM01000002.1, from coordinate 9,144,586 downwards.
TGGGGCTTTGTTAGCAATACTGTAGATACAGAATTAGTTTATTTCACTATGACATTAATTATAAAATTGTCATATCTGATACTAATCTAAGTTCCTCAGTAACTTCCACCTCTATTGGTTTTAATATGCCTGACATGTTGTAGTTTGATCCTGACTTTATAAATAATTTGCCGACAAGGAGGAGATCTCATGTTTTCTTTGTTCCCATTAAAGACAGATGGCTCAAATGTCACACTTCTATATTCAATAAAAACAATCAGCATTTATAAAATAAACAACACTGGGGGTTTAGGAAAGAAAGAGACAAAAGTGTGTGTGTGTATTTAGGCAGTTGCGGTGCGAGGGTTCAGTTGAGCGCTAAGCACCCAGATGTGAGAATGACTTTTGCAATATGTCACTCAAACAGCAAACTGCAGGGATTTACTTGTATAACTTTGATGCACATAAGGCTAAAGTCCAAATTACAGCTAACTTGAAAATCTCAAACGATCTGAAGACCAAGCTTGAGGGGAAACATCATTCATTGTAGAAACTGGTATGTGGTTTTCCCCATATTCTGAGACATTAGTCTAACACATGTTATACCTAATGCAGAACTACGCTGAAAAGTGTACCCGCCCTTTCAGTGGTATCTGAGGTCACATTGAAGAATGGCGATGCAGCAGTTTAGCAGCATGAGTTCTGCCTCCAGTTGTGAAATGCAAATAGATTAAGACACAATAAAACATGATGGGCCAAGTCAGATTATGTCGCTTTGAGGTTGCAATCTGAAGATTCTTTTGTCCTGCGTTATCGCAACACAACTGCTTTTTTTTTTTTCTCATGGAACTCTTATGGTGACGGTACAACCCATACGCACACACACTCACACACACTAGTCACATGGGTCCTAACTGAGCAGTCCCATCCAGCCTCTGGAGGGCCACTGACACACTTTTGCAGAATGAAATGACCCCTCCGTCACTCTCTCCTCTTCTTTCTCTATCCCATCTCCCTTTTATTAAAAAAGGACACACATTTTATTAATGTCCTGTTCTGAGTTGCTATTTTAGATAATTGTTATTTTCCTATGTACCATATAAACCGCTATGTTTGGATTTCAGAATGGCCTGTATGTAAGAAATTGCTAGTGCAAATAGAAAAACTTTGCCATAACAACAGCTGATGTGTGTATGTGCCAGCGTGACGACCTTTATTCTTGACATTGCACAATAATGCTGCAAATGAAGCAGAGCACAAAACATGCTGCAGCCAGTAGTCTAACATGCCAGCTCTCCCTAAATATGTATTAGCATAATATTAAAAAGGATAAAACATTTAGATACTTTCAAATATGAGTTTCAGTCATTTTCTGTTGTATAGTCCCGCAGTGGTAACCCCAGCCTTTGTTGAATAGCAGGCCAAAACCGCAGTGTCAAATAATTATTTGCATACAGGTTTTGGACCCAGGACTGGTTCTCAGTGAATCCAGCCTGTTATAATAGCTGATAATAAATGGTTTTCTTCACCTGCCTGTGCTGAAGCTTCCTGTGTTGATGATATATATGTGGCCCGTGGGGTGAGATGACAATGAAGGTGTGAGGAAGCCGCAGGTGTTTGTGTGTGTGTGCATGCATATGTGCAATATGGAGTCTGGTTTAGTCACTATAGACCTTTTTAGCACTGGCCTTAACAGAAAAATAAACACTCAGAACAATAAAGGTGCTAACTGGAACCAAAAATGGTTCTTCGGAGTGATGCCATAGAAGAACCATTTTTAGTTCCACAAAGAACCTTTTAGCAAGTGGTTCTTTAAACAGCCAGCTCTGCAAATGGTCCTTTAATGCACCCCCTGGGGTGCTTTAACTGTCTGTGTGTGTGTGTACGTGTGACTGTGCATGTGTGTGTGCATGCTGTCCCAGGTGGGTGCTGACAGACCGGCAGGTAAACAGGCAGGTTGGTCTCTGATCTCACCTGTTGGTGCAGACACAGCAGCGCCTGCAGGGCTTCTGCGGTGGAAACATGTTCTTTATGTGATGCTGGACAAGCCAGGTCAGCTCTTCTCCTCTCCTCTCCTCTCCTCTCCTCTCCTCTCTCCTCTCCTCTCTCTCTCTCTCTCTCTCTCTCTTCTCTTCTCTTCTCTTCTCTCACCTTTTCTCTTTCATTCGTTCCCCTCTCCTCTCCAAGGTGCAGAGAGGGGGTGGGCATGAGGGGAGGAAGAACGCCTCAGGGCAACAGCAGCGCAGGTGGGCTGGGGGGTGGGGGGTGACGACAGTGTGCGTGTGTGTGTGTGTGACAGGAAGATTTTGTGTGTGCTCCAGCTTCATAAAGAGGTGCTTTGGAGAGAAAGGAATGTTACACATCCAGATTATAACAGACCACCCCTATAAACTAGAAGGAAGTCAGTTTAACCTGTGAGTCAAACACACACACACACACAACCACAGCAGCCTTCTACTATATGCTCTGAAATGAAGTGAGCACCTTACTGATTCATGTTTCATGTTACATCGTCCAGAGGAAGTCTATGAATTATACTTTGTTATTTATGTAATATTTTCTTTCGGTTTAAGGTCAAGCTGCTTTATTTAGCCTTTGCCGCCTGACCCGTGTTTTATAGAGTGCCATCTATTCACACATAGGAAGGGGGGGGCCTCAGGAAGTTGACGTGCTAATGTAAAACCACTAAAGCCTGTAAATGTTGTTTAATAGAATGATTAATAGTTAAATTAATCAGCATTTAGTGAATTAAGTATACTCACAAGAAGTACTTAAGTGGCTACAGAGAAGTTAGCAGTGGGTTAAAATGTATTTTCTGTCCAAAAATGCACTGGGCATGTGCATCATTACTGCAGGATATAAGGTTTCACTCAGCATGTTTGACCTTTAAAAAATAAAAAATGTTCCTTTATGTGGTTTGGTCATAAATGTGTTTTTTCCCCAGAAGTCCCACTTAATGTCTTTCTATGTTCACAGTCATTCTGAAAGTAGACTGTATGGGATGTGTGTTTATGTGTGTGGGTGATTTGATTAAAAACTACTCAGAAAAGTAACGACACAACAGCCTGGAATATTTAACAATATATATTTCCATTGTCAATGTACATTCCATTTCGACATAAGCTTTCTTCACAAACAAAAAGTTGGCATCTAAATAAATACTATATAAAATAGAACTTCAAAATAAATATATCTATAAAGGGAACCTTTTATATGAGAGATTTTTTTTCTTTTTGTTATATCTAAACAAAACAAAAGCACAGATCTCGTTTCTTAATCCCCAACATTGACATTGCAAAGGCATAAAGGAATGGAGTAGCATCAACCCAGCTGTATGAGACTTTTCCTCTTGTTTGGGGTAGAAAATAATAATAAAAAAAAGATCTGAGCCCGTAAATGAGCGACACAAAGGGGTATGAGTGTGTAAAAATCACAGCATTGTAGCAAAGGAAAAGAAAGAGAAGGTTTTAATCATTGAGTTGTCGTTGTTGGTGATTATTCCACACCTTGAACAGGCTAGCGAGCACATGTGAAAGTGTAAAGCTAACGTGAAGTGAAAAACATTTCTCTTGCACTGACAGAGCAGTGGAATTAAAGAAAGAAAGGCATCAACTGTCGAAAAAAGAGGTCCACTGGTTGAGAAAGATGGCACTGAACACAACTCAAGAGTAAAAACGGGGAGAAAGGGAGAGAAAGAGAGACAGACTTGTCTTTCTCTCCCATCTCTGTGGTATGACAAGTTTATGCGTAGCAGCTGTGTTTGTCAATCAAGGCCAGGGGTGTTTGTTGGACAATTTCTCAGGGAGGAAGGAGGGACCGGGGGGGCAAGAAAGAGAAAAAGAGGGGAGAGAGCTGAGACACTGAGCAGTAACAGCAGGAAATGGGTTGATCCGGATAGGGGTAGATTGTGTTCCCTGTGTGGATTCAATGAGTCCACAGTCTTTAGGACTCGGAGAGGAACCAGGGAATTAGCTTAGCCTCTGGACTGCTAATGAGCCATGGATAGCATAAACAGCGGGAGTTTTTTTTCCTCTTTTTTCTTATTGCCGGGGACACTTTTTCTAATTCAAGTGCTAGTAATAGAAAGACCTGTCATTTTTGTTACCCCTTCCCAAACCTTCCTCTTTGCCACCCTCCCTCTCACAACCTCAAAAACACCTTTATCTTACCCTCAAAATATATATCTAATATATTCTCTATATATTTTGTACTGAATTGTAGTTATAATGTACCATGCAATCTTTCAAGGACATTTAAAAGTCTCTTCTAAAGAACACAAATGTTGTGAAACTATTTACAGCAAATAACATTTCACCTGCATAGCTCTATTACTAAATATATTGTCAAAACATTTGTGATTTTTGCTGCCCACCTACACCTACCAGGCCTTTGCCCAGTCATACAAACATTCTCAGTTTTGGCACCTTTCTCTCAGACTGAATTGCTAGGTTTTGAAAATATTGCCTCATACATTCAAGACTAAGGACAGTGTGTTTTTTTTCTTTCCTTTTTTTCCTGTGTGATATCGACTTTGTGCAACAAGACAAATACAGGTATGAGCAAAGTTTGGCATCCTAATGAAAGTTAAGGGTCCAACATGAAAGAGAGGTGTGTGTTACAGAGCAACAAAGACAATATGCTTTTATGCCAAACAGAAAAGGCCATCTGTATTAAAGGGCAGCATGCCTTTAAGAACCAACTGCCGTCAACTCCCATTTGGCAAGAGTGCATAACAACTGTGATCACTCAGACAGCAAAAACATGCTACTGTATGCTAGCTTCCTTTGGCAAAGTCCTAAGAATGTCATGCAAGCCACAAAAATAGACTTTAAGAATAAAAGATAGACTATCTGACTAACACAGCTATGCAGCATAATGATTAGAATTTAATGAAGACACTGTGTGTGTAGAGGTGGTGGTGGTGGTGGGGTGGATGGGGGTGGGGGTTGTGGGCTAAATGTAGTGCTCGCCAATGTAATGTGAGATAGCTGAGGTGGTTAATACTGTGCTTTAGTATGTCCTTTAAGGGGTTTGCGTCTTCCTAAAAAGGTTGTGCAAGTGGCAGGTTTGATTTTAGACAAAGGCTGACTAGATACAAACACAACAACGACGACTTTGCTATGCCTTCTCTCCCCCTCTTCACTCTCTATCACTTGCATCCCCTCTCCTCCGGAAAACATTATTTTCTGGCCAGTTTGTCTCTCGTTTAGCTTACTCATTTTAAATTATTCACTATTGCCTTTTTGCCCCTAAATGTTTCTTTGCTGTCTTGTGCAAAGAGGAAGCAGACCAGGCTCTTAGGCAGTTTAGAAATCAACATGCTGTAGGCCAAGTTCTAGAGAGGATTACTGTGACAGTCCCTGAGAAGGTTGGGTGTACTTTAAAAAAAAACACATTTCTCTACGACACATCGACTTCTAGCACGGTGGGTAACCATTACACTAGAGCATGCAGGTCATGACATGCATTACCTCTGAGGTGATTGGTGAATGGCATTCAAAATCTTTTAGAATGTCTGGGCTTCACCCTCCCAAAAATAGGAAACACACTGTTAAAAGTGATTATCTCTCTCACGTGCAGTACAACTGCCTGCACACAATACAGAGTGAGAATTGTGGGAAATTACTATTATTTTAAAGTCTTAAAGGTTTTGCTTTTACAGCTCCTCCGTGGAAATAAAAAACTTGGAGATAAAATGTTAGCAATACCGAGCCAGCATCTTTAAGGTATAAGAGGAAAAATGGTGACACTAAGAGATGGTGATCATCATTATAGCAGAGAGAGTGAGTGAGTAAGTGGTGGTTTCACTCTTGCAGTGGTCTATAATAAAGCCACAGTATAGGTAATCACTTGTTTTGTTCAGACAGGGGGACAGGGGGCTGTGCTTCTGGGGGTGGTAGGGGTTGTACAGATATTTATCTCCATCATCATATAACTTCTATGTTATCCAAGGATCAGCAACCAGCTTCTGATTAGTTACCGTTACAAAATTAGCTGAGAGATACAGAGCAGCAGAGAGGTACAATGACTTTGTTTGTGCCTTCAGCCATCTTCGCACAACACCACAAACACCAGTCCCACAATCTAGTCTCTTCTTCTTGTGTCACTCTTACAAAACAAAAAAACAAAACAACAACAAAAAACCATCTCAGAGGGCCCGTTAGCTATTCCTTCAAGCCAACTCTCTCAGATCAGGCCCGTTTTGTTCACCACCCTATCAAACATAGGTCAAAAAGCCATTTAAGTACCTTTGTTTTACATAAGTCATCTTCCAGCAGATTAATGGGGTAGTTTAAGGGGTTGGTGTTGGATTGTCCTATCCATAGAGAGCAAGCAAGTACTGTGTAGACCTGTCCATTTTTTTAGCAAGGCTACTGCCAGCCAGTTTGGTCCAGTATCATGACCCCTGCTGTTGCTTCTCTAGCGTTCCAACTTTTGCTTCCACACCTCCATTTTTACAAACAGGGACACTCAAGCCACCCTGCAAGTTCTTGCAGCGGCAGCCAGGCCTGCTAACATTGTCGTAACACTTCTGTCCCAGTTTGGCCAGGCCCATGGCTGGCAGATAGCAGACCAGGCAAGGCAGGACAAGGGAAAGGGCGGCCATGAAGGACCAGCGCGCGCAGCAGTTGGCCTGGGAGCACGAGCATGGCTTGTCGGCGCAGGAGCCCTCGTCATCCTCATCCTCAGTACAGTGGTAGAAGATCCCTTTGACCAGGCACATGCAGGTGGCTGTATCCACCAGGCTCTGAGCAGAGCACAGGCACTCCTGGTTGCAGACCCAGCAAGAGGGTAGGGTTCTGGGGAGTGTACACTCTGTGCAGCGGCACTTCCCGCAGTGCTCGCAGAGAAGGAGGTGCTTCTTCTCGGCCGGGGAGGAAGGGATCAGCGCCAACCCCTGCTGACCACCAGTGGAACACATGCCTCCTGCAGGAATCTTTGCAGACTTGAGATCCAGCGATTTGGAGGAGGAGGAGCAGGAGGAAGCAGAGGAAGAGGAGGTGAGGACCTTAGATTCAGAGGAAGTGAAGCAGCCTGGAGTTCGAGTAGTGGCTGTGTTGAAGGGGCCCTGGTGGGGGTGCAGGTTTGGGTTGTGGTCCACTGTTGGGGTGGGTGCAGCATGGTCCAGCAGCCTCTGGTCAGATGAGGTGCTGCTGCTGCTGCTGATAGAGCTGGGCCTCCCGCTGAAGGAAATCCAAGGGTGGGTGGTGGTGTCCTGGTGAGGGTGAGGCTCGCACCTGCCCTGCTGGTGGTGCTGGTGTTGGTGATTGTGGTGATGGTTGTGGTTTGCCCCCAGGAAGGCCTCCTGATTCTGACCAAGCCAGGTGATTCTTCGGTTTACAGACTTCTGGCTCGGGGGCTGCTGGGAGACGACAGCTGGGCTGTCTATGTAGTCATTCTCCACATGTGAGGACTTTATCTGATCGATGGGGTAGATGGTGAGGGGGTGCTGTAGACGGCCATAGGGCACTTGACTGTCCAGCAGGGGCTGGGATATGAGGGAAGAGGACACGCCGGGGATGTGGTGGGGAACCCTGGACTCCATGTGTAGGCTGGTGCCTCGCACGTCTTCACTCTAAAGCAGCATTTAGCAATACTGCAAAGACAGATACAAAAGAGACAGTTATGACTTGCTGTATCTGCTGCTGTTCTCACACTTTTACTCATTTGATCCTCTGTTTTCTAAAGGCCTTATCTTAAACAGTAGTGACAGTGAAAAATAACATTGTCCAAAGAATGACAGCCAAGTTAGCTATAAAGGACAGAGTGCAAGTACATAAACACATTTCCTTCCTTAATTTGTCTTTAACCAAACCAGGGCAGGTCGAGGTTGAAGCCGTCAGTTTATTTGACATGATGTGAGAGGAAAAACGTCAGCATATGCTGACGTATATTGGTGGATAAAGTTTCCTGCTGCTTTTGCGTTACCACTGTTGATGCCTAACCCCTGCTTTATCTCATGACTGAGCTACTAAAACTACTCTCCACATGTTTGAAAATTTTCTATCTGACTGTAATAGATCATACAGTGACTATCCAAGAGCTAAAGGGATCACTCAATTTCAGATCAACACATCAGACAGCATGTAAAACTAACATATGTTACAAACAGTTTCTTTCAATCAAGACAATGATTAAATCTTAAGAACTATAGCGTTTCAGTCTCTCAACAGAAATCTTTTTTCCAGGCCGGATCTCTGCAGTAATCTGAGTGTAGAGTTTCCAAACGATCTTGATTTTTAGACTGAATACCAACAGGGTTTCAAACCTCCTCCATTCTAACTTTGACGTTAGAACAATAGAACTTGGGCTCTCATCGCCTCCCTTCCAAAGAGCAGGGAGCACTGGAGAGCAGGGCTTGCATGCAAAAGACTCAAAGATGCAAAACAAGGCAGAGCAAAGAGAGGAGAAGGCTGCCTGAAAAGGGACTTCAACAAAGACAAAACGAATGCAAGACGCAAAGGAAATGAGGTCTTTGTATAGAATCACTGCAAAGTGAGAGTACCAAGTAATGTAATTTTAGTTTTTGCAAATTTCTCTCTCAATATACAGTATAAAAACACAAACGTTAATCAGAGTAACAGACCAGTCTTGGAATTTGTGAATGAAACTGGTTTTGTGAACTGCAGTTTTTTGTGAATGAAAGCTGCAGGCTGCACTCTGCTTTGCAAGCATGGATCAATGCGTCCCAGTCATGATGAGCCTGAATGAAATCGGTTTTATCCGTTTCATCAATGAGCGCTCGGCAGCGGGCAAAGGACCTAACCTACTTTACAGTAAACAAAAAGGTGACTGAAGACAAACGGCGCAGCACAGGCAACATTTCAACTGACCCATATCTGCGGTGTTTAGTTACCTCATTGCCAAATATACCCCAACGATTCAGACGATCGGATGCATGGTGTTTCTGACTGTTCTTTCAAGGCAATGTGAATTTTCCAAGGACCCTCGTAGCTGTCGTGTTGTGGCTCATCAACGCATATTAACCTGCTTATTGGTCATCTATTTCATCTAAAAATGACTCAACGGCAATGCTTTTCTTGACCGTCAGCTCGTGTTATTCTCCTTTTCCTCGAATTTCGTTAAAGCCTGGCGGTTGAGAAACCTGTTGCGACATTGCTGGCACCGACAGAGGCGCTTGTGATCGTCAAATCTAGACCATTATGAGCTCCAAGCCGGAACTGTGCGTGTGCGAGCGCGTGTGTGCGTCCCTCCCTTCGATATGTGAATGAACTGAGTCATAAAAAACCGGAGGCGGCCGCTCGGCATACTCAAATAGCATGTTTATATAGGCATTGTAACCACGTATTCAACACCTCGGTCCTAATATCTGTAAATTGACCAAAGGGTAACCTTGACGATGAGAATGGTACACCGTGTGCCAGTACCGGACAGACGACTGTGGGGTAGTTTTAATCGTCGGCAGTTAAGTGCGTAGTTTGATGCGTAAACCTGGACGTTATCGTTCGTGGCAACTAAAAGAAAATCAGATTAAAAAAACAAAATTTGACATTTTAGTGGAAGTTCAACGGAATGAGATGAAAGTGCTTGGTAATAATAGCAAAAACACCTGACACAACCTACATGGCGTGCCAACCAGGCGGTCGCTGCAGAGCGAGAGCGACACACGCAACCGAACCGCCCGAGATAAAACATGTAAAGGCTTCAGGATGGAGATTTATTAGACAGAAATTGAAGTATGTACATATTCCGCTGCCTTTATTATGACAGTTGCTTTCAAAGAAGCCACAGACGGCGTCGCGATAGATGTCGAAATCCATATTCGCTGTCAAAAAAAGCGGCATTTCGAACAAGTTACACTTTAAAACACGACACCGTTTTCCTCTCTCTCTCTCTCTCTCTCTCTCTCTCTCTCTGCGCTCTCAACCTTGCTTTTGGTACAAAATGGGTGGTTAAATATTGACTTAGTGTGCAAACACGGGATCGGAGGGAAAAAGCTTGTTGCAAAATAGAATTTGCAAGAGCGTTTTTTCGTGCCTGCGATCCAGCGGCTCGAGAGGGAGAGGGGGCCTGGGGGGGCAGCTGAGCGTAGGCAGTAAGAGAGGTTTGAGAGGATCAGTCAGTCCGTGCAGGCGCACCGCACACAAGTTACAAACATTTTAACGATGAGAAAACAGCAAAGAGCAGATCACTTACTGTGGTTTCAGAGTAAAATTCTCATCTCTTCGTTGCGCACGACGTTTGCGCGCTGGATATATAGTCCAGTCCGAGCGAGCGAGTAGCTCCAAAAACAAAAGAAATGTGGAGTAAAGATTAAGTCCAGATATTAGGAAATAATATGAGCAAGGTGGGCGAAAGGAGAGCGAGTCTCCAGCACTAATCTCCACTCGCTGGTGCGTAAAAGGCGACTGCGGTTGTGGACGCAGAGCTTTGGGTATGATGTTGCAACCACCGAGGGGGAGGGAAGTGAGTTTTTATGAATGGGAGGGTAGAGGAAAGGAAAGGGACGGCACTGCGCAGATGCCTCGATGCCCCCCCCCCCCCCTTTTTTTTGTGAATGGGAGGGCAGAACGACTCGGGAGGGCTGAAATGCGGAGGTTACATTTTTATGAATGGGGAGGACTCAGAATGGCATTGCGCAGGCGCGATGCCGAGATTTTTATGAATGGGAAGGAATGGCGAATGAGACGTGTGTGTGTGTGAGAGAGAGAGAAGGGGGGTGGGGGGTGGCGGATGAAGAGGTGGGGGCTTTTATTGGTCACAAGGGCAATGTCAGGCCTGATTTACATAAAGAGTCGGCTCATCGGCTGTGGTGCCACTCGCTTTATTTTAGCCCGTTAATTTATTTATCTATGCAGCTCGCGCTTCCTGCTAAAATAGACGTGATTATGGTATTGTGTAATAGATGAGAGAGCGAGCGAGATGTGAGTGGGCTAAATCTGCAATTAATTAATTATTTTTTTTCATCGCTGGCAAATCTGATCACCAATATTCTTCCGATTCTGATGAATTGGTGCCAAAGTGTCTAATGAAAAACATGAAGAGGCAGTCATGGCCTGTTTTCTAGAAAACAAAACACCCCAGCTAAAGCCATGAATCTGAAAGGATACGATACCAGCGGGTTCAATAAATGAAAAACAGTGGAAGTCTGAGGCTTAGTTTTTCATTATAATCAGTGTATTCTCTGGGCTATCAAGATGCCAGAGAATCTTTCAGATCACATGCCTCAGCTCGATTAGGATAAATAATACCCTTCCTGTTCTATCTAAAACGGTTTATTGCCAACAAGGACGTGCCCTTCCTTCCTGTGCTACAATGTAAGGTATGACTACAGCTTCCATGGCAGTGTTTTAGGAAAAAAAAAAAAAAAAAAAAAAAAAAACAGAGGAGAAGGAGGAGGAGGGGAGGCGAGGAGAAGGGGGTGGGGAGGGGTGCTATAACGCCTACTCTGAAACGCAAACCAGCATGAGGGCAGGCAGGATTCACAAAAGGACAGGATGTTGTTGATTTGTACCGAAACCACACGGAGGAAATGAGTGTGAATTTCCCTTCTCTCTGACATCCCAGTGCGTGTGTGTGTGTGTGTGTGTGTTTCCCTGCGACACCCCCCACCCCACCCCCCTCCTCTCCCAGCTTCGGGCTTTTAACCAGTCAAAGGTTAACAGTTGCCCCATTATCCGTTTGCACACATCACCATGGCAACCACTACACCTCCAAATTGGGATTACTGTTTTGGAGAAAGCTGTAGAGACAGAGAAAGAGAGAGGGAGAAAAGGTGTTTAATTTATTTATATCTGGATGAATGGGGTTTAGGTTATTGTCAATACACTGTCCCATTCATCTCAGTAAAAAAAAAAATCAAGTTTAAACAAATGAATTTTAAACAATAGCTTCTGATCAATCGCAAAATGTAAAAATCACTGTCAACATTTACATCTATGAGTCCAGTAGTTCATTTTTATTGCATAATTGTGAGTTTAAAGGGACTTTATTACACTTGATTGTGCTTTCTATCCCATAATATCACAATAATATTCTTATCATGTACTTTTAATAATCATACAGGGGTGTGACTGTGGTGCTCAAGAGTAAATTTGTGGCCTTTATCATGCAACCAGCATTTTGTTTTTCCTGTTTTAGCACAATTTGAATAGCCTATTTTATGTTACTAAAAATATAATTTACATTGATATGATTAATAAATAATTGTAACAAGGAAAAAATAATTTAAAAGCTAAGTAAGTACATAGGCAAATATATGATATGGGATCATATCAATGAAACTGACTGGACTTTATTCATACAGTGGTTTTACACAGTTCATATATAAAAAGAATAAAAGAATACATTTGAATGACTATATAACTACACTGTTTTTAAATCGTACCTCTTAAAGATCTACTGTGCATTACAAAATAGCTCTGTGTAAACAACATGCCTTTATGTTACAACTATGACTGTGTCAGTAAAAAGTGACAGAGAGAAGCTACTTTAAAGATGTATTATACTGTATATTACGAAAGAATGAAAGCTTTCATAATAGTCCCACAAATATGTAAATCTTACATGGCAGCCTGTCTTCCCTTTCTCTATCTTCTCTCTCACACACACACACACGGAGATGCACATACTGGAAATACTTGCAGATTTCTGTCCGCAGCTGCGTGGCTCGCAGGCATGGCCTACATGAAGTGCTTGTTGAATTGTAGATTTCTCGTCGGTGTGATCATCCAGGCATACATGCACGGAAGGGAAGGCCTAGATTTCTCTCCAGAGTCTTCCCTCCCAGCCTTCCTTCCTGCCACATCTGTTGGCTACTGCTGTGAGTTTGGGATTATAATGGACAGCCCCATCTGCTTCCAGAGCAGTTTGACATATTTAATGGTAAAAGTTGTTTTTTTTTGCATTCCCTTGAACAAACCTAACAAAACCTTCATTATTAAAACTTTGTCTTTGTTCTATTTCAAATATCCAGTTGAACTCTTCTCCCCATGCAGCTCTGAATGTTTAGATCCAGACTAATCCACAAACATGACAGTCTAAATCAAATTACAATGTCAATAGCCTTTTTGTTTATCACTTAGGTCTATCACTTGATGTATTTTTACTAATCTATTGGCGTTTGTCAGTCGAGTATTTCCTGACTGTTCCCAAGACACAATAACCAGAAAAAGGGTGGTAATTGTTCAGTGTATGTGTGTTTGTGTGTCTGTGTGTGAGCAGAGTGTTAGATGGCAGTGCTTAAATGCAAATCACAGCGATAGCTCTTACAGAGTGCTCTCAGCTTACATCAAAAGCTTCCTGTTGCAGGTAAGCCATCATTTACCCTCCACCCCCGACACTTTACAATACGCATCTCTCACCAATTAGCAGTTGTGTGGGCCTGTAGTTGTGGTGTGACAGGTTGAAGATTGTGAATGCCTTCAAAGTGCATTTCACGCAAGGCCACCATGACTCTGTGCTTGCTGCTTTCCTCAAATCTTGAAGGGAAACATTGAGAAAAAAAGTGGTGCTAACACAAAAACTGATGGTAAAAATGATTCTTAAAAGGAGAGATTTAATGCTGGTCCATTGTATTTAATGCACATCTACAACATACAGTATAAACATGGCCATATTAACCTCCTGAGGGGCCCTGGGGAAAAAAAATATAGTTGGGCCCTGGTTGACCCCCATTTTACATGGCAGTATCTTTACTTCCCCAGGCACTGACAAACAAACCAGTACTCAATAGAGCTGAAATGGGTAGTTGATTAATTGATTGAAAGTCAACTGAAACAATATAAATTGGTCACAATTTTGGTAATCGTTTAAGAAATTTTTCAAGCATTCACTGGCACAAGCTTCTCAAATGTGAATATTCACTAGTCTAGCCTAATTACTAGTACTCCTGAGGCTGTAGTTTCTCCATGTAAGCTGTAGTTTTTCTCTGCTCACAAAGTAATCATTGTTTAGCTTTTTCAAAATCACAAAACTTTCAGATTCTTGTAGCAGCTGCTGCAATGAATGGCAGTTTGTCATAGAAAATAGAAAAGTAACCCCCAGGAATACATTTCGTTTTTACAGAAAGACTGATGAAAGCAATGCTGAATTGATTTGAGTTTCAATTGCGTTACTGGAGCTAGTGGAACATGGGCGAGCCCCCGGTGTGATATCATAACCTTGGCTCTCTGCACAAATAAATGTGCCTTGCCTTTAGTGGAACAAAATGCTAACAAATGTATAACTAATCAAATTGTGTGGACAGAAATGATATGGAATAAACCTGTGGCTTTTGGGGCCCCTGGATGCCTTGGGCCCCTGTGCAGTTGCCTGCTTTGCGCATTTGGCAATCCAGTATTAAGCATACATTTGCTCAATGCACAATTTTGAATCACAGTTCTGCAACAGGCAGAATGATTTATAAAAAATACTGTAAACTGAAGATGCTGGGGAAAACGTGTTATTTAAAAGTTCATAGTCAACTTCAGTTCCTAAATATTTCCCCTCTAAAAGTAATTCTAACCCTATACCTAACACTACCAGTAAAGATAGCTAGATTTAAGATTAAATACAGACAGTTGCAACCCCACAGAAAATCCCATCTCTCCTTGGAGTTCTGTCCCTGACTTGGCAACTTTCCTTTGCTTGCTTCCTGTAAATATTTGTGTTGTTAAGGAACATTGAGCAATCCTATTCTACCTTCTGGCTGTGAGCATTGGACCCCCTGGTAGTCTACATTCAGAGGAATGACTGTTCCTACATATCACAACAACTGTGTTTGGGCATGATGAAACTCTGCCTGGTTGTGGAGCAGAATGTTTGTTAGTCAAATTACGAAAGGATGTTGATGCAACGACGGATTAGAGGAGATTTCCTCCATCACACTCTCACAGCATATCATCATCACTGTGGGATTTAAAAAAATGTTTACATCAACATATGATGTTTACTGTTACTGTCAAATTATTCTGATCGTTCTCTTAATATAGCTTTTCTGAAATATCCCAGAATGATGTCCCATTGTCTGTGATTAACCACTTATTGGACTAAGAGATACTTCATATAGCCTGAGTAGTGAATCCCTACCAAGGTAGCTCAGCAGCTGCCAGGGGAAAGTTCAACTAACAAACTCAGCTAAACATGGCTTAAAAATATATTCACATATTTGTGTAAAGGAGGAAAATACACAGTCAAATAGGATTAACTTGGTATGATATTTAGTAAATTAACAATAACCAGTAAGCTACAATTAAAATAGTTAAGTAATGAATAAACAGTTGAAATAGTTAGCTGAAAGGGATAGCTAAATGTTGAAATAAATAGTCAAAAGTAATGGATAAAGAACTGTGATTGTTAGCTATAAGTAATGAACTTTTGATATAACTAAAAAGTTGGAGTGGTTGGCTAAAAGTACTAGATAAACAGTTAAAATGAAAGAAACCTGAGTGAAATAGTAGGCTAAAAGTTACAAATAGTTTGGCTAGCTACAACTAATGAATAAACAGTTAAAATAGTTAACTCAAAGTAAAAAGTGATGAATGAATTGCAGATACCTCCAGGTTCAGCTGCTCCTCCTGTACAAATGCAAACTTGACCAGCTATATGCAGCCAAATATTGACAGTTTAACAGTATGTAAAAAAATATCAGCATCCGCTAAAAATGTATAGTGTATAACATCTACATCATAATAAATTCACATGGGCATATGGGAACAAGAAGGGTAGTGTTGACAAAAGGGTGCTACTTGAACTTATCGGTGGTATGTCAGATGAAAAAAGGTTGCGAACTACTGCAGCAGAGTATACTTGTGTTTTGTACAGTTTTATCGTAAGGGTGGAGTAGAGAGTAGCTAGGCTTAGGGCCAACAATAACAGAATTAGCAAATGTAATGACGTGTTAGAACCTACAGGAACACTCAAACTGAGCAAGCTGAGAGCTGCATTGTAGAAAACTCTATAGTTTGCCTGCAGTGAGAGGCGGATCTCGACCACGAGGCCAGGTAGCTTCAACTCCTCAAATATTGACTTCCTTCCTCGCTACCCGCCTGGTCAGGAGGTGTGTTTGTATGCTTTGGAGTCAGGAAAGGTGTGTGGTAAGAGAGGTAGGAAGGGGGGGTGGGGGTGCATGTACATGTGGTTGTGTGAGTCTGTGTGTCCACATCCATCAAAATAAAGAGTTTGATGACTTTGGCCTGCCCTCATTGCACCATAATAGGATACATTAGACCTAATTCACTTAAAGCCATTAGAGAGCTTAAAAATTCCTGTAAAGGAATAACAACACAGGGGCCAAATGAGCTACAGTGGCTCTGCTGCCAAAGGAGTTTCACAACAGATTGTTTTGTAACAGGATCCCAACTAGACTATTATATTAGTTTTAATCAAGTATTTATTTGTGGACTGTGGAAAATCAAATTTCCTTGCAAAACTTTTAAACTTCTAAACTCAACAGTTTCACTTCATTATCTATTCATTTATTACAGCTTACTTAAAATTTCCTTTAATAAGTATGAGTAAATCCTACATTTTGTTAAGTTTTTGTTGTAGGTTGCATTTTTGAACAGTTTACTTTTAAACCTTTTTAGTCTGAAATGTATTTTTGTTCTATTTTTAGTTCACAATTCATCATATTTTGTCAGTGTATACACAAGGAATACATTCAAACAAATCACTGTCATCACCAGAATCTAAATATTTCCACTTTAACCCCAAACCAAGCAATTGTGTCGTCCGTCTAGTTAGCTCTGACATGACCTTATTCCACATCAGCCTAAAAGCTTTGCATGAGCATTTGACATTTTGAGAGGAAATTTCGTGACCAATAATTTGACATGGTTATGCAGGAGGAAATGGGTTTTGTGGCTCCAGATAGTCACACCCATTGTGAGAAAGGTCCTGGTTTCTTAGTACCGGTCTGTCCAGGTCAGCAGTGAACCCACAGGACGCTGTTGTTTCTTGTTTCTTTTTTTTTTTCCTGGGCAGCCATCCCAGGAAATGTGGCCTCACCTGGTTTGGGTTGGTCATACTTAAGACAACATCAAGTAGCATATGCCATTTAGCAGAAGCTTTTTTCCATTCTCTGGGCAAGAGAGTTACATTGAGCCCTCGAAATAGTGACCTCAAAATAACTGCACATAGTCTAGACCCCTATTAAGACGATTTTGTCTCAGAGAATGCCTGCTGAAAAGATTGTTGTGGATAAACTGGAAGAAAACTATACTTATTTGGTGCAACAAGCAATGATTAGTTGATTTATGCTTTTGCATGTGAAAAATGTTTAGAAATTAAATTAATGTGATAACAACCTACATCAGCTTCATTTTGCTTTGACTCTCAGGGACAATTGAGGATCCCTAGTTTGGAAACCCTAACCTTGAGGTCAGGGAGACTATATTTTCACTGGATGACCCAGGTTCGGTGTCCATGTTGACAAGCATCTGCCCTGCTGAAATGCTCTCAAGCGCGACCCTGAATCCATGTCAGCTGCAGGGGTGCTGCTCTGTCCTCTGACCCTGACCTCTGAACTTCCTTAGTTTGTGGAAAAGCGATGAAAGAATTTCCCTGTAGGGATCAATAAAACCATCTCATTAAAACACTATGATACATTTTAGTATGGGTGGTCCCGGGGAATCATAGGATTTCGGAGGCCTAGACTATTGATCATTCCTTCTACAGCTTTATATCATTACAATTGTGGCCTAATGAACTCAGGGAGTCAGGGCAGGACCTGAGACCAGCAGGATGGTTATGGATGCATATATCTGCTTATACATCCTCCTTTTCTATTCATTCTAGTCCTATGGCACCTATGTGAGAATAAGAACACAAGTACAGATACAGGTACAAAATAATTTAAGTAGTGAGGTACTGAGATGAAAGGGCCACATCTGACAACTGCCACATCTGTTTTTTTTTTTCAACAGGTCTCTGCATGATACATAAATAAAATCATATTACTATAAATAAAACATGATAAGTGTATTCACCAACAAATAGACAGACTCCAGTGGATATACCAACAGTGGGAGAGCAGAAACATCAGCAGATCTGACAATTTGTTCACTTTTCAACAACAGTGCCACTCTTGCCTTAAAACTGCATTTGAACTTGAGTGCTTTGTTCACTGTGGGATGCTATATAAATCCTTTTTCAACAGTTCCAGACTGATACTCCTGTTTTTTGGTGCTGTAGAAACAATATATCTTTTCATAAAGACAGAGAAAACATCGAATATTGAACTGAGGTCATTAAAACAGAGTTGGAAACCTGTCCTGTGGATACGCTGTAAGAAACAATGCAACAGATGACAGAGGATAGAGCAGTTATATTAGAAACAAGAATCATTCTCAAGGTGACTGAGGAAAAAAAAAAAAAAAAAATAATAATATATATATATATATATATAAAAAGCATTTTCTTGTCTCCTTTTGTCTGACTCTTCCGTTTTCACATTCAATTCCTAACACACAATAACATAAATGTACATGCATAGAAAGACATCCATAAACATTCAAGAACATACAGCACATTCAGACTACACACACACACACCCCAACTGGCCTCTATCATTGTTTCCATAGTCAACCCGGGTTGGCTGATATTATGTCTACCCTCAGTATGTAATTAGTAGCCCGGTCTGGTTCTGTCTGGGCCGTCAGTGTCGGTGGGGCTGTGTGTGTGTGTGTGTGTATGACTGGTGTGCAACAAATGCTACGTTTCGGTTGCGTATTAGCTGGCAGTGTCAACTTCGGCTACAGACACCTGATGACAAGCTTAAATTAAGCCTTCAGAGGAGGACAGGAGGACAAGAGAGGAAAGGGTAGAGGAGAGGAGGAAAGACAGGAGGATCAGATGGGTGGAAAAAGGAGGTAAATGAGAGGGCGGGGAGGGAGGGCCGGAAGGGGAGGAGAAGAAAGGGGCAGATGAGGAGGGTGCAGGAGATCAAAGGAAAAGGAGGAAGGAAGGGTGAGAGGGAGATGAAGGAGATGAGAGGTATAAAATAATCGTGGGAGGAGAGGAGGTGAGAAGAGGGCAGAGGAAGGAAGTGTGGCTGGTGGAAGGACAGGAGGGCGAGAGGAGATGGCGAGGGATAGGCGTGAGACAGCACAGTAACTTCTGTGAGCCATCAGTCTGGAGAGGAACACCGAGGCGGATGAAGTGGGATGAAGAAATTAGTTTCATCTCGGGACCTACAATTTGATTTTGCTGTCTGGTCTGATGTGAACTGGTCATATATAAAGGCAGACTCATGGAGGGGGATTTTGGGAACAGGGTCAGACTGACGTGGTAGACCAATCTTGAGGCTTTGTTAAAATCTGTTGCCAGCTGGCATAAAGTCACTGCTTTCTGTTACTTTTAAAGTTAACTGTTTATTTGTGTTCAAGTGACCCCCGAGTCTAAACAAGCTGCCAACCCGAAACAAGCTCCATTAATATGGTTTTCAGCAATAAAGTTGAGTATCTTATGTTGTTTAAAAGGAATTATTCAACTTTTTGGGGATGTAAAACTTCATTGCCAATAGTTAGATGAGAAGATCAAAACCACTTTCATGACTGTATGCGTGATGTGTGACTAGAACCTGGACACTATTAGCTTAGCATAAAGACAGGAAGCAGGGTGAACGGCTAACGCCAGTCAGCACCTCTGAGCCCTGCAGAACATCACTGCACCCAGCCAAAAACGGTCTAAGTAAAGTAACTCCTGTAAAACAACAGCTTGTCATTTTAACATTTCTGTGTACATTAAGCGCATTCATTAGTGAACTTTAGAGGTGCTGGTAGGTGTATTTTGGACTGGACACAACCAAGTTAATATTTCCCCCCTGCTACTATTTATGCTAAGCTAAATTAATAATCTCCTGGTTGAGGCTTCATGCTTAACACAGTGGTATTGATCTTCGTCATCAAACTACATACAGTCCTGGAAAAGGTGGAGCTTTATCAGTCTTTATCAGAGCTTAGCTGAGAAATAAGAGCTCTTTTGTTTTACATGATTTTAACTTTAGTTCTTTAATTTTCTTTTCTTTTTCTTGTTAAGCACATATGGAGCTGACATGGCTCTCTATAGTTGGAGTTCAGAATGATCTAAAACTGTTGAGAACTGATGAGGTGTATATAAATCAGATTTAGCCCGGGGAGTTGGTTTGTGTGCATTTTGTCCAGATGTGAGTGTACTCAGTGATTGTGCTTCACAGCGTCTCTGATTAATATAACCACAGTCTCCCCTGAGCTGAGGAGGATGTGGCTCAAGAGGGATGCTTTGACTCACTGGCTCTTTTGTTGTGAAAGGATGATGAAGAACAGTCAGTTCCCAATGCAGGCCCAGATCAATAGGATATAAATCAGGATCTGATTCAATATGAAAAAATAAAAACAGCGGCTTTTCACTAGTAGGTCTATTTTACATGATACAATTCAAACTAAAACAAATCATTTCAACTAGGAGCTAGGTCAGTAGTATTAATTTTTAGGTGGTCATCTTCAGTCTACAAAGAATATTTGACTGTGTATCAGAGGAGCTGTTTACTTGCACTCAGATATTTCTCAGTTACATAGCTTATTGTATGCTTAGCCAGGTTTCTAATCAGAGTAGCAGTGCAGAGAAATGACATTTTAACCCCTGCTATCTAACATTTACAAACAGTATAGAAACATTAATAAATTGTATTACACACTATAATGTGGTCTCTCTCTCTTTTTCTTTTTTTCCATACAAAAGTCTGAATGCTTATTTAACCCTCTCTTCTGTAAAGGAAGAAGAATCTATAATTGACCTCGTGTGACATTTCATTCTCACCTTTCCTTTTCTTCCTTCTCCACCTCCCTTCATCAACACACCTTCATTTCCTTAATTGATCCCCCGTCACATATCGGGCAGATTAACCTCAGATTAGCCAGGTAAACATTGCACTGTGTGTGTGTTAAACTAGAGGGGGAAGTGGAGTCTTTGATCAGGCTAATGAGCTGCCAGTCCTCCCTCCAGGGCCTGCTGTTTGGCTGGGGGTTGTATGGACACCTGAAACAACACGGAGACCACGCATAGCCTCCAGTGGCACTCACACACACACTCACACACACACACACACTCGTCAATGAAGCACACCCGCATCCTGCCACCATTATTGTCTGCCAGCCACCTCCTACCACCCCCTGCTAGTCGTCTCTATCCATGTGTCAGTCACACACCCTCACTTCACCTCCAATCTCCTCTGCTGCTCCCACCCGACTAACAGTAGCCTAACCTTTCACAATGGTCACACCACCCACCTCCTGCCTTGCCCCCTACCTATCTTCTGTTCTGTCACTCACACAGTCTTCCATGTTCACTCACCATCCCCCATTCACCTTCATCTACTGTTCTTCCTCTAATACGGCTAATAGCTAAGTGTTAAAATGCTTCTTAAGGGCACATCCACAAAAAAATGCGACCGAGTGTCCCTTCAATAAACGACTACAATGTTGTGATCAGCTATTTAAACAAGTTTGAGAGCAAGTTTGACACATCAGGATTCCCACTTAATATTTCTGTTAAAAGTTAGTATACTAACATATCTGTGAAGGCGTTGTGGTTAAAAAATAAGATGTTTTTCCAGTGCTGATGCTTCAGGACCTTAATCTGCATTATTGTGCCCCTAGCCTCAGTATAGCAGCCCAATGTCCCTGCTCTACCACGTCATCTTTTCAAGAAACCTGTTCAGGAAGTCAGGAACTTAACCTGCATTACAACCACAGGAATGTACTGCAGTTCCAGTTATGGTTCAGGCCCCCAGTCCCCTGCTGCTGGGCTAGCACTTCTTAATAGCCCAGGAAGTATCAAGATGCTAACAGCAGTGACTGGTCAAACACAAAAGTGACACCTGTCAGTAAACGTGTAGCTTTCAGTCAGAGTACAAGCAAGCAGTGGTTGACACTACTATCAATACGAAGACTTCTGGGCAGAGATTTTGCTAGACGTTATTGATTCCTAAATTCTACTTTTAACAGACTTTCCAACTAGTCTAAAATCAAGAGAGATGACATGCTCTTTTATGGCCCTGTGTTTGGTCAAACAGGCTTAAAACCTGTCCCGCAATCACCGCTTTTATTGTTCCCCTCCAAGGAAGTTTATAGCTCCTCACTCAAACACCCACATACATCACACTTCCTCACCCCTGCTGACCCCTCAACCCCGATGTGTGTCACTCAAGGTGGTGACAGTCAGAGATGGCGCTGCCGACGCGAGGGCGCTCAAGCGATAAGCATTTGTCTTTGCCCTCCTGCTTTTCCTCCCTTGTGTCTCTCTCTCATCCACTGTGGCCTTTTGCAGTCTGTTGGCTATGTGACCCATTGACCCATGACTTGATTGGTCTCTGACAGCCATCAAAGCACTTTCTTATTTCACAATGACAGCTACAGGACAATATATGACTTGAATTTGTTTAAAATACTTTTAAAAAACAAAGGAAATTTAAGACAAAATAGCAGCTGTGTGTTCTGACGCCATGCTGCTGTTTAAAGGTATAACCTAAAATTTATCTGACCATCTAAAATTGGTTTGTACTCACATCAAGCTCTTTCCCATGCGTTTGTTATGTTATATGTCTGTTCTTAACCCATCATAACTCAAATTACAGGTCTATAACGATCAGGGGAGAAACTTAATATTAAGGTTGAAAACTCCTGAGCCCTCAGTCTGGTGAATCATATGGCTTCTTCAAATAAAGCCACATCTGCTGAATATACTTTACCTTACTCACCATCCTGTCTGGGAGCCGTCTTATGATAACTGAGGAGTTCACATTTTTGCAGAGCCAAATCTGTGCAAAACGCTTATCTGTAAGATTTCAAAACCTTCTTACCACAGATGTGTCTGTGTTATATTTAGCTCTCTGGTGAAGCAACACTTTCAGTCGTCTGCCTGTGACATGGGAAACTGAAAAAAAAAAAAAGTTTCCGAGGCGAGGAGAACGGAAACAAAACAGTGAGAGACTGTGTCTGTTGCCAGATTTGCTGACGTTACATGGTGTCATGACAACTAATATACAATTCTTAAAAAAGGTTTTGAGGTCGAAACCTAAATGTCATCTGTAAATGATTGTGATCATGTGGCTTGTCGATTTACTTTCTGTCACAGTGACAAAACATGAGAGTTGCTATTTGACTCATCTTTTTATCCAAGAATGACTGTGATGCATAGTAGTACATGTTAAAATCTTTTGTTCCAAGAGACGAAGAATAAAGTACCTCTGTTAATTCTAATTTGAATTCTTATACTTTCCTTAACTCCACTCCACCACCTGAATTATTACTCATCTCACGTGGACAGCTTTAGCGTTTGTACATGTGTGTGTACGTACGTGTGTGTATGAGCGTTTCACTATGCACTCAAGATGTTTTCACAGCGCTCACTTTTGATGGGGTGATTTACGTCTTTCTTACTGAGGAGGCACACGCTAACACACAAGCAAAAGCCACACAAAAGCCACAGACCAAAGAGCGGAAGACATGCTCGGTAAGAAAACAGGTTGATGATCAAACTGGTTTAACAGAGGCCTTGTGATGTTTGTATAGAGATGTTGTCCTAGAAATCTGTTTCACATACTCAACCCTGACAGCACTTCCACTGAACTCTGAATGTGAGGGTGATGGATATTTCAGAAGTTAGTGGGGTCCTGTCACACAAACATTCTGTTTCTTGAAAGGCTGGCTTCTCTGGCATAGGATTGAGACTGTTTGTGAAGCAATACTTCACTTAGATTGCGAAACAATACCTTGACATATCATGAACGGTAAACAGTTTTGCTGTTCCGGGAATGCATCATGATCAGTGGTACAACTACAAAGGTTAACACTGAATGCGTTAACCCACCAAGGATGTTTTGTACACATTCATTTCCTCCTCCAGTTTCATAATTGCTGATACGAAAAAATGAGGCAGAAATTATACAGGTGGTAACCAGCTAGTGGGTGTTTCTAAAATTATATCACAAATACAATAATTTGACTGTACTTCACACCTCAAACGTCTCTGGGATGTTCATGTTAAAACAAGTAGCAAGTTGTGAGGTGGTCATATGAAATTGAGTAAGCTAAATTAATAGTATTCTGCTTTCAAGAGGACATGTCCACAGAGGACTTCTGCATTCAGATCATGACATGCCACCGAGTGTGTGAACTGAAATATAATGCTTGTACAACTGGCCAGTCTTCTAGTAAAGGGATATGACTTTTGCTGCAATCCAAAACTACAAACTAACCAAACCTACTGATCAAATCTCTAAGGTGGAGTGGTTTTCAGATAGAAACACTTAAACTACAGTAAGTTTAGACCTTCTCCAACCATTGTAGGAAACTGGTCTGTAATGACCTACAGTTGCACCAAATTGTATAATACATTGTCCATGAATGCTTTGTTAGAAGTGTGTATGTGTGTCAGAGAAATAATTTTCTCTGTGCATACTGTATATGTATCTGTGTGGGTGTGTATGTGTCCATATTCCTGTGTGAATGTGTGTGTCTGCATGCATGTTTGTATTCCATTTACTTCTGCTCTCCAACAGCCTTTCTCTGTCACCCCTTTTTCCCCCCTGTTGTTTCTCCGGCTCAGGTGAAAGGGATCCTGGGAACAGCCAGGTTCCAACTTCCCAAAAGCCTCTCAGTGCTCACAGGCTCACAATGGAACAAAGATTGTCTCAGTGTTGGGATGCTTATGGGAAACCCAACCCAGACTGTAATGGCCATCGTTTGACAACTGGGAACTAATGGAAGACAGGATACATCTACTGTATAAGCCTGGGAGATGAGATTTTTACACCTTAATGTTCCATACAAAAAGTAAAGATTTGGTAAGCCACTCTACAAACAAGAACAAATTTAGGATACAAAATATCATATACTGAATTAGTACGCAACACACTGCTATATGAATCTGTTGGGCACCCAAAGGGTGAGAGCTCTCAAAATTAGGATTGGGTTATGGTATGGATCCCACAGTCCTCTACGCAAGCATCTTGGCCAATCAGGAGCACCTACAGTAACTGAGTGATGAGGACCCAGTTGGTGTTTGATTGAACAAACTGTTACGATAGAGGAACTGTTGCTAGAAATCTAAAATGTGTCTGTGCATTGGCAGACAGGTTATTTCTATTCTACTAAAGGAGCTTTCCTTCTTACAGGACAATGTCCTTCTTAGATAGATACATAGATGCAGACTTCAGACAACTCAGACAGGGCACTGACTTCTGCTACTTGACATGCCAAGAGAAGAGGAGAGCCAGCCCGACTTGAACATATTAGGAGAAAGCCTTGGTGTCAAACAATTGTTTTCTTTTAACAGAAACCCACCAATATCAAAGATCAAGTAAATCAAGAGAAAACAGATGGAAAGAATGAACAGGAGCCATGGGTGAAAAAAAAAAGAAAAACAGGTGATGAAAGACAGAATGTGCATTATTCACAGGGTGTGACACCACAACAGAGCCTCCAATGGTAAACATGTGTGGTGGTTTGGGGCCTAGTGGCTGCTCCAACTCCCAAGCAGCCTGTCTGATTTTGGGTTAGAAGCTTGGCTTGTCCAGTACCTCTGCACTCTGTATCTGACAACACGTCAGTGGATTTGAATGTTTCAGTCAATTAACTGCAAATCATGTAGTTTACAATCCAAATGCCACAGCATGCCATACTTATTTAGATTTTGTACCTTTGGCTGTTAATGCTTTCTGTTCATGCTGGTCCACCATGACTTGTATAGTCTAGCTTGAGATAAATGACAGTGAACACTTACCAGGCTTTAGTTATTATCCATGCTAGCGGCGTGATAATGTTAGGTCCCCCACTTCAGTCCATACTAAAATATCTCAACTACTCTTGGATGGATTTCCATGAATTACATAAAAATAGTGATCAGGTCTGTGTGGCGCTATAATCAGACTGTTACGTTCCTCAAATTAATGCATGAAGAAATGCAATATTTTGATTGCTTAAGGTGAAACTAGGATCATCATGTTGCACACTCTTCTTCTCTAGTGGTTTTAATGGCACTCTGTTGGCCATCATTTGTTTATCATGGCAAACCAACTCATTGGTTAAATTTGCACAAAAAAATTAAAATGAAATCCACCTGTGGAACTGCTAGCACAACTGTAGACTCTTATTCTTGTTTGTCTATTGTAGATAATTATCATGTTTAAATGCAGCTGCAGTCCGGGACAATTCTGAAAACTCTTCCTCAGTTGTGCAGCTACTCACTTGTACAACTCAGATATTTGAGATTCAGCTGCAGAATGGCATCTCACTCAAAACCAACTTATGTCAACTGAGCGGTGGCACTAAAGGAAAGGTGAGGGGTCTCCAGAATCATTAAGATACACTGTCAGGCAATCATGAATATGTTTACCAACTTTTCCAGAGGAAAATTATGCGCAGTAATGTCATGTGCACACAGTTTATGAGTTAAAAACCACCTGTAGCGCTCTTTTACTCTGGCACAATGTTGTATTAAATTAGTACAGAGTTACTGTTAGTGCTCTTTTTCTTGCGCCTGGATATCTTTAGTTACTATAGGAACAATGTAAAGGCACCAAATCTGACAGTCTCCCTGTCATTCTTGAGGTCTGTCCGTCTGTCCGTGTGTCTACGTGGGTGTGGTCATGCCTGTCTGAAGTTTCTGAAGCTCAGAGTGGAGCATTGTACAAAGTGACAACCCCATCAAAGAGAGCGGGCCTGCATAAAAGGACGTTTTATGACTCTGCCCTTCAAAAGAACAGTTTGAGGAGTTCAAAGCACACACAGGGAGAGGCAGGCTGTGGATGGAAAGTTCAGCGCAAAACCAAGAGTGAGACAGAGGATGGTAGAGGAAGAGAGGAAGAGTGAGGGAGAGAGACATAAAAGGCAAAGAGAGGAAAACCCTCAAAAGCCATTTGATATCTCTCATCAAAGAACCATGCTAACCTGCCTCACTTTGCATTTCCAGCTCAACGCTAAATTTTCAACATGAGGTTGTCATTCTCTCCGCAGCAGATGCACATCAATCCCCAGCCGTGGTGTTTGATCGATCTCACCGGTGCGCACGTGTTTTTTAGGGCACACACCTTCCAGCCACATGCTGGGGATTTCTTCAGAAGACAGGAAATGCCATTTTGTGATTTACAGTGAGGTGCTGATGGATGGTTAAAATAGGAACAATGGTCAGTGCTGATGGACTGCCCTTTAGTAAATCTATCCGCTATAGTGCAAAGATTTAAAGCCTCCTCCGTATGGTTTGGCACGAAGGCAGACACAGGCAGACACCCACTGTGTTTCTAATTAATGGGTGTAAATAAAGGCTGTCAGGCTGCACTTCCTGTCCAAAATACTTTCATTCCACCAAAAATACATAATAAAGTTCTTGCTTAGATATTCACATTTGACAAATGACAAATCTATCCTCGAATGCAATTCGTTTGTAAATATCTAGGAGGCTGATAAACCTCAGTTTCAAAAGCCTTCATATTCTTGTACATGTGTTTGTTTCTGTGTCTTTATATTTTTGTATGTTTTTTGCTCCTATAAGCTGGCTGTAGCTTGATTTATGTGATGTGTGTTTGTGAAGCCAAGTTTCAATGAAATTTGGGAACTTTGCAGTGACGTCTTAAGTTACTATAACTGCAGAATACACTGACAGTTTGACATGCTCTCATTCGGCAGACACTTTTATCCGAAGCCACTTACAAGTGAGGCAGCTTGGGGTTCAGTGTATTGTCCAAGGGCATTTTGACAGGAGGAGCCAGGGATGGACAATCCACTCCACCACCTGAGCCACAGCCGCTATAAACCAAGTAGCTGACGTTTGTTACACCTTTTTAAAAAAAAAAAAGATGTTAGATTTTTCTGTATTTTCATAGTTTTTCATATGTCTTGTAGCCCTCTGGAATCTTCAGCTGTAAACATTAAGCTTCTCTGCACACATAACATCCACGCTGTTTTCTCTTGACATCAAGATAAGTCGTTGTATATGGGCCATTCATGCATTTCTTCATTTGTTTTTGTCCAATCCTCTGACCGTCTGCGGTCACAGGCACTTTCAACCACAGTTGCCATGTTTGCCTTTGTTCCCATTTGTACCCTGAATTCAGTCTCTCTCCGCAAACTGTTGTTCAAACTGTAGAAAGTGAAACTAATCACAGCAATGAAACAAAGACAGAGAGAGAGCTTGGAGACAGACGGCAGGTAATGGCTTATTCATTATGGAGAAAAATGTTGCCTTCCTTACTGAGCCACAATGTTAAACGCAGATGGTCACTTCTCCCAGATGACTGTAACAGTAGCAGTGACTACAGTGCCATGATGTATAACTAATACAGCAGCTAATACTGATTTGCACGTAAACCAGCCACAGTGGTTCTCGCTTAGATCATATTTCTGTTTTTAAGACCTGGAAAGCATCTTAAAGCTCACATCTATGGGCAATTGACTTTTTTGTTTTTTCATTTTATGTGTGTGTACTGGTGGTGGTGATTAGAGGTGGTGGTGTGGAGGGTATGGTGTAGGAGGTGGCAACCCTACCCTCACCTCCCTAACTAATCCCCTAATAATGAAGGCCTGCTTCTCTGCTCTGCTGGTCTCTGAGCCCTGCTGGACTCTGCCTCGGCCTCCAGGCCCAAAAACCTGCTGTTTACAATTTCCCCATCCCCGCTTTAAATGTTGCTTCACTCCGAGAGAGAGAAAAGGGTGGGGTGAAGGGGGGGGGGGGGGGGGGGGGTGTTAGAGAAATGGAGAGAAAGAGAGGCAGAGAGGCCACAAAGGTGCTGTTTTGTCTGGGGGGAACAAGGGAGCTATTACACGAGAGATGGAGGAAGGAAGGAAGGAAGGAAGGGAGATCCAGGGAGGGAGGGGGGACGGGACGGGTGGAAGAGGAGGAGAAGAAGGCCCCATCGGGGATTAGCTGGCCAGCTGCTCCCTCAGGGACCAGACATGAGAGACACTTTTATTCTGACAGGAAGAGTGACTCCAGAGAGCGGTAAGGAAGAGACAGGAAGAATAACCGAAGAAGGGTAAACATTGAAAAAAGCAGGGGAAAAACAGAAGGACAAATGTTAAAAGAGCCAAGAAGAAGAATAAAGGAACTATAGTAAAGGAAGGAATGAAATATCATATAAGGCATCTGTTCTAGCAGCAGTGACAGTGAACCACCACACCTGTACAATGGTTATTTATCCAACAGGGTACTCAACTGCAAGTCTCAAGGGCTCACTTGCCACATTTCCACAGTGTCAAAGGCCCTGAAAAGATGGATTAAGTGAGTAATATTTAAGTTAAAAAAAAAAAACTCCAGAACTATGTAAACAAAACACATAGTAAGTATTTACAGGAGAATTTAGGCAGAGACACTGATGTAAGTTTTTCCACTAAATTCATGCTGATTCCACTGATTTTACATTTATTTTCTTTTTCATCATAGTGACATTTTACCATTCTGTTTGACTGCAAATGAGGCAAACTGGCCTCACACTTCCACCAGGTAAAATGAACACCTATTTCTTAGTCTACTCTTGCTTTCCTCAGTCAGCCTTTATGTGCAGTTTCTCAGATAACGTTCTTAACTGCAGCTACTAGCAGCTAAAATTGTGTGTGTGTGTGTGAGGTGACTTGATAGTGGTGATCTGAGTCACATTGCAAGGAAATTTAACTATATTTCGGCTCAGATGTGGACCTGAGTCCGTCGATTGAACATGTGGGTTCATGCCATCATAGCCAGAGGCAGTATTTTAACTTTTTAAATGATTATCCACTGTTTATATTTACATAATATTTAATGGAAGCTTTCAGATTTGCGTATTTGTCAGAAGAAAAACTTGCACCATATTGTAGGTGCACCATTATTTGCTAAAATTCCCACAGTAACAAACAGAGATATTGGTACAAGTCTTCAGTTAGATGAGATGAAATGAACATTTCAGGCTATTCAGTGCTAAATGCTTTGCATTTATGTCTGTTAACAAAACTTCCTGAAATCCAGTTTTATCCTCTTTAATCTGGACTGGTGTTAATGCTCACATTTTTAGGGGGCAGCGACAAACTAACCAGTTTTTCCTAGTTTCTTTGCAGTCAACATAAAATCACTGTACATCCAATAAAGTGCGAATGTGACACAGCTGAGATTACACCTCTGCTGTTGTTAGATGTGTTATGTCTCACACACCTTTCTCAAAATTATGACTGACTCACGTTGTTTCCTGTTGCGAAGAAGACAACTGTAAGGCTGAGAATACGCAATTAGTTCGCAAAACTGGAAGAAAATTATTTGAAAACTTGTTTGCGATTCGGCCAGTGAGCCCAGTCCCAGAACACACACCCAGTGTGTTAACATGGGCAACCTGAATGACAGGCACGCAGAGAAGGCTGGTGAAGAGACTGACGGGGCGGGTAAAAACTTTATGCACTTTTGGATGGTTCACAGGCTGCAAATTTGTTCGGGACTAGTCCCAATGGCCCCGATGACCAGTCAGACTATGCACTGGACCAGATCATGAGCTGTGGAATCGTCCAACATGGCCGTTATTCCTAGCATGTTGTGTAGCCCATCAATGAATCAGTGCCACTACTGATGATAATACCACCTCATCTAAAAAAAAACAACTGAACTATCCCTTTAAAGTATGCTTGCACAAAATGTATTCTCACAAAAGGCTTCACCTGGATATGGCAGAGAAATGTGTTCCTGTGGACCACAGACATGGTCTGAGTGTGGTTGTGGACTACAGCCCACAGAAGCTATACATCTCTTGACAATGAACCAGGATTGAAATCTCCATCAGCTCGACGAGACAGAAGGCAATCAGGAGTACCGACTGCCATCCGAGTGACATGAGCCATCCAACAGGAAATATTAAAAAAGCCCACTTAGCGTTGTCAAAAACTGATCAAATTTTCAAAACTTCTGAGGGAAAACTCACAAGGCCACAGATTTTTTCCTTCCTTCCTTTCCTTCCTTCTCCTCTGCCTTTCTGTCTTTCTTTCTCCATATGGCAGCCATTTGTCTGGAGGAGGTCTGTCAGACATAAATAATAGGTTATGAAAAAACAGAAAGGGGGAGGAGGGAGGAGGGGGACGACGACGCTTGCTTTCTTCCTGAGGGATAGGATCTCCAGAGGCCTGGTGTCCTTCACGGCAAAACGGGGAGAAAGCGAGATGGACAGGGGAGAGGGAGAGAGAGAGAGATGGATTGAAGGAGAGATTGAAGGAGAGACAGGGAGGAAACACAAACTGCGAGAGCAAGTTAAATGGTCAGCGTGCTGTCTGGAGAACTCGTGTGTATTGATGAAAATGCAGGCAGCTGCAGAAAACCAGAGACTTCCACTTTTCATTTTACATCTGAACTCGTTCTCTCCCGAGCCGTGAGCTGCGTGACACTTAACAATCGCTGCGCTGAAACAAGATGAGGTCTGATTAATTGACCGATGAGGTCGGCAGGAAGACGACAAGCAAGGGATAGGGGGAGAGAGTGGAGTAAAGACGGGAGGAGGAGGAGGAGGAGGGAGAGATGGAGTGCTAGTCAAAGAACATTAAGGCCTTCTCAAGTTTGTGTGCGCTGATTTACATCTGAAACCAATTAGTTCCAAACCACGAAGACAACACCAAGCCTAGTTTTTTAAAAACATCCTCTCTTCTCTCTCTCTTCCCATCTTGAACCC